>QANY01004032.1:920403-1352531 GCA_003255025.1 Datisca glomerata | reverse complement strand
AGTGTTATCTACTAAGACATCGATATGGGGCAATGGAAAATTATCCTTGGGGCTTGCCCGATTTAAATCTCTATAATCGACGCACACCCTTACTTTCCCATTTTTCTTCAGCACTGGGACTATGTTAGCAACCCATTCAGGGTATTTTGCTACTTTTAGAAAACCCGCATCTACTTGCTTTTTAACTTCTTCTTTGATCTGTACCAGCATGTCTGGTTTAATTTTCCTTAACTTTTGTCGCACTGGTTTACTTTCGAGCATAAATGCCAAATGATAAACCACGATATCAGTGTCTAGACCTGGCATATCGTGGTAAGACCATGTAAAGACGCCAATATACTCTTTGAGTAAGTTAATTAATTCTTGGCGGCCTTGGCTTGTCATAGAAGTGCCGATTTGGACTTCTTTCGTCTCTCCCTCCAATCCCAAATTTATCACATCCGTTAACTCTTGATATGGTTGAGTTATTTTTCATCTGACTCTACCATTTTTGACATTTTCGGAGATGGTTCGAAATTATCCTTCTCATTTTCACCTGACGCTACGCTAAGAATGGGATTGTCAAAGTTGTTGCTTATGCTCTTGTTTTCAAAATCACCATTCTCGAAGCTGAATCGGATTATTAGAAGGTGAAAGAAAAAAAATAAAAAAAAATAAACAATGCATGAGTATGAACAACATTTCAGAAATGAAAAAAGTAGACATAAAAGGAAGAACAAAAAGAACTGGAATTATATTTATCATCAGGAAAAGGAGACGAAACAAGTTTTTAGATTTTCATTCAAAGAGATGACATGAAATAGACGAGAACATAGGCCCATAACAATGAAATTCCTAAGGCATTGGGTATAATCATTAGAATTTTGGCATGAACACATTACTCTTGAAAATTCTCGAGAAGCACTGGTAGCTCGGCGACGTCCCAATTGTTAAGTTCATGATCTGAATCGTATCGAGAAACCAAGTCCTCTGTACTTGAACTTGATGATTTTCTCAGGATTATGGATATTGAAAGCTCGACGATATCATCTTCAAGGATGTACTGTTCTACTATAACCGGTTCTTCGAATGAAATTCCCCCACTTCTAAAGGATTTAAAAATATGGGGTATGATTGCCATTTCCACATCGAACTCCCTATTTTCAAGCCTAGCAATCCTCTTTTCTTTCTTTCAAACTTCCACTCTCCCTCAGCCTTGGTCGGTCTATATCGAAGTCCAAACCTTTGCTCATTCTTGTCCCAGTCAATTAACTTATTTATTCCTTGATGCTCACTCCCGAGTCCCTTACCTGGCTGGTATCCCCCTTTGATCATCAACCTTACAACCATCTGAGATGCTTTTGATAGGTTTAGCGTTGGAGAGGGTTTCCCACTAGCAACAAACGTGGTGTTCGCAATCTCAAATGATCGAAATGAGCACTCCAATGCTTACTCTGCCGCCTCGACATATGGCATGGTGGCTGGCTTGGATACCAAAAAAATCTTCTTCCCCATATATACAAATGAGTTTATGATCCATTATGAATTTCAGCTTCTGATGTAAGGAAGAAGGTACTGCCCCAACAGAGTGAATCCATGGTCGACCCAAAAGGAAACTGTACGCTGGATTTATGTCCATCACTTGAAAAACAATATTGAATATGCATGGTCCGATTCGAATAGGTATCTCTATGTCTCCGATTACTTCTCTTCGGGTACCGTCGAATGCTCTTACTATCATCATGCTCGGCCGCATATGTGTCGCGTCCACTGGGAGCTTTGCTAGTGTGGATCTTGGCATTACATTTAGAGATCAGCCGTTATCAATCAATACTTTTGCAATAATATAATCCCTATATTTTACGGATATATGTAATACCCTGGTGTGCCCAGTACCATCGGCCGGGATTTCATCATCTATGAAAGCGATAAAATTCAGTGCGGTAATATTTCTCACAATTCCACTCAACTTCTCCATCGTAATGTCATGACAGACATATGCTTGATTCAAAACATTCAATAATGCTTGGCGATATGGTTTAGGATTCAGAAAGAGTGACAGTAAAGATATGCGAGCAGGTAAGCGATTAAGTTGTTCAATCATCTTATACTCGCTTTGCTTGATGAGCTTCGAAAATTCACATACTTCTTCTTCAGACACTGCTCTTTCTTTCTTCGTACCTCTTATTATATTTGGGTCTATCACTTGGCCGCCATGCATTTCTCCTTGGAATTC
Organism: Datisca glomerata; assembly: GCA_003255025.1. Taxonomy (NCBI): domain Eukaryota; kingdom Viridiplantae; phylum Streptophyta; class Magnoliopsida; order Cucurbitales; family Datiscaceae; genus Datisca; species Datisca glomerata. Next base: position 1,350,316 of record QANY01004032.1, on the reverse strand, counting down.
ATTACTATTGTCGCCTTCTTTGGCCCTCCCTTTCCTTTTCCTTTCAAACACATCGCTTTTATCCGTTTTCAAAACTTATGGTGTGTAGCATCTACCACTCCTCGTCATCCCACCTACTCCCGAAATATTAGTTATGGGGAGATCGAGGTCAGACGAATTTGGCTCTTGAGTTTTGTCGTTACCGCTTGTAATAACCTCATATCCGTATGTCCATGGTACTGCTCTTGAATCTTTGTAAGCGAACGCACCCGGTATTTGAATGGTGATAGGCATCGGAGCATAAGACATAGTGGTGTGAGTTGACTTTTCCTCGTAATGTATTGAGAGAGGTTTTGGGATATAGGACGACATTTCAACATTAACTTCAGATGATTCTTTAGTTATCATGAGGACTAAAGAGTCATCTTCTTGGTATTCCCTTTCTCATTTATGACTTATTGTAAGTATCTTTGCATCCAACAACTTTTGCACTTCCTTTTTAAAATCAGCACACTCCTCAATTGTATGCCCTGTCACCTTCTTATGAAATAAGCAATTGAAGTCATGCATAGGCTTCCTAGAAACGCACTCATCCTATGAGCGTGTTGGGTAGGTGTACCCTGCTCTAGAAAGAATATGGAAAAGTGTTTCCATTGACGTGTTCACATCTTCCACGTCCCTCTTTCCATATAAAAAATATTCCTCAATTGCATTTACGGCAGGATTCCAATGATTTGGTAGAGGGTTGGAATTGATATCTGGATTCCCATTAGCCTTTTTGAAATTCAACCATCCAGCCTTGATCAGTGTCTGTACTCTACCTTTTAATGTCGTGCAATTCTCAGTCGAATGTCCCACTGCCCCAGCATGATACTCACAGCGAGCAGTCGGATCATACCACCTTGGGTATGGTGGTTGTAGAGGTTCATAAGGAATTGGCACCAATTGATTATTCCGTATCAATTGAGGTAAGAGTTCTGTATATGACATGGGGATCGAATCATATTGGATAAATCGTTGATTATTTATATTTCCCCTCAGAGGCTGATCAGCCTGACCAATATTTTACTGGTGAGCCGGTGGTCTGAAACCGGGTCTTGGGTTATTTTAAAACGTTGATTGTTGAGAATGATAATTGTACGGAATTTGCGAGGTATTAGCCACATACGATGTCATAGACTTGGGTTCTTCCCCATACTTTGAAAATCCTGATCCCGGGTTCACAGCTTGTGATGGGTACTCGGAATTGATCATCTGCACATCCCCTTCTTTTCGCTTCAATAGAGGCCCCTTTTTTACTGACGATGTATCTGATATGATTTCTAAAATTCTTCCATTCTTTATCCCATACTCAATCCTTTCACCAATCACTATGATGTCAGAGAAGTTGTTTGAAGCGTTTCCAATCATTCTGTCATAGAATGGAGGTCTCAAGGTGTCAATAAACATTCCAGCCATCTCCTTGTCTGACAATGGGGGTGTACCTGAGAAGCTAATTCCCTCCACCTTTGTGCATATTCTTAAAGCCTTATGTAGGCTTTTTCTCCATCATTTATAAGTCCAAACGATCAGGGGCTATGTCTATGTTGTACTTATATTGTCTTAAAAAAAATATGCTAGATCTTCCCACCTTCGAATATGTTGGTTATCCAATTGGATATATCAACGAGATGCGGCCCCCATCAGGATATCTTGAAAGAAATGAATCAGCAGCTTATCATCATTTACACAAGCAGCCATTTTTCTGCAGTACATAATAAGGTGACTTCTGGGGCACGTACTACCATCATATTTTTCAAACTCAGGTAGTTTGAATTTATGTGGGATGTTCACATCAGGGACCAAACATAATTGGGTGGCATCAATGGTACCGTATACATCAGATTCTTCAATAGCACGTAATCTCTCCTCCAGAAAGTCCAATTTATCTTTCGATCGTGGGTCATCACTTGGCTTGGTAATAGGCTTCTGCATCTTTGGGTCACCAACATCGGTTATGATGATTGGCTCATTAACGAGTTCGCCTTGTGGAGTGAAAGCTTGGTTGTGACCACATGCCATCGCGGATGGGTTGTACCCAAATTTTCCTGTCTTCATTGTTTCCTGGACATTCGGAAATGGATGATGCTGGATATTTATTGGTGGTGAAGCATGCTGAAACTGGTTAACCTGATGACATTGATAGGTTGGAGTGAACCCAGGAGGGTAAAGTGGAGTATCGTTTGGCAGTTGATTTTGTGATGATTGAGCCCCTTGCGGATTTTCAAAATAGGCGTTTCCTTTACTTGCGGCGAGGAGTTCGAGGACTTTAGCCATTTGCTCTTTTAGCTCCCTAATCTCTTCCTTCATTTCCTCTTGTGATTGCTCTCTTTCTTGCTCGTCCATGACCCTAACTTGAGCTCGAGTTCGATAGGGATGTCAGAATTGTCGGGCTATCTTTGAAAAATTTATTTAAAATAAATAAAAATAAAGCAATGAGATGTAGATTTTTGCTAATAAAAAGAAGAAATAATGATAGTAAATTTATGCATGAGAAATGATACTGCGCAAAGTGAAAGTCCTAAGTAATCAATTTCATTCAATTAGTAGAGCCATCCACTACATTTGAGTATGTAGAAGTCAATTACATTACTTCATAACATGAGTTCATACACAACGACCAAAATGACCCAAATCCCGGTTGACTTCTTCCAAAAATTTAGACAAGTTCTCCCCATTATGATGGATGGGCAAGACATTTCTCTTCAAAAATGAAGTCTTTTCCGCCAAATTGCCCGCTCTCACAGCCATGCCTTTAAGCCATTCCACAGCCTGCCCAGATCGTTGTCGTATCGAGTTGTACTCTTGTTGTAGCTTCTGATAATCATATCTCAGTATATCAATATTAGCGTCATTTGTTTCTTGCCAACTTCTCTGCCATGTTCTGATAAGCTCTAACTTGGTGCTCAAAGCTTGCGATGACTTTCAATAATTCTTCAGAATCATTTGTTGACTCAGTCTTTTTAACTTTCTGATTCTCTAAATCAACTTACAAATTATCAACGATTCATTGTAAGGCGTCATATTGCTCTTCTAACTCGACGATGTACGCATTTTTCTTATCAACAGTTCCCTTCACCTCTTCTAGAATTTCTCGTACCAGTTTATTTTCCCTCTCTAACTTCACGATTTGATCCTCTTGTTCGTAGATTACCCCTCGCAAGTTCTCATTGTCTTCCGCCATCTTTCTAATTTTGTTGCCCAATTGGCGAGTGTCAGTTCCCAACTCTGAGTTTTTTCGCTTTAGATATGCCTGATCCTCAACCTTATATCTTAACTCTTTGAGTCGTTCTTCAGTTTTGATTCTGTGTTTCTCAGACAAATTCACCTCGACTGCTAGTTGTCTGTTTTCTTCCAAAAGGGCTAGAACTTTTTTACGCTCCTCATATAACTCATCTAGCTCCTCTTTTTAGCAATCTTTTGATGAACTTCTAGTGATTTGGCTGATGGTACATCCACAATTGGTAAGGCAATAATTATTTTGTTTCTACTCTCAAGCCATGCTTCATTCTCCTTTGTGCAGTTCATGTGATTCTTCTCATTTCGCATCCTTCTTGTTACTTTCCAAGCTCCAATCAGCTGCTGTAGTTTTTGTTCAATTTCTTGAGAATCGTAACTAACCTCAATATCCTTCAATGCAAGTGAGGTGGGGACAAACTGTCTCATGTATAATTGACGGAGTGCCATTAGCAGAGCATAACTAATACAACCCCATGGTCCCGGGAGCGGAAACCATTGAAAATCACCACATATGTAGATCATTGGTGTTAACGGCATCCAATGGGATTTCCAAATAACATCCTCATCTTTCAACTTGGATAGGTATGAGAGCTAAGCCCCTTTTTTGGGAAACTGAGGATTCCATTTGGCCATTCCAAATTCTGCAATAGAGATCCTCGTCTTCATCCATGAACTTGAGAACTTAACTTGAGGACACTTGAAATCTAGCGGACATCTTAGATGGCTGAGAATCCAAATACACAAAAGAGTTGAGGAGCCAATGAACTTTCCTTTTCCAGACACTTGGATGTGATTCAAAGAACGGATAGTCTCAGCGAGAATTGAGATAACAGGGTTAACACCATGTTCGACTTGAAGGAACATTTTTATCACTTTATCATTCATATAACCTTGGATCTTTGGAAATAACACGGTGCCATAAATACACAGAGCATAAAGAGTCATGCCCTTATCCTCCTTCAAGGAATTCTGGGTGAGATCTAGGAGGTAATCCAACGGCACACACTCATTTCCCCCTTTAATTTTTAACTTTTTTCTCAATCTCAAACACATGGACAGTACCCAAGAGCTTATACAAAGCTCTCTTCAACATGAGCTTTTTGTCATAGTTATAAACTTTGTCGGCATTTTGCAACGGGACATTTAGTAGTGCTTGATATTCTTCAATTGTGGGAGTAAGATCAATTATTCTGAAGGTGAAACATCTATAATGAGGGTCCCCCAGAAAGGCATTAAAGCTTCAAGGACGGGAACGTTGACTACAATATACAATAGATAAGCTATGTGACCATATTTTCCGACAAACAAACTTTTATGCTCTGATGAAAAATCCTCCCATATCTTCTTCAAACTCTCCAAGTCAATGCGTGAGAACTTTATCTTAGTGATTGATGGTAGAAGAAGAACGCCTTCCTTTTTCAGACAATCTCCTTTATGTTTCTGTGATTCCTCTGACCATTTGGCTACCGAAACTTGATCTTCTATCACACTCGAAGTGGGAGTCATGGTCTCTAAAATATGAATGAATTGAATACTTATTTACAATCCCATTATGCAGCATGATTCATGTATGCAAAACATAAAGATGAAGTTAGAAGCAAAACAATGAAGAAAAGACATGTTTAAGTGACAGAAGACATATATACATGCACAAAATTAATCATGATTTCAGCAGAAATCTAACAGTTGGTCATGATGTGGGCTCTAAAAACATAATACATATGTGGTTGGGCTCTAAAAATCTCTTAATAGGCTCCCAGGTTATCCACACTGTTATCTGAATAGAGTAACATGGGCCCCCAAACGGTATCCCGAAAGGGTCAACCTGAGTGAGAACTTTCATGAGCCTGCACGAGAACCTCAATTCCACGAAGGCATTCCACTACTCATTCTCGCTAATCCTAAAGGGAAAGCCCATGTATGGGGCTAGTATATGTGTGTGAATATTAGGAATTATGCAAACAAACATACATCTAAAAACAAACTTTGTACAACTATAAGCATAAAAAAGAAAAACAATGAATCAAATAAACAAACAAAGAGCCATACAAGAAAGATAACATGTGATAAATTTGTAGCTTGACTCTCTATCGATCTAAAAATGGTTAGACCGATAAGCTTCCCCCAATGGAGTCGCCAAGCTGTCGCAACGTGCGTGCGACACGGAGCGGCGATTAAAAAATTCATTTTTTAATGAAAAAGAGAAATTTGGAGTCACCACCAATCATTTTAGGGTGTGATTGGTCACCCAATTTTAATATGAAAATTTTAGTCTACGAAAACCCAAAGTCAGTTCGGGAGTCGTTTGTGTGCGGGAAAGGTATTAGCACCCCACAACACCCATTATAAAATGGTTACCAAATTTAATCAAATGCTATCTAATTTTTTTTATTTTAAGGCAAAGGTTAAAGAGATTCATTTTTGAATGTCCCATTTGATGCATTTTGTATCATAGAAATGAACAAAATAAATTACTTTTAATGAGTGGTTCAAAGACCACTGAAAAATTATTTTTTTGTATTCTTATATCTTTTTAAATCAAAGCATTATTAGAGTTATTCTCGGTATCCCAAGAATAACTCCTCACCACAGTAGTTCCAGAAGTTTGGTATCTCAAAAATCTCAAAGTCCATCGTCGACTTTGTTTAGTGAAAATTAAATAATGGAAGTAACAAAATCTAAATCTAATTATTAAAATTATAATTCACACATACATGAACATTAATTATAATAATAAGAGAATAATGCAATAATCGCATTATAAGTATGACGATGCAAGAATGCTAAATAAATAAACATGTAAAGGAAATAATGTTAATAATTACAACAAAAGGGAAGTAAAAGAATAGAGATAAATTATAGAATGTCAAATTATAGAAAACATAAAATGTTGAGATTATATAAAACATGCATAAAAAAGTAATAATGCAAGAATAAAGTAAAAACAATATTATGTAATAAATGAAAGAAAAAAATTAGAAAGAAAACAAATATATATATAAAGCAAGAGCTGCGTTTGCAGTTGTTGCTGCAACAGAGGAAAGTTTCGGAAAAGCTTCTTCTGTTGCAAAAAGCTTCCTTTGTTGCAATAGAGGAAGTTCCTCTTTTTTTAATATAAAATAATATATTATAATATAATATAATAGTAATAATAATATTATTATTATTAAATAAATAAATAAATAAATTGAAAGAAAAATGATGAAAAACAAACAATATATTTTTTTAACATAAATATGTCCATTTTTTTTATTTTTGACTACTTAGTCTACTAATTACCATTTTTTTTCCTTCCCTCATTAGTCATTGCTAATCAAATAGCAAAGGGGATAATCATGGATGATAAATAGTTCAAACAAATGTCACAAAATGATGAACATAATATTTTAAAAAGAAAAGACTTGTAGGAAAATTGAAAATTTCACAACTTAGGTATTTGCATAATCTTGTATAGAGGTTTTACTCTCTATTTTATGCATTGTTATGTGTGAGAAATTATCTTAGGGGATCTTTGCATCAAATGTACACTTTCAACCTATTAAAAGGTTGATTCACATTTGGTTAATTTTTTCACCCCTCAAAAGCTTTATCATCATCCTCATTAATTGAGTTGATGACAAAGAAATCTCAATATCCAACTTGTAAAGAAATCATCAAAGCATGAAATTAAAAAGTTAAGATTTAAATGAGGAGAAATGATAAAGAATGAACAATCTACTTATGTATAAAAAAATATAAAAGATATCAACTACATGAATATGAAAAAAAGAGATGAACAAAATATATTATGAGCAAATGTACCAAACAATTAAGCTACATTGAGAAAAAGAATGGAAGATGATGAAGATAATAGAAGTGTAGAACATCTTCCTCTCTCTAAAATCACCTCTCTTTCTCACTCCAACCCCTTTCTTTCTCACTGTAAAAAAAATGGCTTCCCTTTTTTTACTCCCAAAGAGACATCCCTTAAGTGAAGACATCATCCCTATTTATAGGTAAAATTAGGGTTTGCCTTTTTTTTTACTTTTAGTCTTTTTTTCAATTTTTATTTTTTAGTCCTCTTTTTCAATTTTTAGTTTTTAGTCCTTGGACCACTTTTCTTATTTTAGTATTGGGTTACTTTTCAAATTATACATATAGTCTTGGATTATTTTATGAGCCAAAATATAAAGTATGTATATTTCATGTATTAGACCGGATAAAATACGGTATCTACAAGCACCATTATTAAGCCATATATCATGGCTAGCAATATGTTGTGCAAAGCTCACAAATAAAACCAGCAAAAATAAAATAATAGAAGCAGAAACTAAGACACAGAATTTTATAGTGGTTCATCAAAATGATCTACATTCACTCTGAGTTGCTATTGTGCATTATTAAAAGAAAATAGCAGGGGTACATCAAGTGGCATAAGCTCATATAGATATAATGGTGGAAATTCAATAAACAATGTTTCTCACTAACCAAGAAAGCACTAAGAATTACACACTGTCTCTCTGATCTTGCTCATACACTCGCCTTTTCCCCCTAGCTCTCATAAATTATAGTTACAGGCCCAACCTTGGTGGCCATAATAGCTTGATTTATCAGCAATTGGGATCTTTTCAATCTGAATTGTACCAGCAGTAAGAGTAATTCTTATGAATTGTAAATTAACATCGACATGTTTAGTCCTCTCATGGCACATCAGGTTTCTGGAGGGGTAATAGTAGTTTGGATATCACTGTAAATTGTCATCTCTCCATTTTCAAATCCAAGCTCACCAATCATCCATTTAACCTGAAGGGTTTCTTCTATACATTTTTATGAGAACAATGTACTCAGATTCTATAGTTATTGAAAGAGAAACAACTGATTGAAACTGAGACTTCCAATTGATGCGGCCTCCTCCAAGAGTAAAAATGCAACCCTTGGTAAGAGAATACCTTATTTTACTAATCTTTTGTATAATAAACTACATCCAAATATCCTTTTAAGTATCTCATAAGTCACTCAACTGCATTCCAATGTGCTTTTCTAGGATTTGACAAGTACATACTCACCATACTATGGCATACATAACAAGACCAATAAGACTAGCATAAGGTACCATTTCCAACCTCAATAACTCTACATCACTGCATCTTCCTTCCGCGCATCTCTGCATAAATTTTGAATTGAGTAGCTAAGGGAACTGTGACTAGTTTAGTATCATTCATGCTAAATCTGGTAAGAACGTCATTCTTGAGATACTCCTTCTGAGAACATGCCCTTTCTTTCTATCTCTGAGAATATCCATCCCCAATATCCTCTTTGCCAAACCATATTATTGTGTAGTGTTCTACTTGTTTTGTGTTTCTCTAGACCATAATATTTGTTAAAATCATCAAACTATTCATTACAATACTCAATGTGATTGCCGGTCATGAGCTTCCACTGTCTGAACGTATCCATGGCTTCATTCTTATGTTTCTGTAACCACTAACCATGCAGTCCTGTAACTTTACTTCTGGGCTTTCTTTGCGCAAAGTTTGTCATGTGGCAAGATCCATTCCTTTAGGTTGTAGATTACATGATCTTGCCAGTTGGGCTCTTCCTCAATTTCTACTTCCACCACTTCTTTCACTGTGATACTTGGTTTTTCAAGGAATTCAACTGACACATTCCATTTTCACGAGAGCTGTAGCAAAGATCCCAGATTAGCCAATGCATCTGCGTGCCCATTTTTTGCTCTAGGGACCTGGTGGATCTTGTAATCCTTCATTTTTCGCTCTTGGGACCTGGTGGATCTCGTAATCCTGGTGGATCTCGTAATCCTTCAGTTAATTCTTTTGTGGTTCCATCCAGGCTTGTCCTGCAGATCAATGCATCCTCATGTTACTACAGTGCCATTACTTGCTTAAATCACCTAAGATTGTCCACCTGGTCAGATTTTCCTTCAATCACTTGAACTTAGGTGCCAAGAATTTTTTTCGGTATTGGGGTGGCTAGAACTTCCAGCTTAATGGGTTTCTGATGAGTGACTAAAGGTCCGCCTTTCATGCACTCACCAAATTCCTCAACTCCATCATTTTCTCTCCACCATCACTACTTCTATCACAACTTTTGGCGGACAAATTTCTTCAGCTGCTTCTTTTTCATGGTTTTTGAATTGTACCTCAACATTTTCATTCTGCACATTCTTGTTGTTTTCATTATCTTCCCGTCTAGCTTCGTGTCCGCCTCCTTCTTGACGATTTTCACATTCCTCACGGTTAGTGCATTGGCTGACTTCCACGCGTGTCTGTGCGAGATCCTGCTACAGAGCAGCAATCTGTTCATGCATCGTCTGCCATACATTGTGTAATGTTTCGGTATTCTGTTGCTCCATCTCCTACATTCGACTTAGGATAGCCTGAAGCATCTCAACCAGGGAAGTGGGTTGATTGGTTTGCTCATCCCCATTCTCGTTTCCTCTGTTGAAGGTAGTGTTTGATTGGTTCGAGGCATTGTTTGTTTTTTCAGAAGGATTCTCTGTGGTTTCTACTCTCTCTCAATGAAAGCACCAAAAAGTAAATGATTTTTTCTTCACACTCAAAAAGTAAATTAAAATGAGAGAAAGTATGTGTGTAAGCTCAAAAAAATGGTCTGATTATCGGTTGCATTTCCTGTCTTTTATTTAGAATTAGCCTTATTTTATAGGCTAAAAGATGAGAAGATCGATATGGTCACATTTCCCCTATTATTGGAGACATGGCCACCTTCCCTTACTTTTGGGAGGTATGACCACCCTTCCCCTACTGTTGGTGGCATTGCCACCGTCTTCCTAGGATTTCTCACATGTCTTGTGTGTTTCTTTTAACTGCTAGGTTTACTATATTGCCTTATAACTGCAGATTTGATCATAATTGTCTAATCTCTTCTACGGTTCAGAACCTTTTATCTTTGATAGAATTTTCGGCCTAGATCTTGCCACGTGTCATTTGAGATTTCGACTGCTCAGAATATTCACTGTATTCTAGGGGAATTTAACCATAATTAAGGGATTATAACTTGATTTTGGAGATTTACAAGCATAATTAACAAATTGTCAGAATATTCTCTCATATTTGGGGGAAATTCGGCTGTAACGGCTAAACCACCCTTAAATGAGTCTTGTTTCCTTCCTTTTAATGCTCATGTCCTGCCACGTCGACGGCCTTCATGGCTTCCTTCTTTCCGCTTAGCTTTCCTGCTTGCTCTTTCATTTTGCCACATCGACAATCTACTTGACTTCTTTTGGTTGATCCTTTTTGTATACATGTCTTAGGCGGGTTTTTCCCTATTCAGTTTGAATAGGTATAACCAAACTTTTCTTGAGATGTCATCTATGATGTTATGAAGTATCTATTTCCTCCATGTGAAATGACTCTAGTAGGCTCCAAACATCACAGTGTAAATTCCAGTGTACCTTTAGATGTATGCACAGCAATATTGAATTTCAAGCTGGTTTGACTATTCACGTAAGTCCAGATTTCCTGTGGGAAAACCATCCAATATACCTTGCTTGCATAATTACTTAAACCATCTTTCAATAATATGAGCCAATCTCTTATGCCAAAATTTAGTTTTATCTTGTTGTGCTTGAGAACCAACAACTGATGTTATAATTACCTCGTTGACTGATTTCCCTATTTTTGGTTCTACAATCTCACATTCAGTCCTTCATTGCTGGCTTTCCTTTCTAATCTTAGTTCCATCTCTCCCTAGACCTCAAAGCTCCTAGTACATCTTCAAGAGTCAAAGAATATATCCATACTTCTTAACAGCCTTAAGATCTTTAGATTTATCTAGTAATGAATTTAGAATTACAACCCACTGACTTGGATGCATCCCTTTTGAAACCAAACAATTGCTCTTAGGCAGTGATTAAGTGAACTAAAGGACTCTAATCTAATCCAAAATTTAGCAGCAGAGTCTTTATCAATTACTAGGCGTAGATCACTATCTACAAGGTTGACAATAACGGTACTGAAATTTGTCGCTTTAACTGTTGTTTCTCCGCTGCAGATAGTCAAACTGGCAGATCTGTCCATCCTCCTATAGTCTTGGCACATTTCTGTATATCTTCTTTCCCAACATTCCAAAATCTCCCCTTTCATTGAGCTTGTTAATCTCAAACCCAGTCGACCCCATGTCTACTGAGTTTCTAATTTGAGACGACAGAAATTATCATAGAGCATTGACTACATCAAAAACCTGGCTTTGATACTTATTTTTTGTGCAAAGCTCATAGATAAAACCAACAAAAATGAAATAACTAAAAAGCAGAAAAGAAGAAACAAACTCTTATAGTGGTTTGATCAAAATGGTCTACATCCCGATTGAGTTTCTGCTGTGTATTATCAGAAGAAAGAAAATAAGAGTACATCAAGTAGCTTAAGCTGAAAAAAATACAACAATGATGGAAACTAATGAAAACATTGTTACATAAGGTTGAATGTGGGAGTGCTTCGTCTAGAAGCATTTTAACGCAATAAAATTTGATACTCTAAATGACACATACTTAAAAAATTTTGTTGTTTGAAATATATTTTAATATATGAAAGTACTTTTATAAGAAATACATACTCTAATATTTCGTAAATTATTTTTTCATGCACATAAATATATTGTATAATATATAAGTATTTTTTTAAAAATATGTGTGACATAATTATAAACTAAAATTTTACTATTTCAATATATTAAAGCACCCATAATCTCACCACTCAGCCAATCAAATTCGGGATAGCTGGAGTTGGTTATAACAAACGTTTCAGCCAGCCAAAAATATAAGGGACACTGGTATCAACAAGAACTTCCAAGAACGCAAGGTATCCAAATGTCATGTCAACCTCAGCTATAGAGCCACAAGTCCCATATAATACAGAATTGGGACAAAAACACAGACGTCCAAGTCCAAAGTAAATTATTGAACAACAAATTATTAAGATCATGGTGACAGGTGGAACCATTTTTGTGGTCACACCTGTGGACCATTAGACTGGTGGACAATTTCTTCATAGCGTGGTGGAGCCGCTGCTACTGGAGGTTGAGTAGATATACCACACAGAATGCCCTGCTTTCTCTGTTCATTACAAATTCAACCTCATCAAGATCATCATATCCTTCATGCAAAATAATTAGAATTTTTCTTAATTAATCTCATGTAGTCTCTGTTTTCGGATATGAATTGGGTAATTATAGTTTTCATTCTTTTTTTTCTTAATTTGGAATTTAGATGAGTGAAGAAGCCGAATGTGGTAGGGACATATAAGTTTTCATTTCAGCATCGTCTACAGTTGTGCTGGTGTCATGCAGCTTAGGAAGTATGAAGTGGCAAATAGCTATTACATTTTGTAAACATTTATTTACATGGTGTATAATTATTTACCCTTGTGCATAACAATATTGGGCTTTAACTTTTGGCTGAGGGGCTTGCTCTTTTAATAGAGTTCTCTCCTTGATTTCTATTTATTTCAACCATGTCTCTGTCCTTTCTCTAAGACTTTCTTTTTATCTCAACCACGTGTTGTTAATATATATATATATATAGATATTTATTTATTTTATTAGGCCCGTATTTGTAATTTTAGGTCCCTAATTTATGTACATAGGCTTTACAAGTTGCGCTTGTGCAACAGTGATTATTTTGAGGCTAAGCCTTTACAGTTTTTTTTTCTGTAATTTTTAGACATGCCCCTTGTAATACATAGATAATTACCAATTTCTCTTTATTTTTTATTTACATAACGTTATTGTATTTTTTACACAGTGTGATTGATTTTTTTCAAATCACAATGTAATTAAATTGATTACCAAGTAATTAGTCTCCATGTTGTTCTTTTATCTTTCTTTGCTAACAATAATGACAGTCCATCATACTTGTCGTGCCACAAAAGGTGGATAGGGTTTCATCAGGAAGGTAAAAATATTTCACTCATTATCCATCTAATTTTTTCCACCCTAAATAAACCCTCTCGCTCTCTACCTCTATCTATCTTCATGCTGTCCATCTTTCTGATTAATTATCACTAGTACATTATTGAATCACCCAGTAGATAATCACACAGGGATTTAACTTAAAAAACCTCAGGTCCAAAATCACTACTAAATCCAGCTTCGATTTGAGGAATCCACCCCCAACTCGAGCTTAGGATCTCAGCTTTGTGGTCATAACAGTCAAGAAGCTCTGCCTAAGAGAATAAAAGAGAGAGGGGAAGAAAAGATGTTAAGGCAACAAAGACAGAGATTGAAAGGAAGAGAGTTAGCTGAACCAATCCAAAAAAACCCTCCATCTTTACGCTGAAGCTCTTCTAATGTGAAATACCACATGAGAGAGTGGCGACGATTTTTTGCAGGGACTCGTTTGTAATTTCCACATATTTTGTCTTATTCAAGTGGGACAATCGCCCATTTTGTGAAAAAAAACTATTAAAGCGGTCATTTAGCTACATATGTGGCGTAAAATGGCCGTTTGTATAGTTCCCCTGAAAAATAATCACAAATATAACAAACATAGCCGTAGGCATACTTTTAAAAAAATTAAAAATTCACGTGCTCAAACAAATTTCGCACACATGCGCTTTTTGCTCCAAATTTTAATAGTTTATATAATATGTACAATACATATACATATATGATAAATGTAGTATATTTTATATATACAATATATATTATATAAATTTCAAGAAGTTTACACTCAACATTCAGTGGTGTGTGAGGAACACTTTTTGTGCCCTTTTTTTTTTAAATTAGAGTGCCTATTTTTTAGTTTTGTTTTCTATTTGGTTTCTTTTTAATAAAAGTGTCCTATTCTCGATGTTCTTCTTAAATTATGCGGATGTGCTGAGAAAAGTGAATATGTCTTAAAGCCAACTTGAGAAATAAACAGGATCGAAGTAATTGGCCCGGAGTAAAACCTACAATAAAGATCATATTACAGAACTCTTATGGAAAAGTACACTTCACAAATTTGTGCCAATGGTTGATTGATTATAAAATCAATATTATAGTGTTCTAATACAATATTAGCGTCGTAGGTCCTTCCAATGATTGATTGATTACAAAATCAATATTATAGTATTTATATACACGAAAAGGGAAAGAGACGAATAAATGATTATGTATACCGTAAATGAGCTAAGAGAATCAAATCTGTTAGGTTATTTTCCATGCAGACGTGAAGTTTTGCGTGAAGGTGATGATGCAGAATCCAATACTCTATTGTGATTGGTTCTTGTGTGCTCCAATGATCTTGGAAGAGCTGGAATGAAGTTTTCCAAGTAAGCAGGTGGTTGTTTGCTGCGAGGTAGACATTTGGGTGCTATGTTGGCACCCAAGAGAGTGTGTTGAGTTGGAGAGTTTTCGTGTGTGTCCAAGCTTGATTGGGACATGTGAGCAGTAGGTTTAACAGCCCCCCTCAAGTGAAAGGGTGGTGACAAGATGTTGAGCTTGGAACTTAGAAGCTGAAAGGTTATCGGTGACACAGCTTTAGTATGTATATCAGCAATTTCAGAGCTCAAAGGGACGTATCGTACCTTAAAATCTTGGACATAATTTTCACTCGAATGATGGATGTCTAATTCGACATGTTTGGTGCGAGAGTGGAAACAGGGATAATTACCAGAGATCGAGCACCATGGTTATCACACCAAGTAATTGGTATTGAGGGAAGAATGATGCGCATTTCACAAAGAATAGAGGTAAGCCACATGAGTTCACTACAAGTAAGGGTCAAAGCTCTGTATTAAACCTCGCAACTGGACATGGCTACAACAAGTTGTTTTCATGAGCTCCAAGTGATGAGGTTGCCTCCAAGATAAACACAGAGACCACTTGTGAAATGAAGGCCCTGGTGTTGAATGCCCTGAAAATACCTGAGTAGTCGTTTATAGACTTTCCAGTGATCAACAGTGGGATTGGATTAATGACTAAGCTTGTTGATAGTGAAGGCTATGTCAGGGCTTGTCATGATTAGATATTGTAAGGAGCCAATAATTCATCTGTAAAATGAAGGATCTAGGAAGGGAGACCCTATTGCAGAGAGTTTGTGCGTTGAACACATGGGTGTTGGACAAGCCTTTGCTTCACTCATACGAGCTTTGTGAAGAATATTAGTGAGGTATTTGGATTGTGTCAAGTAGAGTCCTTAATTGTCCCTGTATGCTTCAAAACCAAGGAAATACGAAAGTGACATAAAGCTTTTAAGGAAAATTGAGTTTCTAGTTTGGAGATAACTTGAGTTATGTGCTCTTTGTAGCTTCCTGTGATGAGGATATCATCCACGTAAATAAGTACCATAAGTATTATGCTTGCTATGAACTTGAGAAACAGCGAGGTGTCAGCCAAGGAGTCGTGAAAATCCCATTTCTTTAGAGCCCATTTCATCTTGTCATACTAGTCCCTAAGGGCATATTTGAGACCATACATAACTTTATTAAGTTTGCATATATAATCAGGTTTGGAAGGGTTGACAAAACCGTGATGTTGCCCCATATAAACTATCCCTTTCAGTTCACCATGCAGGAAAGCATTATTGATATCAAGTTTTTGCACATCCGAACCCTTACGAATAGCCAAGGTGAGTATAACCCTTAGAGTGTAAGGCTTTAGAACTGGGATGTATGTCTCAAATCAATTGATGCCAAGTGTCTGTTGATTATGCCATCTGAGTTCTGTTTAACCCTGAATATCCATCTATTTTTTACTATCTGTTGGTTGGGATCAGGGGGAACCAGAGTCCATGTGTGATTGGTAATGAGGTCTTGATACTCACTTTTCATAGCAACTAACCAATGGGGGTTGGTGAGAACTTCATGTACTTATCTTGGTTCTGAGGAGTGAGCAAGTGTTGATGTGAACACCTTGAGTTTTAGGGAACCTGTTTTTGGCCTGGTGATCATAGGGTGCAAGGACTTCTTGGCAGTAGTTATGTTAGGCAATGAGGGTGGGGAAAGAAGGGGGATTGGAGAAAATTGATAAGGAACAATGTTATGTGGAATGATATAAGTAGGTGAAATAGATGGTTGATTATCAACAGAGGGAGAGTGGTGATTGCTGAGATGAGTTGTTTGGTGTTGATGAAGAGCAAGATGCCAAGGGAGATGATGCTGCAGTGTTATCAGCATGATGCGTAAGAGCTGGAGCTTGATGTTGAACCTGAAAGGAGTTAGATGTAAAAGGATGGCGATGGGTATTGAGACTGCATCAGTGAGCTTAGCAGTGTTAAAGTCAGTGAGTGTTTTCTATGAAAATTCATATTCATTAAAGGTAACACGTTAAGATATATAGGTTCTGTTGAACTTAGGTTCAAGACACAATACCCTTTATGTGATAGACTATACCCAATGAAAATGCATTTCTTAGTGTGGAAATTAAGTTTAACAAAATTGTATGGTCTCAAAAATGGAAAACATCTATACCCAAATATTTTAAGGTGATCATACATGGGAGTTTTGCCAAAGATTCTTCCATATGGACTGGAGTTAGACAAAAAATGTGTGAGCAAGATGTTTATGAGGTAAGTGGCAGTAGAGAATGCTTCCCATCAAAAGGTTAGAGGTATTTGAGAGTGAACTAGTAGGGTTAGACCTTTTTCAGTTATGTCTTTATGCTTTCTTTCAATCATTCCATTTTGAGCATGTGAATGAGGGAAGGGGTGTCCGAAAATGATGCCAAGTCCTTTAAATATGGTGGACAATGGTCTGAGTTCCCCTCTCCAATTAATTTGTATGCATTGAATCTTTTGATTGAACTGTGTTTTTATATAGGCAAGAAAGTGAAGCATTCTTTCTTTTACTTCAAATTTTATTTTTAAAGGAAAGATTCATGTGAATCTAGTGTAATCATCTAGAATACTTAGGTTATAATGAAATCCAGTAAAGAGAAAAGTTTGATTGTATTGCTACTACACTTGAGAAATTAAGACTGGTGTGCTTTACCTGACAAGCAAGTATCACAGAAATGTAAAACATTAGAACTAACACTAGACATCTTGACATTTTTAAGGACAAGACTCATAACAACTAGGGATGGGTGGCCTAATCTTCGATTCCAAAGATGAGCCTTATTGTTTACTGGTGTAGAAGCTAAGAAACTGAAAAAGTTACTGTCAGTTATTGAGAATGAGTGATGTGTTGCTAGATTGAGGGGAAAGTAATACAAACCATCATGTAGAGCACCCCGCAGAAGCACCTTCCTCATAATCTTATCCTTCACAAGGTAAAAATGATCATCAAACTCAATAATAATAGGATTATCAGTGGTTAATTTATATATACCCACTAATTTTTTAGAAGCATTAGGGACACAAAGGATCTGATTCAATGTGAGAGGGATGTATCTGTTGTTGGTGGGTAATGTGCTCTTACCAGTGTGAGTTATATGCATGAAATTACCATTGCCAGTCATAACAATAACCTTGCCCATATAATCATCTTTGATGGAGAGATTAGCTAAGTCAGATATGATATGGTGATTAGCACCACTGTCCAAAAACCAGGCATTGTCATCTGAGTTACTGGTTGAAGTTGTGAAAGCATTGGGAGACCTGTGGACATTGCCATGGCCAGAAGTATGTGAATCAGAGTGTGATTAAGTTGTTTGATTGTTGGATTGATTTGATTCTGGTGGCTGGAAATTGTGATCAAACCTGTTGTAGTAGGTGGATTCATAATGACCTGGTCTTGTGCAAATTTGGCACATAGGCCTGTTGTTGTTTCTTCCTCTCCCTCTTCTTCGACCCCTGTAATTATTGATGCCTCCTCTTTAACTTTATTGAGTGGGGTAGGAAGAGAATGGTGGTCTCTTTTGCTAAAAGTTTCCCATATGAGAAGTTAAGTGTACAGGTTCAAGTATGAGGGTGCTCAACAGTTGTTCAATCCTAATTTTGTGACTCTAGAGCATGAATTGGGCTTCTTGAATAGATACTGAGTCACCTTTGGATGTGAGATTTATGACAATCGGGTCATTTTCAGATCTTAAGCCCCCAAAATGTATAATAGAAGATCATCATCAATAATAAGTTGGCCTTAAGAGGACAAACTATCGGCTATGGATCTCATTTTGAAGATGTAGTCATTAATTGAAAGAGCTCCCTTCTTTACTGTATGTAGCTAAAGACGAAGTTGCAAGGTTCGGGCCTTCAATTGGGAGGTAAAAATTTGTTGTAGAGTCCTTCAAACATCACTGGAACTGGTACAATTAACCACATGTTCGAACATGGCTTCTGTGATAGACGCAAGAAGCCAACTGAGTAAGTTTTGATATGTGCGTCTCTAGTTGATAAAATCAAGACTGAGAATGAAAGGAGAATCAGTTTTTGGTAAAATGTGAGGACTAGTGATGAGAGTTTCAAACGGATTTGGTATAAACTCCTCAGGAGCTAGTTTAAAGCCGAGAATCAAAGGCTCGAACAATTGATAGTATATGAGATTTCCATAATGTGTAGTTGTTATGGTCCAATTTGATTGTGATTGACATCATATTTGCGGGTAGCATACTCAAGAGTGAAGGTAATGACTGATTTGAGAAAAGAAAAAGGATTGATAGATGGAGGAGGAATAATTGGGGGAGGAGGAGCAGTATTTTCAGCTACTTCAGCTCGAGAATTGTGAATCTCACTCCGATTTTCAGAGCTTTGTATGCTCTATTTTCGGTGCTATTAATCGGGTCCATGATAGAATATGTGGATTAGGACTGGCTCTGATACTAAGTGGAACAAGGAGAAAAATGACAATTCCATTATTGAATGATAATGATTGCCGATGATTGATTGATTACAAAATCAATATTACAGTGGTTATACACACGAAAAGGCAAAGAGAGGAAGAAGGAATAAAAATGGTTATGCTTGCCGTAAATGAGCTAAGGGAATCAAATCTGTTAGGTTATTTGCCATGCAAACGTGAAGCTTCACATGAAGGTGATGATGCAGAATCCAATGCTCTATTGTGATTGGTTCTTGTGTGCTCCAACGATCTTGGAAGAGCTGGAATGAAGTTTGCCAAGTATGCACGTGGTTGTTTGCTGCAAGGTAGACATTTGGATGCTATGTTGGCATCCGAGAGAGTGTGTTGAGCTGGGGAGTTTTCGTCTGTGACCAAACTTGATTGGGACACGTGAGCAGTAGGTTTAATAAATAATATCACCATATTGTCGTTCTGGGGGGTGCTGACCTTGTCTACTCTATGTTTTCTTATTTTAGGAATTCAGAATTAAAGATCATATTACAGAACTCTTGTGAAAAAGTACACTTCACAAATTGGTGCTTTTATGAAAGTACAAAAGCTTGAGGTTCTTCTGGAACATCATCGACGCATACTTCATAAAAAGCAAGATAACGCATAAACTTGTGACAACTATTTCCATGGGAAACCAAATAAGGGAGCCCAAATCTAGGAAAATGAAAATGTTGAAATAGAGATTAATCGATCTTTATCATCGAACTAGGTCTAGAAGGGGTATGATTCCCTCATGATGATGTGTTTGTCAACTCCATTCATATCATCAACTTCCTAGCCTTAAGGGTATTGGTTAGTGACGGTAAGTAGTAAATGTGATATACGAAGCCACCGCGGCTAAGATGGGCCTAGATGGAAAATATATTAGTGGCTTGCCATGAGTTTTATCTAGTATTGATGGAAAAGTCTAGCTTGTTCCAAAGCAACATAACTTTATCCATGGAGGAATAATTGTCCAACATGATGACAAAGTTAATGTGATGGGTGTAGAATCACCCATCAATGTTATTTTCGTTCGAGAGACCTTGGTTACATCCCTTAAAGGTAGTGCCTTCCACTGCATCAAGTATTGAAATCCCCTATTACGAGAGGAGTAGCGCGTATAAAAAGAAACCAAACAACTACGAGGAATTTCGTGAAACTGGTTATCCATTAAGGAAAAATAAATTTAGAACGAATGACTCCATAGAATGGACTAAAGATTCTCAGTTGATAGGAAGTCTCAACACCAAGGGGGCTTGCTACAACTTAAAGAAGAGCAAGTGAAATCCTATGGGATGAAAGTAATCTCAAGCCGACCATTAAGATTGGTGTAGAACTAAACATCTACGAAAGAGGTAAACGGATGGAATGCTTATAAGGAAACTTAGACATCCTTGGACTAATGGTGAAAGATATGCTAAGGATGAATCCAGTTGTTATTTGCCAATGGATGCAGGTTGAACCGACCAAGAAGCCACTCCAACAAAAGAAGATAGTTTTTCAAAACGAAACTAAGCCATTAAAGATGAAGTGCAAAAACTTATTAAGATGGGAATCCTAATGGAGTTGTATTATATGACTTGCTACCCAATACACGGTAAGAAACAAAAATGGAAAATAGAGACATCAATCTAAACAAGGCTTTCCTAAAGGACAGTTATCCAATATTGAAGATAGGCCAACTAGTATTCACGACATTTGGGCATCATTTATTATCATTCATGGACACCTATTTAGGCTCCAAGCAAATCAAGATGTTCGAGCTTCATCATGAGAAAAAATCATTCCTCACTAAGAAGGGGTTGAACTGCTATAAGATCATGTCTTTCAGACTCGAATATGTTGGGGTGACCATGAACGCACGACGGAGTCAAAAATTTTGTTCAGTTGGATCACTTTCTTTTATGTTATATTATAGTTTCATGATATATTTTACACTATATTATTTGTACTTATATGTTTAAGGTACTTTAACGGTATATTTTTTTCAAAAATAATTTTTTAATGGTATATCTTTCGAGTCGAGCTCAACACGAATTTATTTGTAAATGAAATATTGATGTGAATTCATTGACATTATTTCTCCTTTTAATATATAATTGAATAGAAAAACGTACCAACAACATATTTAATTGACACATACTAGCAAAAGATAATCAGATTACTTAAGTTGAATTCATATTCATAGTTCTTTCAAAATTATTAGGTTTGACATGTTTGGGAATATACACAGAGACCGAGAGGATTTATAGTATTTAGGGATAAAAATGTGTAAATTTATTAACAAGTAGATTAGAAAAGAAAAAAGAAATGAATTTTCAAAATAGGGTATAATACAAACTAATTAGATTTAAAAAAAAATTAATGGTCACAATTTTAACTTTAGTGGGGTCACCAAAAAACAAGTGTAGAAACCAAAAATTACTATATTAAAATTAAAAAAAATCATTGGGTCACATGACCCCACCTCTAAGATGGCTCTGCCTTCGCATGGAGGTATATTGGGATGACATGCTAGTGAAATCTCTAGACTATGGAGATTATGTTGAGCACCTGAATGAAATGTTTGAGGTAACTAGTGATCATGAGATACAACATGAAATTGAATCTAGAGAAATGCACGTTTAGAATAGGATTGAAAAATTCTTGGGGTACCATAACACACAGAATGGGATTGAGCCCAACCCTAATCAAATACGAGCCATCGTGCAGATGGAAGCTCCTAGAAACATTACGAAATTAGAGCCTGATAGAAAGCTAGTTGCACTAAACAGATTCTTATCATAATTATGAGAAGGCTTTCCATATGTTTAAGGAGTATTTATACTCTCCCCCACTATCATCAAAGCCACTTCTGAGAGATGAACACATGTTACAATAGTCTCAGAATTGATATTTAACTCGTCCATTATACGAGAAGAGAAGGGTATGCAAAAGCATGTATACTACATTAGCAAGACGTTGGTTGATGCAAAACCAAGACAAATAAAATGAAAAAGTTAGTCCTAACCCTTATCTCGGCTCACGACAATTAAAAAGTTCCTTCCAATATTTTACTATTTGTGTAATAACTGAGTTTCCAACCAAGTCTATGTTACGCAGGGTTGAAATGTTAGGAAGGATGAAAAAGTGAACCATAAAGTTGGACGATATGATATCAAATACCAATTGCACTCTTCCATATATTACAATAGTGGACTTCGTAGTACAGTTCACTACACCAGAGGTAGAAGAATTGTAGCAAACTAAAACAAGCAAAAATAGGGTTTTCAGGCTGGAAAGTATACATGAATGGAGCCTCTAATAATCGGCGAGCAAGAACTGGACTAGTCCTTATTTCCCCCATAGAGGAAACGTCATTGAGTAAGATCTTATGTTCAGGTTCAAGGCTTCCAACAACAAAGCTGGATAAGAACCCTTGTCATCTGCTTGCAACTCTCAGAGGTACATGTATTTTTTTATTCCTTGTTAACCATCAATCATGCGGTTACAAAGAAAAATATGCTAGAATGATGGTGTACCTGCAACAGGCAAGAAGAATACTAAAGGGATTGAAGTCCTATACAATACAACAAGTGTCGCGAAATAGCCATGTTGATGCACTAGTGAGCTTGACATCCTCTCTAGAATATCCAATGACAAGAAGTGTGCCGATAGAGTTCCAAAAAATGAGCAGAGAACAACCTAAAGCAGCATGATAGAAATTGATGAAGGGATGTCCTTGAAAGGTCTAATCATCTCATACTTGGTAGTCGAAATTGCCACCTGATAAATTGGAGGCGAGGAAGAACCAACAACGGAGTGCGAGATATTCCATGATAAATGATCCATCATACACTAGGCCATATCTCAAATGTCTCGGTCCTCAAGAAGAAACCCATGTAATGTCCAAGATACATGAAGGCATATGCGGAAGTCATGTAGGATGATGACCCGCGGTCAACAACATCATCAATGAAGGTTGTTAATGCCAAAAGCTTCATCAAAAAGCTAAAGAATATACGGGGAAAAGTGAGACATACTAGCAGTTCTCGCTAGTCCTGAAGTTGAGTCTGGAGGAATTAAACCAGAACTAGAGCCCTTGGCCTTCGCAGTATGAGGGTAGGATATGGTAGGACCATTGCCAATAGCTCTGGCCTAGAAAAAGTTCTTATTGGTGGAGCAGACTACTTTACAAAACGGGTAGAGGTTAAACACTCAGCTAAATACATGACGAAGAAGTGAAGAACATCATATATAGATTTGGAATCTCGAGAACCCTTGTATCTAATAATATAATCCATTTCACAAGAACATTAGTGATGGAATTTTGTCAAGAGCTCGAGATTAAAAACCACATGTGTACACCATCTAAGGCTCAAGGGAACAGACATGCAGAGATAACCAATAAGACCGTCCTAGGTAACCTGAAGAAAAATATGGAAAAAGCAAAAGGAAAATCGGATGAAGAATTATCAGTAGTCATATGGTTGTATTGAACTATCAGATGAGAGACAACAGGAGAGACACATTTCTCCCTAACATACGAGATGGAAGCTATAATTCCTATAGAGACATAAAACTGACATTGATGGTATAGTCTAGCATAAATACTAAAGATGAACAAGTAGTATTGAGTTTTTACTTTCTAGAAGAAAAGAGAATGATTGCGCAAGTCCAAAGGACAAATTACCAACAAATACGCAAGGCATATCAACTCAAGAAGGTGAAAAAAGCTAAATTTTCAAGTGGAGATTTGGTTCTGAGGAAAGTAATCCCAAACACGTAGGAAGTTAGCGCAGGAAAATTGGGTCGTAACGACTATGAAGGACATTATCAAGTTAAAGGACTTTGAGGAAAAAAAGGGTTCTATCTTTTAGCCAACGGGCAAGGAAAAGAGCTAGAAAAAATTTATTGAATTTATACAAATGAGGGGGTAAACCGAACATTTCCAACAAGGATGATTCACTCGTGCGGAAAGCGAACGGTCGAAGCAAATCCAACAGGATGATCTATGCAGCAATAAACAAATCTTCAACGAACACATACCCTATGGATGAGGTTTAACAACCTTAGGGAGGACCTACATGCTCTAGGATGACAAAAAGTTTGAGCCCTAAGGGGCCTAAAAAAGTCTATAAAGAATACACACCTGAGGAAGCAGGTTTAATTCCATTAAAGAATGACATACTATTTTACGCGATCAAAAAAAATTGAGCCCTGAAGGGAACAAAAATATCTTTGAAGAAGACAAACTTATGGAGCAGGTTTAATTTTCTTCAGGGAGGACCTGCTATCCTCCGAGAGGACAAAACGTTTGATCCCTTATGGGAATAAAAAATATCTAAGGAACATGCACCTTATAGAGCATGTTTAATTCCCTTTATGAAGAACCTACTATCCTATGGGATGACTATATGTCGACATGCTAAAATAACAGTCTCAAAAAGAACGTTTTGAGGAGAGGACCCACTATTTATCAAAATGATGTCAACATATATTCCAAAAAAGAAAGGCGAATTGCCGAAAGGCAAGAGATAGCCGTGCTAAATAAAAGAGAAAAAGAAACAACAACATAAGTTGAATGCTAGAGACCAATTTTGAAGAAATCAGGCAGAAAATGCAAACAAGTCCAATTATGACAAGAAAAAAGTAATATTATTGATTATAAAAATATTACATTCATCATTATAGCATTTGACTGTAGTCAGTGTGACAATTTTGATGATGACAAATAATACGGGAACTAATATTTTAATAGTGTTTAGACGTGTGTGTGTGTGTGTGTGTGTGTGTGTGTGTGTGTGTGTGTGTGTGTTGGTGTGCGAGTAGCCACACATATATATGTATATATAGATATATATGGGTGTGTATATATGTGTGTGTATATATTGGTGTGTGTATGTGTATGTGTATATATGCATATAGATGGGTATGTGTGTGTGTGTGTGTATATATGTATGTATATATATAGATATATAGAAAGATTTCAGTGTGGTGACTGCTAGTCATCCACCATCTGAAAAAATCTTAATAAATCACAAAAATTCTCTAATCACTATTTCTCCTTTCAAGATTGTAAAGTAAGAATAACCAAATAAAAAATTAGTTGAACAACTCAATTACACCAATCAAAGTCTAATTACAATAGAAAAATAATTAGACAAAATTGAAAATAAGATTGATGTTCTTAATGAATCTAAACCTAACGAATCCCTGAAAGAAAAAATTTTAATAAATATTTCGTATACACTACTTTGAATATTGTTCCCCTTAATAAATAGATAGATAAAATGCTTCGAGATTTGTAGAATAAATCTGTTGAATCATCTTTTTCTGTTAAGGTTATTAACCAAGACAGTTGTTCAGAATCAGAAAGTCATAGGTAAGAATTCACCTATGAGTCATCAACAATCCATGAATCTTCAAACATTAACAATATTGAAGATACATTTAAAAATTTAGAAATTAATAAATTAGAAAGGACGTGGCATAAAAAGCATATTCTTCCTGACATTCAAATTACTGAAAATTATTTAGTTAATCAATTTTCTCTTTCTGCAGAAAAATTGTATGAATGAAATATTGATGGACTTTCTGAGCAGGAAGTTCTCAGTAAATTACAGCATATGTCAGTGGTAGCAAACAACAACATTACCACATGCAATTTACTTCACAATGAGGTAATAAATCTTTTAGTCACATGATTCACAGGAATGCTACATTCTTGATGGGAAAAACATCTCACAGAAGAATCCAAAAATATCATTCTTTCAGCAATAAAGATTGATGCTAAAGGAAACTCAATTATTAGAGACGATCAGGAAACAATACTTAATGTCATCAATACACTCATTTACACAATAATTGAACACTTCATTGGAACGCCAAGTAATGTTACTTCGTGTATCGATGATCAATTGACTAATCTTAGGTGTCCAGCGCTAAGTGATTTTAACTGGTACAAAAATATTTTTTGTCCACAGTAATGACAATGGATGATAGTAATCAACGCTTTTAGAAAGAAAATTTTATAAATGGATTACCCAATTTGTTCGCACATAAAATAAAGACAGTCATTAGTAATGACTTAGGAAACATAGACTTTGATAGTCTTACCTATAGTACAATAATTACTACAATACGAATGGAAGGTTTGAAATTGTGTATTCATATGAAAAACAATAGATTATCAAAAAAGAAAATAAAGCTGTCAAATACGAATTAGACAATTTTTACGAGCAGTATGGTTTACCCGCTATAGCTCATTTCCAAAAAAAATAGAAAAAATTCTCATTTAAGCCCTAGAAGGTCCCACAGGCCTTATAGGAGAAATTACAATAAAATTAAAATTTCGACCAATACTTTTCAAAAAATAAAAATTTTGCTAAACGTTTCTCTAAGAATAAAAATTATTCTAGAAGAAAAATTATTTTAAAAAATTATATGAGTAAAATTAAGTGTTTTAAGTGTGGCCAGAATGGTGATTTTTCTTACACTTGTCAAGTTAAAAATAAGAATAATCAATTAAAAATCTCTGAAGATTGCTTTTATTGTTGCTTACTTTCTTGAAGATTTACTGTTAAATTAATATCTGCATAATTATTGTTCTTCACCGCCAACAATAAATGTCCAAGCAATTAAGAAACAATAAAAGTAATAACCAACCATAAAGACGATGAAGAACAATAATTATATAGATATTAATTTAAATAGTAAATCTCCAAGCAATTAAGCAACAATAAAAGTAATAACCAACCATAAAAGCGGTGTTCTCATATATATCCTCGATATATCAAAGAAAAACATGTCAACTCTAAATTCTAGCATGAATATCTTACATTCAACAAGTATGATTTTTCTTTGATCCATGTTGTATGAATCTCTGGTTTGTATTCTTGGCTCAGGGTGCCTAAATTTAAGGCTAAGAGTTGTAGATTAACAGGAGGAATGGTTCCTTGGAAATATGATTCAGTGGGTGCTTCAATTTCGTCAGATTGTTCAGACTTATTATAAAAAATTGTCTGACTAACTTGAGAACATGTGGCTATGCTTTTGAGTTTTAAATTTTCAATGTTTAAACTTTTTAATTCTTATTCTAATTGTCAAATCCTAAAATCTTGATCATTATTAACGGATGATCCAGAAAAAAAATTTCTAGGGGTACTAGACTAGCTATACTCTCTAATTTGAGGATTAGATCTAGAAGATGATCGTAAGTTAATTTTAACAGTACCATCAATGTACTATTGGATGTATTCTACATCCTCAATTGGGCGTTGTATTTGAGTGGATTGGCTTTCATTGGTTAGAAGCCAATTTGAAGGCAAAGTAATATCAGAGAACCTAATTATTTTAAGGACTCTAATATTGGCATTACTTTAGTTAGATTAGGTCAGTAGGCTTTGATTCTTTAGACTTCTATTGATGGCTTGAAAATTCATATTGGTTTTAGTAACTTTATAATGAATTCTAAAAATTAAAACTAGGGGTTGGGTGCCTCTAGGACTTGATAACCACTAGTTTTGATATTTAAAATTAGCGATTTTAGAATATAAAAGTCTGCTAAACTAACAGACAAATCCGAAAAACAATCAAAATGAATTGGACCATTACAGAGTGAGGATTCAATTAATCTTAAAATACTATCATTAAAATTTATGAATCTTGCATCTCCCAAGGCTAATGAGACAGAGGTATTTAGGCTTCTTCTTGTGAGTGGTTTAATTCCAATCTGAACTAACCAAATGAAGGATATAATATCCTTCCATAATGTGATGTTTTATTGTATTGAGGGAAAGTAATTGACAACTTTCATGCCCTTTCCTAAGAGCATATATTTTTTTAATTATTTTTATATGATACTGAAACTTGAAGGAAGCAACAGATCATGTTGATTTGTAAATATTTTTACCATATGTGCCACAGATCCTTTGTTGTTTCTATTTATATGTAAAAATATATATTTTTTAAATCCTACACTTGTTACTAAATTAACCTATATAAATTTTATTTGAGAAAATACAAAATTTGAAGTGTTAATTTAAGTCAATAATTTAATAATGTTAACTTTGGAGAACAACTTTTGTGATTGGAGAAATTTATCCTCTTTTCAAATGTTGCCATGTGTCGAGAAATATTATGGAGTAAAATGTAATGTAGAAAATATGATTCAAGTCATACATGACTCAACTTTGTACTAAACAACCAAGTAGACTAAAGATAAAATAAAGAGATTGTATATGCACTCAAAAAGGTAAAACACAAATATCAATGAATGCATTCACATTAATAATGATGTTTTAAATTTAATGTACTGCTTATATGTCATTTATGATATTTAACATTAGATACTTCCACTAACCAGCTTAAACTGTGACTACATGGAATATGACACATAGAAACACTTGTGTTCGTAAGCTCTACAACTCGACAATAATTATCAAAAGACCAACATTTGTCCCCCATACATAAACTGTGACTACATGGAATATGACACATAGAAACACTTGTGATCGTAAGCTCTACAACTCGACAATAATTATTAAAAGACCAACATTTATCCCTCATACATAAGTTGTGACTACATGGAATATGACATAGAAACACTTGTGATCTTAAGCTCTACAACTGGACAATAATTATTATAAGACTAACATTTGTGCCCCATACATACCATGGATCCCACCACCTATTATTTACCGTTCTGTAAGTACCAAACCAGGTAAACAACCAAAGGTAACAAAACTCTTCCATAAACACTACTAGATACTTTATAAAGTTCGGTGAAAGACTAACTTGATCATTGAAGACTCTTTGATAAGGCACAACGGCCTTGATTGGAGTTATCTCGAAGTTATTTTGTATGTTCCTAGCAAGAAGTTGTAAGATAAAATCATTGAAGATTTATATCTTAACAATTTCCCACAAGGGTGCTAAACTGTTGAATATAACTAGGAATATAATACATACTGTAGATTTCTTCTAAGTGATCTAGCTCTAACACGGAAGGAGTCCTATCAACCTTTATAATAAGCTCATGCTCCAATTTTCTAATAGAAATAGGATAATTTGTTCCTCGGGTTCTAAATGACTAATTGGTGGAGGAGTCTTATCTACATATCTATCCGAAGAGCTGGACACCCTACGAAACTCTCCAGAGTTGACTGAGTTGTTTTTACTTGACCTTGCAGAAGAAGTCATTTTCGATTACATAGTAACTAAAATCACGCAAAATATGCAGAAAACAGAAGCTACTCAAATCAGAACTACAACCTATGGGATTTAAGGTTACTTGCGACCTCAACACATAGAGATTTGATTCAGAATGAGTCGAAGAAGCAACTCAAAAGCTCTACCTAAGATGAAAGAAAGTTAGGGTAAAAGGTTGTTTTGAAATTTTGAAAGCTAAATGAGGAAGATGAAGAAACTAGTCTTTTATACCCTTTACCTTCACTGGTGAGAATTTGAACATATTTACAGATAAAGTCATCCAATGGTAAAATAAATCACTTCAAAAGAACGCTGAAGATGCTGTCAAGAAAAATACCAAACGCCATCCTTTCAAAACCAACCATAAGGCTAATTAGTATAAGCCACAAAAAATTGGAACGACACTTCATTACTTCTAGAAAATGGAAGAAGAAAATATCCCTGAAAATATCATAAATAAAGAGCTCGAATCTTCACACACATATAGCAATTAATGTATTCACACTAATAATGATGTTTTGAATTTAGTGCACTATTTATGTATCATTATGATATTTCAACGATGTGATATTTTTACTAATCAATTCAGACGTTTATCACATGTCATGTGACACATAAGAAACATGTGATCAAAAGCTCGACAATAAACATTATCCCTCATGCATACTATAAGCACCAAACTAGGTGAACCGCCAAAGGTAACAAAATTCTTCCATAAAAACTATTAGATACTTTACATACAGTTCGGCCAAAGATTAATTTTATCGTTGGAGACTTTTTGATAAGGTCCCACCACCATAATTGTTAAATTACAGGTTCTCGGAGTTGAAAGATCAATTTATCTCTACATACACTTAATTAATTGTATCAAGTTATCTCTACATACACTTATTCAGTGGTACTGAATATTTATTCGTCAGAGTATTTTTTTCAACAAATTTAATTATGATGTACCATATAGTATCTGGGCATTTTCTAATTAAAGAGGTTGTAGGATAATTGTTTACTAATTATATAATCTGTTGAATTTAGTTTAGAACTGTCGTTTTAGGAGTTTTTTCACTGTTACCATTACCTGTCCGTGGAATTAGTTAGTAGTTCTATTTACTTCAACAAAAGTGTTGGAAGAAAATTTTAAAGGTTTCCCATATAAACTTTGAGTTATCCGTCACTGCTCAAGGATGAGTTTGGAAGGGTTTAATCTAAAAACACTTTATGCTTTAAAAAATGTTATCCTAAATAACATGTATTTAATAAACAATTATTATTTGAAACACATTTTAATATGTAAAATTATTTTTACAAGAAATACATGCTCTAAGACAGGTTATATATCATCTGTGGACATAAAAGTGGGACCATAAATTTTACCAGCTAATTTTATTTCTTCATGAATGTAAACAAACACTTCAGGACCTTTAATTGGTCTGAATTCTCTGCACCAAGTTTTCATGTAATGATTAAAATTATAACCTAGAAACAAAGGCAAATTTCATGCAAAAATGTTCTTCTTTTATATATTATAGTTGACATGTCGATGGACTTTATCTCTCTTAATGATAAGTTTTTGTTTTTATGACGAGAAATCTGAACCCCAAAAGAGGATTTATTCAGAGGTGGTAGGTGGCGAATGGATCTCAATATAAGAATATTTGTTTCCCTAACAAAACGTCCAAGCTCAGAATCGACGATCATGATTAGTGCGGCATAAACACTGACGAAAAAGACATTACTTGACTTCTTTCTGTTTTTTTATTTTTATTTTTTTCATAAAATAAATCTGAGCCGTCCATTTTTATAATGGACAATTCAAATGGAAAAGAATCCTCTCTTATTCCACCAACAAGAGAAGATCCAAGTCTTCCCTCGTTGTAAATCTTTGATCAAAATTTGATCATATGGTGAATAATAAATTAATTTGGATCCCGAACAACATGAGGAGATCAAGTTTTTCTATCGAAACAAAGAGGAAATATTATTAAGAAAAGAGAAGATCAATTTTATGAAGAATATTTCAACCTTTTAGATTGTCATTATAAATAAGAAATTAGTTCTTTCTCATAAAAATTTGAATTTTTATTCATTAAAATAAAATTGATGGTTCAGATTTAACATACTCCTCTCTTACCATATTTAAACATGAGAGAACAATGATTTTATCATTGTCAAATTTCGCCCTGTGAAGTTAAGCAATAATCCCTTCCCCTGATTAGGAGCTAGCCGACTTATCCGACTTTCTGTTTTAGCAAACGGCCAGGATCATTCTTAGCTTGCATAAAATATAAAGACAGTCAAACACTCGATCAGAGCTTATAGAGTATTGAAAAGATAATAAAGCAGATCGGCTTAAAGATAATGGTAAAGTGAAAACAGATATGGACCACACAGCACTAAACCACCAACAATAGCATCAAGAGACAAGTGGGAAACAACTCCTTTTTTCGCTTTTCTAAAGGAAATGTTTGCTGCTTCACTAGAGTTCCACTAGTCCAAAATTGACTACTCGATACACATGTTTGGAGTGGCATATCTGTTGTGCCAAGCACACTTTGAACTAGAAAACAAAATCTCAAAGCAAGTTAATATTCCATGGATTAGCGCGCGCACAAACTATTTCATTCCATATTCATGAGATAGCACGGAAACTCTATGCATTGGTCGATGGGTGGATTGGATATGAGATTTACGGGTTTATGTATGATGTGTTGTATTTTCTTTACACTTATAAACTGCCATAATTGAGATAATCTCAATAGTCTCTCATATCATTGATCGGACCATGTGTCTAATAACTGTTGACTTGCTTGATCACATTGATTCATCACAAGTTGGGTCATGAGTCAATTAATTGGGCATTCATTTTATCCGGATTCACCAAACAACGAACCATAAGTCAGATAATCGTTAATTCACTTCACCTAGATTCACCATGCAGGGGGTTGTGGATCGGGAAGCCAACGATTCACTTCACCAAAAATGAGTTGGAGACTTGTTAGTAAACCTGAATCTGACTCTGATACTGGTATTGAGTGTTTTTGGATATTCTCAACTTAAAAAATTAGCTTTAGATGTGAGATTTTCTCTCACACTTATAATTGACTACTGTTAGTTTTCACAATCGATGTGAGACAACCGAACACGATACACCTCAAGCCAGAAAATTCTACTATCATGGTCTCGAGAATGGACATAGGTATAGAGCTTCGTAAATGATTATAAACGTGATACTAGTGCAAATTCGTTAGCAGTTAAAAGATTTTGTTAAGTGCAGTTGGCAGAGATGGATGGATAACTAGCAAAATATAATAAAAAATTTGAGATTATTAAAAAAATATAGACTAAATCGAATCTCAGTATTTGAAATAGGAGAATTTATTTACTCTTCATCTTATCTCACTAGATATTTTTCCTATGACATTGATCAATAAAATGTAATGACTCGAAATTAAAATGATGATATAACATATAAATTTAATTATTTATATCAACTCAGTGCATCCACTGAACATTAAACAATATTCAATTAACAAGCCTATCTAGGTCCACTTGTGAACTCATTAATTTATGCCATCACTGATCATAGCATCTACCTTGTGCTCGGCCCCACACCATCATCACTACAAGTGGTCCTCATGATTCCCTATGGCAAAGCATCAGCACAAGGCTCTATCACGTTCCAACATCAAACATGGTCTGCCACCACACCAGATTATGATATCTTGAGCTCTCAACTAAGCTAATAAATGTTATGTGGGTCAAATATGATAGGGCTGTTCCAATCTACGGTTAAGATCTGTCTCAAAATTTGGTTCAATTTTTCAAAATACTTGAAATTTTGATATATTGTCTACTTGAAACGCCAAAATGATTACTTTAAAATTGTAAGCAGCTCCCTCAACCTATTTGAATTTGAACACTACAAGTAGCTATTTTAATGTTCATTTTGAGCGTAGTTACTGTTTACTCCAAATAAAAACCCTTCTAGTTGTAATAAAAATGTCCATAATTCCGAAATTTGAAAAGTAACCCTGATTTTTTAAATCAATTTTTACGTATTTTCCAATGTATTACTTTAATGATCACTAAAGAAGTTATATGACACAATTTCTGGAATATCATAGCTTCGATTAATGTAGCAAGAGACATGTTTAAGATATATAAGCACGTTCAATGATTGGTCAAAGACAATAGATTTTCCACCGTTGATTTTTGTCTATGATAATGCTATATATAAGCTTCGGATGAAAGCTATCTAGTTCAATAGAGAACTGATCCTTTTTGTGGGTAATGGAGAAGAGCAAGTCATTGCCAGAATACTCCTCATCTTACTACCGGGAATTCGGATTTCAGGACCGGTCGAATTCGTATAGCTTCAACGGGCCGACACTGAAAGGAACTGGGTTTGCAACTTCAACTGATCCAGAGCTTCAGAGGAAGAGAAGGGTTGCTTCCTATAATGTGTTTACTATGGAAGGTAAGGTTAAGTCCAGCTTTAAAAACAGCTTCAAGTGGATTAAAAGCAAGTTTAGCAATGTCCGGTACGGTGAGTGACCGTGCATATATGGTTAAAAATCATATCTTATTTTGTGAATTTAAGATTTTGAGTTCGAGTCATATCTAATTCCCTTGAACGTTAAAAAATATTACCTTTCAAAGTTTTAGGATCAGTTTGTGTGAGTTTGGGTTTGCTGTTGAGAGAAACCAGTCTTGTATAACTGAAAAACAAGTAGGTTTGTGAAGAGAGAATATGATATGTAAAATATGAATAGAGAGTTTTCCTTTATTTTATTCTAGTTTTTATATTTCTTTTTTCTTCTTCTTTTTTTCTTTTTGTGTTATAGTTCGTTTGCATGCAAACATGGGTAAATTGTTCTCCAATTACGTTTGGATTTAGAAACTGAGGAAGGAAACAAAGAAACGAAAATTAGCATCAAGTAAGAAAAGAAAGGAAACTGAAGGAATTTAATCAGAATAGATAAAAATTCATTTTTTTTCTTCATCTTGTTATGAAATCAAATAATGAAAATACAATTCTTTATAAGTATATTTTTTCTTCTACAACTTGTGAGTCCAAAATAATATAATTAAGAGTGATATTTTTAAGAGTGATATTTTATAGACCAAAGACATGTTTGTATATACTACTCGAAAACTAAGTGTTTTGCACATATTAAATAATTTAAAATATATGTAAAATTTAAAATTAATAATAATCATATTTTAAAATGATTGTAAATCTGAACTAAAAGTAAAATAATAGTAATAATAAGTACATTAACTTGTTAATAATATTTTAAAATTTTAGTTTGTAGAATTGGTATTTGAATAATATATAAAATAACTATTCGTCAATTTGTTAGATTCTATCATATTAAGAGATCATTCATCTTTTTAAAATTATTATCTCAATTCCTTTATAGGAACTTCATGTTCTGATAACATAAAACGTATTACGTAATATTTTATTTTATAAGTTTCTAATGAATAAATTATTGTTGATCTAAAAAAACCTCAAATTCATTTTTATGGATATTTACATTTCTATTTGTATAATATTACAAAAAAAATTCAATTTTACAAACTATATATAAACAAATTATTGTTGAATACAAAAATAATATTCCATTATATAAATGATATTAAATGAGAAAAGTGAAAACTTTAAATCATATTATATTTTAAGGAGTTTTGAAGGATAAAAAGGAGAATAAAAAATTACACCCATTTAAGCCACTTTTAATATAGTAAGATATTCAATCAACTATAATTTATAATATTTCAATATATCCATCTAAAATTAATAAATGACCAGAGTATATATTCTTAGATAACAATAATTATAGAAAGGGCTTTTGATGTCTTAATTAAAAAAAATCGTATTGATTTATGGGGTAATTAGAGGAAGTTTAGACAGGTTTTTATTGGCCTTCTTAGATTTTTCCCTGAAAATTTTGGACCTCAATATGTGGTTTTGTTTGTGCAAGTTGCCGAGTTAGCTATAGATTAACTTCATCTTAAAAAAATAAAGTAATTAAAAAAATAGAAGAAAAACTTTATGTATTATGTCATTTTATATATATCCATCACGTAGTGTTTTCCATAAAACCGTAGGCGAAGTATAAGAATTTTTGCAATATCAGATGGCACGAAAATGGAAGTAATAAGGACTCCTACTTAGAAATCAAAATCATACATCGAATCATTTCAGTGGTTCACGTTAGATTAATTTGTACCAAATAAAAATAAATAAATTGAATACCCACTTGAATTAAGGACATATTTCACCAATGTTGTGGCGAAAAGGACCCTCTACTGAAGTAGGATGTTGATTGCTAGACAGCACATCCAATAACTAATCCTCCATAAACAAAAGCATTTGTCTGTATATATTAGAAAGGTACTCTATCAAAAGCATTTTCCTTCGCCATTATGAAAATATATTTCACCTTTTTATACAACAATATAATTGAACATGAGTCATGCTAATACGGATAAAAAATTTATAACGTTGTCTAATATAATAATTATCAAATTATCAAATATAAATATGCTTATTACATTAAGTAAATAATATAATATGAGTTATGAAAAATAGTAATGTAAATAAAATTATTACGAAATGAAAAAATTAAATGAACAACGTAACATTGATATAAATTAAGGAGAAATCGAACCAAGTCATGTTTTCATAGTTTCCTTAAACCAGTTACGTTTCCTTACTTGTGGTACTAAATGTTGATAACGGCGTCTGTTTTCTAAGATAAAACGGTTGGAGGTAATTGAAGAGCACCCGACTTCACCACCTTAACGATTTGACTTGTCTGAATTCTACCACCAGAGTAACGACTTACGAACTAAGACTCGAATTGAAAGTTGAACGAAGACTAGAACCGAAACGAGACTGAAACCAAACCCGAGCCCTAAAACTGAACCCGAGACTAAACTAGTCTTCACACCAGAACTCGAACCAACTAGTTTCTACTAAGAACAAGTGACTAACAAAAAGAGAGAAGAGAATAAGCTTTTGCTTTTTGGTGTGAAGAAATGAGAAGAGGAACACCTCCTTTTATAATATTCATAGGGAGAGCCACTATAAAGGCTAGTTACCACCAAGAGAACATTGTTGGCATTTATTTACCAAAAACAATATTTTGGGCCTTTGTTTACATAGAATATTTCATTCCAAGTATATTCTAGTTACTTTTGAGTGTCTTTGGAGAAGAAAAATAAAATTAGAGCAAAATGTGACCCATATAAGGGAGGCTCATATAGAGAGAGCATCTATGCTTATCAAGCTACTAACTTTGATCTAAGTATCTCTATATATACCACTTAAACCTTTTTCCCTTTCCAATATAGATTTCTACAATTCTCTATTATTTTTTCATTCTCATTTAGCTCACTTTAGGTGATAATTTCCCAATCATCCAAAAACTAATTTTGACAAATTAATAGTCAATATCAATGTACTCGCGGAAGATAACTCAAATCTCCAAAGACCTTACATTTTTACGTAGTGGGTTCCACCTAAAAATTTTCTCAAAATTGGTCCATGGAAATGGTGTTTAAACACCCAATTCCCAACAATTCCCCACATGAATGAAAATTGACGACCAACAACATGGCATACATGGTGACAAAATTCAGCGTTCTGAAACCTACATAGGATATGTAGGTTTTACCTTTTGAACATTCCCCTATGTAAAGTATGTTTACTTCACTGACTGACTAATAGACACGATGGCTTTGAACTATTCGGCATTTTATGTAAACGACGACATACTACACACATACTACACACAGTAGTCATCCCCTAACACAATTAAGTTATCATGATTATGTTTGTTTTGGCCATAAACATCCTCGTGGTTCTGTAAGAGTTCTAAAGAATGATATCCTTACAATTCCTATAGAAGTGGCCCCACTTCACCCTTACATAGGTGATTTCTTATTTTAAGAGTAAACTCATATTACTCCACTCAGATCCTATAGTTTCTGATGCATAAGAATCATTAAAAACTCAGCTTAACCTAATTTCTAATAGGTATCATTGTTTCATCATAGGAATGGATATGGAAACTCCCCACAGTGATCTGGCTAAGTTTATAAAATTAGATTTCCGCTTTGAACCTAGATCATGGGATCTCCAGTCAACTAGGTTAGGTTTTCCAGATAAATGAGACTTTACTCTAGAAATCCCTCCAGCAAAATCTCTCTCACAAAATTTGCACTTGAAATCATTATTTGACTGCTCAGCGTAATCCACAAACTTATCTTTTTTCCTCACCATGATAATCAAAAATCAGAAAATCTAAAATATAATCAATAAAACCTATAAACATGACAGAATTTGAATTGACAGAAACTCTAAGAAGTCCAACTCCGACCAGAACAGAATTAATCAAGTCCAATTCAAGTCCAATTCAGTCCAAATCAGTTTAATTTTCTACAATCCAATTCAATTCAGAGAAGTCACGAGAAGCACAAAATTTTCTACAATCAACTAGAACAAAATTTACCTATCAACTGATTCAACCAGAACAAAATGCATTTATCAATCGATAATAACCGATCAATCCGTGATATACAAATCCATAAAATCTAATTGAATTAGTAATGAAATGCAGAACTAATGGAATTCAGAACAACTAATGGAATTCAATTAAAACAGAATACTGGAATTCAACTAAGGGAATTCAACCAACTAATGGAATTTCATGCAAAACAGAGTATTGGTTCTTCTACGATCAAAACATCAAAGTATTGTTCTTATCTTCTACAATCAACTAATGGGATTCAGAACACTAAAAATTACAATTCCTTATTATAGTAAGTATCGGCTTTTACAGTTTTTTTCAACGAATTTGCCCAGTAATCTACTTTGTTTCTTCAACGAAAACCTTCATAACCCTTTGCATGCTGTAGGCCATAGTGAAGAAGAAGACCATAGGGACAGGGAAGGGAGTTTCAATTCCAAATTCTAAGAAAACAATCAAAATTCAGACTTTGGTTCAAAATTGAGTTGAACTTGAGAGACAGAGGAGAGTGTTTTCAATTCCATGCTCTGATTTTGAGATTCGAAGAACCGAGAGAGAGAGAGAGAGAGAGAGAGGGGGGGAGAGAAGAGTGAGAGAGAGAAAAGTCCATACTGGATTGGTCTTGTTCTGAAATCTTAATTTATTAGCTGTTGTCTTCATCTTCTCCGGGATTTGAAATCTGAAGTTGTTCTGAAATCTGAAGTTGTTCTGAAATCTGAAGTCCAAACTCCAAACCAGAATACAGATTACCTGAGACTCGAGAGAGAAGAATGGTTAGCTGCTCACTGCCGCCCCTAGTGTTGCCTTCATCTTCTCCGAGAGAGACTGAGAGAGGGGAAGGGGAAATAGGGTTAGCGTTTAATTCACCCAGTATAATACGCTGGCCGAATTATACGCGAACAAAACTTTCACACCCAAAAAGTCACATATTTTTTCATATTTTTGTAGAAAATAAGGAAACCGACAAAAAAGAATGGGAATTGAAAAAAAACGTGTATTATACGCGTATGATAGGCGTTTTAACCAACACTGGTCAAAATTAAAGTAGCGCGCATGAATCGGGAGTTGATTCTGCATCGAACCTTGTAAAAGTTGTATTTTTTAAAATTCCATGTAATCTGTCGCTGGCTCGAAAAGTCACCGTAAAAAAAAGCAGCCATTGATGCCACCGTTATCATCACCACCACTGTCGCTGGACGTCTCCGCTAGTGATGTGCCTGGTCACTGCTGCTGCCGCATCACCTCTTGTTGTCCGTTGTCAGTAGAAAAGCACAAGATCATGCATACCACCTCTTATCCCCTTGAGCCTTGCAAAATCGACTTAAGAGAAAAAAGATATGTAGGCTTCTTGGCTGCATGCTGATGAGATCGCAATATGTTACATCTTAGCTCTTTTTAGTAATGTATTGCTACAACAGTATCAGAACATGGAAATTGCCGCCGATATGATGTTAAACATCATTGAAATGTTTGGAGATCAGGGTCGTTAAGCCAAACAGACTGTTATGTGAAATTTCATGAACTGCAGGATGAAACCTAGAACTCCTGTCAGATATCATATGATGTTGACCATTAGTTATCAGAATGAGATGGGTGCTGAGATAGATGGCGAGGCACAAGTTGATATGATCCTTGAGACCCTGCCTGAGTTGCTAAGCTGATGAAGGAACTCCAAGCTGCTAAGACTCTATTTCTAAAAGGCAAGAGGAAGACTGGAGAGGTAAACTTTACTAAAAGCAAGCCTTCCACCTCTGCCACCGAAAAGGAAACACAGGAGAGGTCGGAAGAAGGCTAAGAAGTAAAACTCGAAAGCTATGAAGGGTAGGGGAACTGCAAAAGTGGACAAGTCGAAAGACAAGTGTCATCATTGCGAGGGGTTCAAGGAAATAATAAGGCTTGATGAGGGCGAGTTCAGCTTCCGTTGGGGAAATGGAGTAGTAGGATCGGTCGAAACTGTTGAAACTATTAAATTGTCATTCGATAACAGTTTTATGATTTTACGTGATTTTTATTATATCCCGTTCTTTTGGAAGAACCTTATTTCAGTAGCTAGTTTAATTGAGCAATAATTCAGTTTGAATTTCATTGATAAATATATTGATATTTTTAGAATTGATTGCTTAACTACTATTACACATTTGATAATAAATTTTTTTCGTAAAACCAATAGTTCCAATAATATGTGACACTGAAATAAATACTAAATTATAAAGGGATAGTACAAGGTTGAAGTCTAACTCGACCGATCTAACATATTTGTGGCACTTACGTCTTGGCCACATTAGTCTAGATACGATTAGAAGACTTGCAAAGGAAGGTCCGTTACAAACTTTAAGTGTGGGATCACTACTCACATGTGAATCCTGTATAAAAGATAAAATGACCAAGAGACCATTTTCAGTGAAGGGTGAAAGAGTCACTCAATGCATCAAACTCGTACATAGTGATGTATACGAGTCATTGAATATTCAAGCAAGAGTAGGTTATCAATATTTTGTAACCTTCACTGATGACTACTCACATTTTAGACATGTTTTATGTGATGCACGAAAAGTCTGAAACCTTTGAAAAGTTCAAAGAGTACAAGGCTATGGTCGAAAAGCAATTAGAGAAACAAATCAAAACGCTACGATCTGATCATGGTGGAGAGTATTCGCTAGGAGAGTTCGAAGACTTTCTTAAGGAAGAATGTATTCTTTCTCAGCATATAACACCTAACACTCTAGAATAGAATGGTGTGTCAGAGAGAATGAATCGAACTCTGTTGGATATGGTTAGATCCATGACGAGTAGGGGTGTTCAAAAACTATCCAGACCATGTAACTCGATCATTGATGGTTACTCATCTCTCCTAGATCCGTTCTGGGGATATGCCTTGGAAACAACAACATACATTATGAACCAAGTTCCTGTTAGAATATGTCCATAAAGTAACATATCATAATTATTTATTTATTTTTAGTTATTTCTCAGACATTAATATTATTAAATTTTTATAAATAAATTGAAAGTTTTATTTTAAATTATACTCAAGTTTTGAAACTTTCATCAACGAACGAAGAGTGAAGACAGAGGCGCCTCCAGATGAACTCTTCTGAGAAAGTTCAGAATAATATTTGTAGTCTTAAGATCGTCTGGGCAATCGAATCTGATTATGACTATTAGGTTGAACCAATGGATGTCAGTCATGGGACATGGGAGTGGAAAATCAAACGGTATAACCTAGACATGATATGAACATGTTGAATAGACCGGTAACAAATTAGTTTATAGCCCAAAACTATTTACCTAACTCTAAATCTAATTGTTACACCTTTGATATTTTTGTAATTACCTTAATCTTGAGGTGAATACGTAGCTTGACTTAGTTAGTTACAATTTTTGATACGTCAAATGAGTGAGTTCGAATTGGCGGGCAATACCTCGGCTGTAGGGATTGTAATTCAATTAAGTTAGAGTTGCGTGATTCACATATATAGAAATTTGTGCTGGATTACGAAAACAACAATATCACCTTATGTTTTATCGATATGTGTATGAATAAATTAACCTAGCCATGTATTCAATGAATTAAGTCAATGATTAAGACTTGTGAATTAAACGAGATAATTCACTATTATGTTTTTCTTAATCACAGTTAATAAAGGAGTTAAGAAAATAATAACAAAAGGGATAAAATGATAATTTTTTATTCTACTCTTTTTACTGATATTCACGATGGGTATTATGTTAGAATATTCTTTGGGCCGTGAAAATAAAAATGGTTTATTTACACCAACATAAAAGTAGTGTGCATGAATCGAGAGTTGATTCGGCATTGAACCTATAATGGAGTCGTACGATGTCGGATTAAATAAGACGGGAATTTATGGAGATAAATTCACCATGCATTTGAATACTTAATTTTGTTCATGTGGATCCATCCGGTCTCAGAAATAGCTCGTGAGAACAGGAATAGAGAAAGAAGGTAAATTGGTTCAAAATGTGTTTTGTTGCTAAGGCATATTTCCTACACATATATGTGATGAGTGATGTCATTTAATTAGTTAAATTGTGATTATTTATATTGAAATTAATTAGTTTATTATTTTCTAATAATTGGATAATTAGTAAATAAAAATTAATTAATTGATAATGCTCAATTAAATCTATCAATTGGATTGATAAATTTTGGTACAACTCTAACACTGTGAAGATATACTAATTTTCGGCAATTTGAATATATGGGGGTGGTTGCGGAGAGAGAGAAAGAGATACAGATCTTATATCAGATACAGAGAAAAAGATTTTTCTCACCTCCCTAGTGATTGCTACCGATTGAGAGAGCATTGAAGGAAAATATTTGATTATTTCATCCAATCATTTTGAGAGTCCACACTCAAATTCCAACACAAAATTCTCGTGAGATATATTTCTGAAATTAACGGATAGTTGTTAGTGGACGAAATACATAAATCATTTTTAGTGTTCAAGTTCGTGATTCGAATCCCGAAGCTTGAAGAACACAAAGAATGCTCGAAGGAAATCCACCAGTTCTAAAATTCTCTGATACAAAGTGTAGGTGAAAAATTACTTCTAATCTTATCTTCTCATTTAATATCGTATATGCATAATCACACGTAATTTGATTTTAAATTATTTAATTGGATTAAATAAGTTAATTGAAAAAAAAATTGATATTCCACCCACGAACCGTTCGTGGTTCAAACTTGTTTTTTAGTTAATTTTTTAAAACCTACCAATCTTAGTAAATATAGTTATAACAATCTATTTTGAGAATTTTCATGCTACAGTAGCACCTCCTAGTGTGAAATCATATCCACTAATAGACTTTGTATCTATCTTATCAGATATTTAATTTGCATCAATATATCCTTTTAGGACGCTAGATATCTTGAATAGTGTAGTCTGTAATTTTGAGTATATCGTAAGTACCTCAGTACTCTCACAATGGTTTTCCAATATTCGGCTCTAGGATTATTCGTGAATCTATTTAGTTTACACATCGTATAAGTTACATCAGGTATTGTACAACTCATTAAGTACATTAGACTACCTCTCACTGTAGAGTACTCTACTTGAGAGATATTATCATTTTTATTCTTGGACAAATGTATACTCGTATCCGTCGGTGTTTTTGATTCACCAGTGCCATTTTTGTTAAATTTTTTAAGTATCAATATACATAATGAGATTGACTTAAAATAAGTTCATCTAATATTCATTTAATTTTTATTCCGAATATAATATTAGCAAGTCTCATGTCTTTCATATCAAATCTAGATTTTAACATATCTTTAATAAATTTGAACATCTTATTATTACTACTAACGATAGGCATGTCATCGACATACAAGTAGAGGTGGTAAGGGGGCCGGTTTAGCCCACAAAATCGGCTGAACTGGCCTGACCCGTTAAAGCACAGACCGGCCTGGCCTGTTTATGAATAGTACCAGCCGATTTAGGCCCGTTGACGAAGCCCGGGTCGGACCGGACTTGGTGTTAAGCTCGACCCAGATCAAACCGGATGTTAAGCCCGGCCCGACCCGTAGCACTCTCCCTTTATCTAAATATTTAGAAAATTGTGCATGTATTGGAGCTTGAACCATTGACCTCTCCCTTACCAACCACACTCATTATCAATAGACCAAGATAACTTTTGTTGAAATATTATATATCTTAAATAATATATTTTTGACATAGATGTATTTAATTAAATGTAAATTAAAAAAATATTATTTCTCAACAAATAATGAAATTTACAATGAAAAATATTATTTCTACTCCTCATAGATCAGAACTTTATAAATTTTTTAAACGGAATATGGAATTAAATAAAATGATGAGTTAGATATCGAATTATTTTCTTTTGTGGGTTTTCCCCAATGAGGTTTTTTCCAGTAAAGGTTTTAACGAGACTAGCTCGGGGGTGGGGGGCTAATTTTTGAGATTGTTGCAAGTGATTGATAAATAGGTAGGTGCCAACCTAGTTAGGATGTGCATAATTTATAGTGATGCAACTCTCAAATTCAATAAATAAAAAATTTATGATTGTTGGAATCTCTCTTATTATTATAATTTTTTATTTAAATGAGTACTTTATTAGGATGTACTTAATTTATAATGATGCAACTATTTAATTCAATCAATAAACTAATTATTTTACTTAATATGACAAGTTTTTTTCATTAAGATTTTAAAGTAAGAAATGAAAATAATTAAAAAAACGTAACATGACTTCCATATATCTTAGTGGTAATCCCTACTTTATCTATTTCTCATCAAGGTTCAACTCTCTCCATCTACATTTAGAATTACATCATATTAAAGGGAGGGAAAACGAGCCGGTCTGGTTATTTAATCAGGATCGGCCCGGCCCGGCCCGTGTGTACACGGGTCGATTCAGCGGTTCACTCCGGATCACCTTAGAATTCCAGCGACCCGGCTCGTAAACCGCCTGAAAGGCCCAGGACCAGCCCATGAACCGCCCGAGCTGAGCATTGTCGGGCCTGGCAGCCACCTGTACATACAAGCACACAATTACATATCCATTTTCTGTGTCTTTAATATAAATACATTTATCACATTCATTGTTTTTTTAATCCACTTGACATCATATGTGACTCTCAAATATCTCATGTCATTGTTTTGGTGATTGTTTCAAACTATACAATGATTTCACTAATTTATAGACTTTCTTTCTTTACCCAGGAGCGAAAAAATCTTCTGGTTGTTCCATGTAGATTCTTCCTCTAAATCTCTTTTTAGAAAGGTTGTTTTTAGATCCATTTGATGTACTTCAAGATTTTTCCAAGCTGCAATTACAAGTACCATTCTTATGGAGTTTATTCTCGACACCGGAGAATATGTATTTATCAATTGATCCGTCAGCTTTCATTTTTCATTTGAAAATCCACTAGGCACCGGAG
Source organism: Datisca glomerata (assembly GCA_003255025.1). Lineage (NCBI taxonomy): Eukaryota > Viridiplantae > Streptophyta > Magnoliopsida > Cucurbitales > Datiscaceae > Datisca > Datisca glomerata. The sequence continues at coordinate 1,305,694 of QANY01004032.1, read as the reverse complement.
GTTTACAACCAGGTGAAAGATCCACAAGTTTTCAAGTATGATTTGTAAAATAGAATTAATTTCACTCTTTATAGCCTCTTTCAACAAGGACCTTCATTGGAGTTCACAGCTTCATTGCAGTTCACAGCTTCATTGAAAGTTCTTGGTTCACTTTCAATCATATAGGTTAAAAAATCAGGACCAAAAGACGTTTCTGTCCTAGCTCTTTTACTTCTTAGTTCTACCTAAACTTTTTCATCTTGGCCCTGACTATTTTCTTCATCAATAGTCTCAAGAAGTCTTTCTGAAGAGCTTGGCTTTTCCTTGGACTTGTAAGGAAATGCATGTTCAAAGAATGATGCATTCTTAGACTCCATTACCGTGTTCTTGTGAATCTCATGATTTCTAGATTCATACACAAGGAATTGATACGCACTATTGTTATTTGTATAACCAATGAAAATGCAATCAGTAGTTTTTGGTCCTATCTTCACCTTTTTAGTGTAGGTACCATCACTTTAGTGAGGCATCCCCACATTCATATGTATTTGTATGAAGATTTTCTACATTTTCATAACTCATATGGGGTCTTATCCTCTTACTTTTGGAGTAACTTATTTAAAACATAGTCGTCAAAACAGCTTATCCTTACATGTTCTGAGGTCATCTAGAACTGATCAAGAATGCATTCATCATTTCTTTTAAGGTATGGTTTTTTCATTCAGCAACACCATTGGACTGAGGTGAATAAGGTGTTGTGGTTTGATGTATAATTACATGTTGAGCACAAATCTCCCCTACCAACCACGCTCATTACCAATAGACCAAGATAACATATCCTAATTTACAATCATTTTATGGTTTGAAATATTGGTATATGATCCAAGTTATTTAATTTACACAAAGTATCATAATTAACATATCCTAGTCTACCATTTCACAAATTAGAAGACTCAAACAAGTAAGCATAAGAACTTGTTTTATTAATACTGGGTTTGACCATGCTCATTACATTGAGCTTAAACATTCAATCATTCATATAACTCTTACCAACGTACATTTCACTCTTATACAAAATAATTTTGTTTGACTCAAATACAATAGGAAATCTATGGTTATTCAACAGTGAACCAGACACAAGGTTCTTTCAGATTTCAGGTACATACAAGACATGGTTAAGAGTTAATTCCTTCTCAGGAGTCATCTTCAAAACCATTTTTCCTTGACCTTTGATCTTAGAGGTTACCGAGTTCCCCATTAACAATTTCTCTACATGTTCTATAGCCTCTAAGGTAGAGAACATCCCGTGATCAGAACGCACATGGCAGGTAGCTCCAATGTCGATCCACTATTATTTTGGATTTGACCCTGCCATGTTGACCTCAAAGACCACTGCTGAGAGGTTGATGTCAGAAACGTCTCGATCAATGTTCTCAATCACATTAGCCTCATTATTTCTCTTAGGCAATCTACATTTAGAAGATTTGTGATTCAACTTATTTCAATTGTAGCATTTACCTTAGAACTTTGGTACTTGGAAACCCATCATTTATGTCTCAGTTTGTTTGGACACTTCCTTTTGTTGTTGGTCTTTCTAGCTTTGGAATCTTGACCATGCTCCACAACGTTAGCCTTGGCTGCAGCAATAAGGTTTGGACATTTTCTTTTGGATAGCCTATTATCTTCTTCGATTCAAAGTCGAATAATAAGATTCTCGATACTCATTTCCTTGCGTTTGTACTTGAGACAATTCTTGAAATCTTTCTATATATGAGGCGATTTCTCAATGATACAAGCCACTTATGATCCACATAACACCATTCACTCAGCACAAATCTCATGTAGAATAATCTGAGATTCTTACACTTGACAGATCACCGTTTTAGAATCCACCATTTTAAAGTCCAGAAAGTGGCCCATGATAAATTTCTTGGCATCTGCATTCTCAGTCTTGTACTTCCGTCCAAGAGATTACCACAGCTCCTTAGCTGTTTTCTTATAAGAATACACATTATACAAGGACTTAGCAAGATCATTCATAATATAATTTCTACATAAATAGTCAGGATGTTTCCACCCATCAATAGCACTTATCGTTTAGAAATCCTACTCATCATCATTGAGCTTAGGAGCTTCTTCAGTCAAACATTTTTTCAGATTCATGTTGGTCAGGTAGAAGAGCATCTTTGTTGGCCCCTTCTGAAATTCAAACCATTAAATTTCTTAGGTTTCTCCCCATGAGAAATAGGCAGAGACAATGGTGCCACACGACCCATAGAAGGGTTCTGCACACTGAGGTTTGGCATTTGAGCCCAAACATCAGGGTTCTGCCCCTTGGCTTTTAGTGGCATGGTTTGATACAACATTGTTATTGGTTTCAATTATCTTATTTTCTTATATGAAATATAAATCAGAAGTGTGTCAATACTTTGAAAATTATCATATTTTCCCGAAGATGGAAATATGCTAATTTTTTAAATATTTTTCAAAACAAACCGAATAGCACTTTTATATATAACTGTCAAGACAAATTGGTGGGGTTCTAAGACCCAATCGAGGACTAACCCTCTTGACGATATTAAGTTCTCAAGTAATTGAGGGACAAGTCCTCTTAAGTTCCAATTTCCTAGACAAAACTTCTATATATAGTTACTTCCAGTTTTGAAACTTTAGAGAATATTAAATATAATATTTTAGGTTGAAAAATCAAATCAATTTCTAAAAATCAAATTTTGGACAATATTCAAATAATATTTTAGGTTGAAAAACCAAAATAATTTTCTAAAAATTACTCATGTAACGCAATAACTTGTATAACTATAACTATTTTAAGATTGTTAGAAATATTGTACTACATTATACTATTAAGTGTAAATTACAATAATACAGCAATTATGAAATTACCAAATGTGAATAAAACTTTACATCATGTAAATATCATAATTATGAAATACGAAAAATAGAAATGTAAATACATTTATTATGAAATGTAAATAATTTAATTACCAACGTAAAAATTAAATGAATAGCGTACCACTAATATAAATTAAAGTGAAATCAAATCGAGTCATGTTGTCACAGTTTTCTTAAAACAGTTATGCCCCCTTAATTGTGGTACTAAAGGTTTATAACGGCGTTTGTTTTCTAAGATAAAACGGTTGGAGGTAGCTGAAAAGCACTCGTCTTCACTAACTCAACAAACTGATTTGTCTGAATTCTATCATCAGAATAACGACTCGCGAATAAATACTCACACTGAAAGTCAAAAGGAGATTAGAACATGAGTAGTGTTCGTTATCACTTTCCTAAACATGAGTAGAGATAATAATTTCTTTGAAGCATGATTAGATTAATCATCATTATCACTTAGAAGCATGATTATGGTTAATGATCGAATTAAATAAGTAAGCCAATTTATTCTAGTTAGAATTAATTCCCCATTCTCCCAATTTTATTGGTTAGTAACTTTAAAGTTAAAAGGTTCAACTAAATAAACTCAATCTAAGTCTCATCTAGGGCTACACAACCAATCTTATGTAAGATTGGGTTCAAAGCAAAATGTTCATAATCGATCTTAGAGCTAAGATTAATCAACACGCTAATCAACCTTTAAAGCCAACCTCTAAAAAAAGTTAAATGATATTTTTTTTATTGATATTGAGCACAACGCTCCAAACGGGACAGCAGCATAATTCCTAAACACACATCTATGTTCACCTTTTTTAAAATTCTATTTTTACTGTTATCAATGCATAATCCTTACCATGACAAAATGGTTGTAACTCATGTACGGGCATCCTATTTTTCCCGGGAAGAATAAATATAAGATTCAAGTTTGAACCCTTATAAACGTTTTGCGGTCATAGGATAGTAATGTATGTCATTCCTAAAAAAGTTGACTATTGGGACGGTCTGAAAAATTTTCAGGCGTCAACAATGCAGGGGGAATCTTTTGTTGCAATAGACGGTCCTGATCATTGTCTGAAAATTCCAAAAAAAAAGATCTACTAAAGTAAGGAATGAGATCACCTCTTCATGGAGAATCTTAATCAGATGTGATATTTAACAGATCTTGACCTTTGGTTCATATATGCACGGGATAAATTTGCTGATTGCATGTAATAATTTGATTATCTGTAAGAATTTTCTTAGCTTTGTGTTTTAGTCCAACTAAATTAGGATCGTCCATTTTTGAATGGAGCGCCTAGATGCTACATAACCGCCTTCTGTTCAATAGAGTAGAAGGCCCTTATGGTCCATATGTAAAGGATTTTTTCTAGTATGAAAAACTCTCTACGAACAAATAATATATATCATACTTTGAAGAGAGATACAGAGAATAAAGACATCATCATTTATGTAGAAAACCCTTAAAGAGGAGAAAAATCATAGAAAAATCGTTGATATTCACTTATGTAAAGGATTTTACAGAATTGTTAATGAGATAAGAGAGGAAGTGCAGTGCCTTTAGTTGTGATTTGCTTAGGTCCTCCCTCTTTTTCTTTTTACATAAACATTTACTTATAGGCCTTACAATAATAAAAAATAATAAAAAGGAATGATCACATCCCTTATATTTTTGGCTGATGGGGATGCTTTCAGGCATGAGCCCCTTTACTTTGCTCATTCCTTTCAGCTGTTTTGTTCTCAGTAACTCAATCAGTCATAGTCACTTGGTGATTTCTCGTGGTTCAGGCCAATCAACTACAACCACTTGACTGTCAGTATGAACCCTCATTTCTGTCATGATGTTATGTCATATCCAGAAAGTAATGATTCCCCGTTCTTGAGATGTTGGTTCTCATTCTAGAAGTAATGATCTCCCACTCTCGAGATGTCGATTCCCGTTCTGTTGTTCTCTCCCGTTCTGGGAGTGATGGTCCCCCGTTCCAGAAACGATAGTTCCCCATTCCAGAATCGGTAGTTCCCCGTTCCAGAAGTGATAGACACTCGTTCTAGAAGAGATAGTCATCCCGCTCCAGAAGCGATTGATCCCTGGTTCTAGAAGCGATAGTCACCCGTTCCGGTAGTGAAGGTTCCCCACTTCAGGATTCTTCCCCGTTCTGACGAGGTCTTCCACTTTAGCTTTCTTTCTGTACACATGTCTTAGGTGATTTTTTTCTTCTCATTTACTCCACATTACACTCAATTTTTTCACTTATTGAGGTGTAATGGTTTGTCCTTTCTCATTTTTTCGTTACGTCTGTACGTTTCTGTTCTCACGTGCTTCTAAAAAACATGCGATACGATGTGATCTTTCCAAACAATTTTTTGGTTTGTCCGCTGTCATTGATGACTTCTCCTTTTCTTTCTGCTGTTACGTTCCTCTATTCCCGTTCACGAATGCTTTGCGTTTGTCGACTAACAATTTTGCCAGCTCGTTGTCGATGATGATTACTTTCCCTTCATTCACTGTATTTTCTTTCCGTTCTTTTTACTATGGGCTTATTGATGGAGTTTTTCTCATTTTCATCATTATAGGCTCATTGGCGAGTTTATCTCATTTTCTTCAGTACGAGTTCAGTGATAGAGTTTCTCTCGTTTCTTTATTTTTTATTTTCCTTCTCTCGTACATTAAGATCTTTTACAAGAATGGTGTACATGAACAGTAATAATTTATTGAAATGAATAAGGAGCGAGTATAGTGTTCCATAATTGCATCGCATGAGTTTGAATTTGACGTTCCGCATTTGTTGGTAGAGTTTCTGCTATTTCCAGTTTTTCCTTTTGGGAACAATGTTCGTGGACACTCCCAAGGACTTAGGCTCTATCCGTGGAACCATGACCCCATTTTTAATTTCCTACGGGCTCATCTATAGAGTTTCCCCTGTTTCTTCCTTTTTCATTTTTCTTCTTCCATACGATAAGATCTGTGACATGAATATTGTAAAAGAAAAATGTAATAATTAAAATAAGTAAGGAGCGAGTGTACCGTTTAATAATTTCATTGCACGAGCTTGAGTTTGATGCCCCACTTCTATTGGTAGAATTTTTCCCGTTTTCCTTGCTACAGACTTATTGGTAGAGTTTCTCATGTTTTCTTATTTTCTTTTTCTGCTTTCAATTTTTTCCTTCCTTTTCTCACTTCTTTTTCCTTTACTCCTGGCTTTTTTTTGCTCAGCTCTATTCTTTAGCTCTTCTTTTCTGTTCTTCTTTACTCAGTCTTCTTTTCTCAGCATTTCTTTATTGAGCTGCAGGTCTTTCCTCAATTTCTTTTCTTTTCTATTTTGAAATTCTTTTCTCAACTTCTTTCTTTTTTGTTATGAAGATTTTCCCGTTCTTAGGACATTTCTTTTTTCGTTCTCCAGACTTTCCCGTCTTGAGGACATTTCCTTTCCGTTATTCATACTTTTCTGTTCTAAATACATTTCCTTTTTCGTTCTCCCGCTTTTATTTTCTCAGCGTTTCTTTAATGAGCTGAAGGTTTTTCCTCAAATTCTTTTCTTTTCTACTCTGAAGACATTTCCTTTTTTCGTTCTGAAGACGTTTCTTTTTCCGTTATGAAGACATTTATTTTTCCGTTCTCTAGACTTTTCTGTCCTGAAGGCGTTTCTCTTTCTGTTCTCCAGACATTCCCGTCCTGAAGACGTTTCATTTTTCATTCTAAAGAAATTTCTTTTTCCTTCTTAGAACGGCGTATGTAGACTCTCCCAAGCACTTATGCTCTTTCAGTGGAACCATGGCCTTGTTTTGATTTTCTTCTGAGAGTAGGACTTATCAATTACCCATCCCAAGTACTTACACTCTTAGTTCTTTATGAAAGTAGGACTTATGAATTTCCCCTGCCAAGTACTTACACCCTTAGTTTCTTTTGAGAGTATGACTTATTAATTGCCCCTCCCAATGACTTTTTATAACCTCAGTTTTTATTTTGTAAGTAGGACTTATGAACTACCCCTCCCAAGGACTTTTTATGCTCTTAGTTCTTTCTTAGAGTATGACTTATGAGCTACCCATCCCAAGGATTTTTTATGCCCTTAATTCCTTGTGAAAGTAGGACTTATGAACTACCCCTCCCAAGGACTTTTTATGCCCTCAATTTTTCTTTTAAAAGTAGGACTTATGAACTACCCCTCTCGAGGACTTTTTATGCCTTTAGTTCTTTCTAAGAGTAGAACTTATGAACTGCCCCTCCCAATGACTTTTTATGCCCTCAGTTTTTCTTTTAGAAGTAGGACTCATGAACTGCCCCTCCCAAGAACTTTTTATGTTTTTAGTTCTTTCTGAGAGTAGGACTTATAATCTTCCCCTCCTAAGGACTTTTTATACTCTTAGTTCCTTCTAAGAGTAGGACTTATGAACTGCCCCTCCCAAGGACTTTTTATGCCCTCAATTTTTCTTTTAAAGTAGGACTTATGAACTACCCCTCTCGAGGACTTTTATGCCTTTAGTTCTTTCTAAGAGTAGAACTTATGAACTGCCCCTCCCAATGACTTTTTATGCTCTCAGTTTTTCTTTTAGAAGTAGGACTTATGAACTGCCCCCCCCAAGAACTTTTTATGTTTTTAGTTCTTTCTGAGAGTAGGACTTATAATCTGCCCCTTCTAAGGACTTTTTATGCCCTTAGTTCCTTCTAAGAGTAGGACTTATGAACTGCCCCTCCCAAAGACTTTTTATGCCCTTAGTTTTTCTTTTGGAAGTAGGACTTATGAACTGCCCCTCCCAAAGACTTTTCATGCCCTTAGTTCTTTTTTAGAGTAGGACTTATGAGCTGCCCCTCCCAAGAACTTTTAATGTCCTTAGCTCCTTTTGGGAGTAGGACTTATGAATTACCCTTTCCAAGGACTCACGCCATTAGTTCCGTTGTGAAAATCAAAAGAGAGAGTTGACAGCTTGCATATTATCATGTGATAAGTTTTGATTAAGAGCTCCAAATCAAATTCCATGAGATTCTTCTAAAAATTGATTTTCACCCATTTCTGGTGATATATAATCCTCCATGTAATTAGCTTTAATTGAAGTTGTATAATTTCTAAATCTGTCCGTTCTGCATAATCTATCTTAATGGACAACATTTCCAATGATGTAAGATTTACCATGTAGTTGGCTTCTAGTAAATACATTTTGATTCTCAAAATTGATCATTCTGCATAATCCGTTTTCCTGAGAAACCTTCATGAGAATAGTCATAACTTTTTTTTCAAGAGCTCTAAATCAAGTTTAGAGAAGGGAGACATTGGAGGAGTAGACCCAGCAGGCGATGCCAGAGGTGAACCAAATAGTAATCTAGGGGGTTTCACTATCATGATACTTCGAGTAACCTTCACCAGATCCTCCGACGAGCCATCACCGTATGACTTCACACTCTCGCCATCTAATTCCTTGTCGGAGCTTGATCGGGGAGAGAAGGTTGGGTGCTTGTGAAGCTTACCAAGGCCATTCTCCGGCCGAGGACCTGCAACGGTGTCATCCAAGAGTTGGTCAAGTAAGCCCATGGTGTACGTTAGCAGACGAAGGAAGTGTAATTTACTTGGCATTTTCTTTACCTAGTTTTTGTTGGAGCGTTTAATTTGGTTTTTGTTTGCTGAGTTTTTCTATACTGAGCTTTTCTTTTATGGATTTTGTACTCATTTCTTCTTTTCTGTCTTTCTTTTCTCAGCTTTTCTTTCCAAAAGAGATGAAGCTTCTCTGATCTGAACTTCAACTTTTCTGAAGCACTGACTTCAACTTTTCTGAAACTTTTTTTTTATTTTATGAGCTTTCTGATCTGAGCTTTCTGAGTCATTTTGATATGAGCTTTCCTGGTATGAGCTTTACGAGTTTTTCTGAACTTTCTAAACTCTTCTGATCTCTTCTTATCTGAGTTTTCTAAGCTCTTCAGATATGAACTTTCTGAGCTCTTCTTTTCTTATCCATTATGATTTATTTTTTAACCCATCCTTCCTTCTAATGGATTTCTTTTCTTATCTCCTTCCTCTCTTTTTTTTTCTTTTTTTAGAAGTTGATAATGATGTTAAAGAAATAAGCCAATTGAATATGCAAGGAACGAGTTTACCATTTTCTGTTCCGTTTTCAATTTTGTACTTGTTGTCGTTCCCATCTCTGCTTCCAATATGTTGTCATTTTGTTCCTGTTTTTGTTGTTGAGGGAGCGTTTAATTTGGTTTTTGACATTTTGGGAGGGATTTCTCGAGTTGTTCTCAGACTCTCAATGAGAGCGCCAAAATGTAAATGATTTTTTCTGATATGAAAAACCCTCTATGAACAAATAATAAAAATCATAATTTGAAGAGAGAAAGAGAGAATAAAAACATCATCATTTACGTGAAAAACCCCTAAAGGTGAAAAAAATACGGGAAGATCGTTGATATTCATTTACATAAAGAATTTTACATGGTTGTTGATGAGAGAATAGAGGAAAGACAGTGTCTTTAGTTGAGGTTTGCTTAGGTCCTCGCTCTTTTTCTTTTTTACATGAGTCTGTACTTATAGGCCTTACAATAATAGAAATAATAAAAAGGGGATGATCACATCCCCTATGCTTTCGACTGATGAAATTATTTTCAGACATGAGCTCATTTACTCTGCTAATTCCTTTCAGCTATTTTGTCCTCAACAATTCAATCAGCCATAGTCACTTGGTGGTTCCTCGTGGTTTGGGCCAGTCAATTATAACCACTTGATTGTCAGTCTGAACCCTCCTTTCTGTTCTGATGTTATGTCTTGTCTAAGAGGTAATGATTCCCCGTTCTTGAGATGTCGGTTCCCGTTCTGTAAGAGATGATCTCCCACTCTGAAGATGTTTGTTCCCGTTCTGTTGTTCTTTTCCGTTATGAGAGTGATGGTCCCCTATTCTGAAAGCGATAGTCCCGTGTTCTGGAAGCGATAGACACTTGTTTCAGAAGCGATAGTCATCCCGTTCCAGAAGCGATTGATCCCCAATTCCAGAAGTGATAGTCACCCGTTCTGAAAGTGAAGGTTCCCCGCTTCAGCATTCTTTCCTGTTCTGATGAGGTCTCCCGCTTTAGCGTTCTTTCTGTACACGTGTCTTGGGTGATTTTTTTTCCTGTTTACCATCAATATAGCATTTCTCTCTAATCATCTTGGGGGTAACATGCATTTCAAGACATCAAGAGGCTCTTACCAAAGAGAAAAAAATATAGAAAGGGGAAAAGAGGGAGAAAGAAAAAAAATGAAAGAATGAGAAAGAAGAAAAAGAGGAGGAAAAAAGGAAAAAAAAAACAAAGTGAAAGGAGAGATGGAGAGATGGCAGAAATTTTCTTAACTTGTTTAATAAGATAATCACATAGACTTCATTTTAAAAAGATAGCTTACATTTCTCTTATTAGAAAGTCAAGGAAACTTCTCTTATAATAAGGTGACTTGTCTTAGGAGAGGGTCACTTAGACTTATACTAAAAGATGGTCACATAAACGTATATTAAGAGATGTTAACTACAAGGTATACATGTTGTGCCACAAACAACTGGTCACTTTTGTTTCTTTCTTTCTTGTTCTTCTCGTTCATAGCCATCTATACTAATGAAAATTTTATTCATCCAACGGTAAAAGAAATATGTTCACTGATAATCTCATTATTTATATTGCACTTCTCTTTCCCAATCATGTTTCCTCAAACTTAAGCGCATGAGGTTGTTATGTGATCTCTTTATCGGAGTTCGACTGTCACGCCCCCCGCCCCCCCTCCCCCCCCATATACACAAAAGTAGTGTATAGCCTGCAGGACCGATCACAACATAAACGAAAATCCCTAGGCAAGCAAGGGAACTATAAGGACAAAAGTATCTTTGGCTACATAATTTAATAAAGTCTACCTATTAAACCAATAATTCAATTTATTCATTATTGATTACAACTAACTCCATTGTAAAAAGCCTAATTGAACTTCAAGTGGCTTTTTATATTTCTCGACGTAATTATCCTCGCCCTATTAATCATTATACAATGACCCTCCATAATATGGTACCATGTATAATTTGGTGAAGTACTATCAAGCTAGTGTTTTTACACATCTCATCTCCTTACATTCAAAATCGTTCTACTGATCGACTACGACCATTTTCATATTTGATGTTTCACTAAAGATACTAAGCACTTATTATTAATATGACCACATAAATGAATTACCTAAGAGTTATTATTTCACTTACTTAAAATTGTCTATGGATTGTACTATTGAAAATCGATGTACCACTACCTAATAACCTAGTCATCCAATCCATGAAATATATTAAGTCATGCAGTCTCACTACTAAGGGATCAAAATGCCCCAGCTATTAAATATGAGTTTGTAACTCTCTCAAGATTAAGAGCACCCGTAGTACAATACCAGTGAGTTATGATTTTCTTAAGATAATACTTTACCAAAAACCAGACGTCTAAGTTATTTAACTGTACTCCAAATATATTAATACATTAACTAGGTACTCCACCTATTGACCAAGATAAGTCATCATTTATGATAGAGTTAATGTACTACAATTTATGAGAATGCGCAATTTAATAAATGCTTGTTGACTTTTAGCACGTTTACATGTGATATAAGAATATCGATTTATCATATTTTAAATTTAATCTTCAATTAAACTTCAAAACAATTTTTTGCTCAATAGCAGTCCATCCTTAATATTTTTTATTTTAATATCAAATTCATTAGAATGCATTAATAATTTAGTTCCTGACTTCTTGACCCGTGAATTTTTACGGAGACGAGAAGATGGGGTCTAGGCCCCAGGCCTCGAAGAGAATAATCAAAAGGGAGTTCTTGACTCCATAATAAGCCCTTAAGGCCCAAATCAAAGAAGAGCATTCTACTCCAAGGCAAACCCAAATGTTAATCCCCAGGTCCATCTACCAATCTGCACTGGTCAACCAATTTGACCCATTTTCAGTTTCTAAACTATTCCACCCACAATTGGTCAACCAACCACCCACAAAATACAAAAAGTCATTTCCATATTACAAAAAGACCCTTAGTAAGAACTTTTCCAAAATACAAATGGTCAATAACCAGTTCGGAAGGAAAGATCATCTATCATTCATTCTACATCCTCAAAATAATAACCAATGAGGAATGGAATATCCTTCTTTCAGGGCTAAAACCCCTTTTGAATACAATTATTTTGACTATGTTGATGCCTGGCAAATAATTTTCTTACATCAAAATAGTGAATTTTCTCACTCATGATTTTTAAACTTTGATAAAAAATTTATAGTCAATTTTCTAAAATAATTTTTAAGATGGCCGTCAATCCATGGTCCCTGCCTTGGATTTATTCCCAATCGAACTTCAATAGTGTTTTAACTTATTTTTAAAATTGTTCAAACCCTCATCAATTGAGATTTTTTCTCCATCAATACTTTATTTTATGAATAAATATAAAATTTCATGAATCCTAAAATGACAATATTCCATTGAAAAGGAAATTCTCACCAGGCAGTAATACGTTAAGTGTTGGGACAAATTTAGTACTCTAAAAAAATCTATCTTCACAAATAATGATTTTGCGAATATCCATCCACAATTAAAATTAACCAAACCATCTCATATGGCCCCATTAAAAATTAATGAGCCAACCAGCCAAATCCCATAGATAAACCAAACCAAATCATCCAATTCTTCCCAAGAATCCAAGTCTAAATCAAAACCTTCTCCGAAAGGTAAGGCCAAAGCTACCAAATTAAAATCAAAGCAAGAGTTGATACAAAAGATGATTCTTCTCCTTGAAAATAATACTGATTTTGACTATGAATTATCAGTAGAGTCAAGTCATCCAATTAAAAATAAAAAAAGTCAATCAACCAAGTCTCTCCCTCAACAATTGAAAGAAAAATCACAGGTTCGAGTTCTTCCACAATGGGCTTATGATCATTTTCAAGATTCACAAGACTCATTTAACAGTATCAAACCTCAGTGACAATGAATAAGGAAAAATAATTTACCTTTGACAAAATACCAAAAATCCAAGAATGAATTGATGAATCATGATGACATCTCAGCACAATACAATGGTGGCTTCTCCACAATCAACGATAAACGCATGATGATTCAAGATAACAATTATCAAGGAATCCAATGAACAACAATAGTCACAATGATTTTTCAACGACAATAATCATGACAGACTAATTATGAAGATACGAAGACCGAGATAACAATTATCAATGAATCTTTATAATTTATCTTTATTTGTAATAATTATACTAATTATCTAACAATTAGGCAACTATTTTTACTTTTTACTGTTCTTAATCAAAAGTAGAAATGTAAAATATTTTACTTTTGTAGAATAAAATAGTATAGGTAAGTGATGAGTTCCTGGTGAACTCCATTTTAGTTGGCTATAAATAACCAGCACTCTCCCATTTGTTTCTTAGAACTTGTTTTACACTCTTAACTATTTGAGAACAAAAATTGATTTTGAAACAAAGCTTTATTCTCCTCCTCTTTTGTAATCTCTTATTCTTTTTTCTCAACATTAAATAGTGAGCGGGAGTACTATTTAATTGTTGCAAATTAAATTTCAATAATTGTGTAAGTTTTGTATACAGTTTTATTATTTGTGTTGACTAGTTCTTGCTTCATAATATTCAGTCTTTAAATACTTGAATTATACTTAATTCCGCAATTTTGGTATCAAAACCACTATCATGTAAGGCCTCGCCTGAGAGGGATTGAGACTCATGGGGGGGTCTCACAGTGTTGACTTGTGACGAAGCTCTGGCTCTTACCCCACAGTCGGCATGAAAGTTGCACAACCAACCTTTTTTAAATTCATAACATAGCATATACTAAAAAAACTACTCCAGTCTGACGAGTATTCATCTATGGGGGGTGAGTATTAAAAATACTCAGTCAGTAAACCCATATATTAATAAACTTTACATGACATAAATGTAAACATATAACTCATGCCACATTAATTTAACACATTCACTTGATCATTAAATCAAATAAAGTACTTGTAATTAACATAATTGAATTAATGTTAACATATAACTTGAATTTGTATTTATACTCATGTTGATACTTGTACTTGTTTGATCATAATTCGACTAGCTAGGCATATCTAGCGATTAACAAACTTGAATTCATAGCGTGAACATAAACGTGACGGAATGTGTGTCATTTAAAGTTATTTGAACTTTATACTTGAGTTGGTGTCGCTTAAGGTTAATTGAACCTTAAAGACGCTGACATGAACATGATGACACCTAACCGTATAGCTGATAACATGAGTTAAACAATTTGGTTACTTGATAACCAAAAGACATGACTAAATCTACCTCTTATTTATTTATCATTTTACTTGAGTTAAAATTTATAATTCACATTATTACATATAAATGAGTAGATATATAACTTGTTCATGAACGTGAACGATATAGCTCAAAAATATAATCTCATACATAACATGGTAAATAATTTCATCGTGATATGAAAAAATAAATAAAATTTTGATCATAAGATTGAGCAACAATAAGAATTTAATAAAAAACAAATTTAAATTAATATGTTTCACTTACAATATATGAATCAAATTACTATGTAATCCACTAACCTAGTTTGCTACGAATTAAATTAAACAATTAGTGACTTGAAATCTAAAGATCCCATATCGTAAAATATTCATATAATAACTATAATTATTTAATTAACTAGGAGGGCGAGTGAGGTCAGAAAGAGGTGGAAACTAAACTGGGTGTAAACTGATCAAGCGATTCAGACCAATTCAACTAGGTTCGAGAGGTCTGAATCGGTTCGGTTCTACTGGGTTGGACCGGATTTGATCTGGTTGGGTCGAGCTGGTTCGGGTGGTTGGGTTGAACCGGTTCAATCTGGGTCGGGTCGGGTCAAGACAAACCGGGTCACAAGACCCAGTTACAGCCTGAACAGAGGGCAACAAAGAAAGAAAGGAAATTAAGCTTATCGAACGAGCGACAGAAGCAACGATGAATCACAGAGAAGACTTGGAGAGGAAGAGTTTTGCTGGAATTTTTACAAACGAAAATCAAAGGGGGCATGAATTAAATCAGAGAGAAAAATAGAAGAAAAGTCGAAAGGGAGAAGGAGACAAATCAAAGGGCTTACCGGAATCAATGGACAGCGACGATGCAAGAATGATTCAACAAACAGAGACGAACGAGAACGTAAATTACTGAAAAATTAGAGAACAAAAATTCAGATTGATGTCTCAATGAATTAATCAAAAACTAAGTTGATTAGAGAAAGAAAAGAGAAAAGAAAATGGAAAAGAAAAGCAAGAATGAAGATGAATAGTACTTACAGAATTTTACAAGATGATGGAGATGAAATTGAATGAAGAAGAAGTAGGCAGAGGGAGTTTTCGTTGGGGAAGAGAACTGCAAGAGAAAGAGAGAATAGCAGTTATAACGGGAGAGGGCTTCCTAAAAAGAAATGGGGGAAAGAGGGACGTGTGGGTGGTTATGATAGGGTGTAGTTTATATAGTGTGTGAGAGGGTTAAAATGATAAAATAACGCCTTAATGATGATTGGGATATTACAATATTTTTACATGCTATGATATATTTATTTTTAATATTTTAAATCGTAAAATATAGAAAATATTATATTTTACTTGAAAAATAGGATAAAACAGAGGGAGAATCCGCAGAATTGCGAACAATAACATACTTACACGTTCACAACAAATTTCACACTCAATATTCATTAAATAAATTACAATGAGGAAAAATCGAAAATAAAATAAATCAAGAATAAAACTTAAGAATTGATAAACAATGAGACAAATTAGTGTGTATTGAAGAACACAGAGATTCTTCTTTCTTCTTTGCCAATGGATCGTGGATAAAAAACTGCGATTCATAAAACCAATCGCTTTAGAAAATAAAAATCTAACGATTAAGAAATGGAGCTTCATTCTTTTATCACAATCTAAAAGCAATAAGGACCAAATTCACGATATTCTTCTATCCACTTTGCCTAGCAATCGAGCAAAAAAGTTGCGATTCATAAATCTAATCAGACGAGAAACCAAAAGAAAAATTGTAGAACGCAAGCTTCGTTCTTCTCTTTGCCGTTGCGCAACCCGTCTAGCAGCAAAAACCTAGGAAATAAGTCTGTAATTACAAGAGCATAATAGTAAAATGATAAACTAAAACGAGGCCATAAAAATTCAAGCCTAGAGTTACTCCATTAAATGGGCATGTTGGGAATTTCAATCACTTCCCATGGCCAAACTAATGATTTGGAAGTAAGTGAAGCTAATGCAATCACTCGAGAGTTGGGACTGATTGGGCCCATACAAGCATCTTGTGAATTTGGGGAACTGGGGGCTGGGGGAGAAGATGAACAGGGATTGTCCGTATTGCGAGAATCACGACAATGTCATAAGGGTTCGAATGGAGTAGAAGCCCGGGATTGTTTTCACAGATTGGGCTTGTCCGTGAAAGGCCATTAATCCCTCCTCCCTCCTAGGGCTTGATATTAACTAGGGAGAACCGTAAGACACCGTCGCAAAACTTTTTCAAAAATTTTAACATATATATTATTTTCATGGTACTGAGTTAAGAAATAGTTTAAAAATATAATAGTAAATAAATGATCATTTTTTAATTGATATGATTTGAAAAATTAGTTGTCTAAAATGTCATTATCTTACATTTTTTACCAATTTTTATGCCTAGTTTTTCTTTTACATATTCTTTAATTTTTTTTTCAATTATGTACTTGACTCTAAATTACCTATTAAAAAGTAATAGTTAAGATACATTTTTAAAAAATTAGTATGTGATATTTTTTTATAAAATTAATTTAGTCGTGTAAATTTATAGATCACAGTTAAAATATGACTTTTAAAAATAATATTTAATATTTTTATAGATATTTCATTTATTTAATTATCTATTTAAAAGGAGAATTCCTCCTTTGCTCTGTAATTATCATTTGCCGTACATATAAATCATACCATGAGATGACCAACGTGATTAACAATGACATAATAATAATATGCGACTTCCTATATTCAACTACTCATATAGTTTCATGATAAAAAAAACAAGCATCTTATGAACCTCTTTCGGCTTCGAATGCCTCGTAACATAGCCTAGACATCGAAGAGTTTTAATTGCTGCTCCTTATAGAAAGTTCTGAATTCTCGCGTGGACGTGGACCTTCGGACCCGACTCGATGTGCAAGTGATATTGTCTCTGCTGAGGTTGGTAGAGTATCTTCTGGATTTGGGTAACGGAGGCAAGTTCTCTGTAGCATCAGGATGGTCTTGCATTTGTGGGGATATCTTAGTAGGGGACGGGACTGAGAATGGCAAGAAAATTGGACTCTCCTTTTGTCTTGCAGTGTTCACGCCAGAGGAAGTACTGGTAGTAGTCGTACTACCTCCCTCTTCACTTCGTAGATTAGCGTCAGCCCTCTTCTCCACCTCCTGAAACAACATAAATCTTGCATCAAAATGATGCATGGACTTGACTACTTATTTTTGGAAAATTTCTCCAAACTCCCCTCTTGTTTGTTTAAGGCTATGTTTGGATCTTAGAAATTAGTAGAAAAAGGTAAGGAAGATGTAAAAGATTGTAGTTCCGTTGTTTGTAGTCATTAAAATATATAGAGGAAAATAGCTATACGAATAAATTTTATAACGTTAATAATTTTATTCTCTTTTACTCTAGATCCACTTACTTTTCCTCTTATTTTACTTTTTTCCCGATTTTTCAAAGATCCAAACATAACCTAAATGACACAAACTCCCCATTTCATTTAGTTTGAAAATGATACAGGTCTACTCAATTTTAAGATTTGTGACAAATAAACCCAAATATGATTTTTTTTCACACAAACGTGATTGAAGTAAATTTTGATATTATATTTTTTCTTTTTTTTTCAACCGTGGGTGTTGAACCAGAAACCATCTTCTTCTAAAACAGTTTTCAGACTCTAGACAATCTTCATCTTCTTCCCATTCGGGTCGGATGTTATATTTTTGGATTCAATTATTAGTCGAGTCATGTCTACACGACAAGGATATTATGGTCCTTTCATAAAGCAATCAACGATTTTTTAACTGATTGGATTTAAGTGTCATTTTCTAAATTCGAGAGGGTTCTACGTCATTTAATTTAAGAAAACTAGAGTGAGGTTGGAAGAATTTTCCCTTACTATTTTTATGATCAGAAATACAGTGTATCCCATTAAAGCTAACAATGATCTCAAGGAGTAGGAATCCTTAAGTTTAAGCCTGAATGACTTTACCTCTTTGAAAAATACAGAATCTTCCTTCAATTTTTCAGAGGTTAGGTCCTTCGTTCTACGCTCACGTATTGTTCGAGAACGTTGTTTCATTTTAGAGTTCCTGATCCTGTACAATGAGCATTTACTGTAAGTATGAGAATCATAGCCGTTACAAATGTAAAAACAAATCCTAATCCGAAACAACTCGTGTGGCTTATTCTTTTTTAGCCAGAAACAATCATCAAACACTTAAACTCTAAGATGAAAGACCAAACTGAAGCATTACTTTGGTCTATTCCACTGGAATAGATACTTGGTGCTAGGATGTAGCCAATTTCATATATATTTAAAAGCTTAGTGTTCCTTTGGTTAGCTAAGGAAGGACTACATTGACAGTGAACCTGGTACAGAACTTGATCCTACTTCACGTACAGCTATGGTCCTAAACCTCAAATCTAAAATATCCTTTATCCTAAACCCTCTCCTCCCAGTAATTTCTCAATACATTTATATAACTTGCACTTACTGCATGTTTGCTTTGAAATTTTTTTTATAACGCACGTATCCGAGGCTTTCCCCCAACTAATGATAAATGATCTCACGGGCCCTGAAGTCAACCACCGGGTAAACCTCCAGTGGCCCTGAAGAATTAACGCTAGAGATGAGTTACGAACCCAGAAACTCATGCATTATCGCAAAGGTCCCAACGCTTGCCCAACCACTAGGCCAACCCCTCCAGATTAAAATCCATACCAGAATATAAAACCTGAAGGATAGCTTTTAGCCATTTTGAGTTTCGGAAGAAGGGAAGCAAATTCGATGCATCAAAAGTTCAAAAAAAATCCTCTGCAGTCTGCCCCTTTTTCTGCTGTTGAAGCTGATAGAAGGAACCAGTCAATTGGTTCCACAAATGACCAGCAAACTATATACGTGTATAATCAAATTGTAAAAGAGTCAAACGAAGGCATGTGATGTGATGTTCATTCGTTTAATGAATATTGAATCTAAAGTCAGAAGCAAATAACTTGTGGGTATTATTTTCTTTTTCCTTCTGTTGGAAATTTAGTTCATTCTTTATCGATGTAAAATAAGAAAGAAAATATATACATACGTATATATATGTATGTATGTATGTATAGCTATACTACTTTAAATCAATAAACAAAGCTAACAACAAGCTGTAAGGAAAACACTGTAAATCAAGAGAACCAACATACTTTCTGAGTTCATTGGCTTGTTTTAGTTCAGCCTCCTCACTGTAAACTACAGGCAGACCTGAAAGGTCACAAGCCAATGGGCTCGTGTAGAAGAACTGCAAGCACAATATACCCTTTAGTATTGCATTCACCTAAACAATAACGTTTAACCACTTTCTTCTCCCTGATAAATTGAAAAGACTGAATATCTCTGTATGTAAATTCTTGTTAAGAAATTACTGTATATGTAAATGGCTTTCGAGACATAAGCACAATGCAGGCTAACAGTATAACATGAAGTATGCTGATCTTATAATGGTAAAAGTGATTGAACTGTAAAAGCTGTCATTTCAAATTACACAATAAGAGTGCCAACAAAGTTTCTACGTGAAGAAAATTACTAAAAAGATAATCGCATTGGTCTGCGTTGCAAATCCACTACTTGAACTGCTCTATCACTGGTTGCTAAAAAACTGCAGGTTTTCTAGTAAAACTTGTCCAAGATATATGCCATTCAACCAGGAAAAATCTGGATTGGCAAGGTGATCTTACACGAATAAAATATCTTGTTGTGCAAGACCTTCTGTGATGTATTGTAAATCTCTGTAAGGCCCTCATAGCTATTGCATGATTGCATCTAGTGAAACTTATTAGACATTATTGAGAAAATTGTTCAATCCAAGACCTTCAAGCTGATGTGAAGCTGGAAGCTGGAAAATAAACAATAATTTCATCAAAGTCTTTTTTTTACAGTTTCTTCCCAATTTTAAACTTTCATCTTCTTGAGGAGTTGGGAACATAAAACGCTAAAGTATCGAGCACTAATTTCCTATTAATTAAGCTATAACATGTCTAACTTTGCAGAACACATTGACTACGCTATAGAGTATGTGAAGCACTTACCTCATTCTTAAGGGATAAAGAGGCAGAACCACGATATGCAGGATCTAGTGCAAGAAGAGTGCTTAACAAACCTAAAGAAGACGTAGGAAAATCTTTGAATGTTTCTACAAGACTAGGTTTGTAGGATTTTGGAGGTCTTAAAGTTGATGACAGCTTCAGTTTTCTCCAATATTCTTCAGACGGAGTACCACATAACTTAAAAATCCTATGCAGTTGCTCGACCTGAATGAAAGATAAATAAATTAAAGAGTTTCGAAAGCTAACATCTCGCAAGAAAAATTAAAATGCCAAATTCCGTAACGATAAGAGTGGTTGATAATGAAGAGAAAAGGTTCCAGCATATGCAGAGCACGATTACCTCTGTTCGACCAGGCAGTATTGGCTTCCCTGTAAACATTTCAGCAAGGAGGCATCCTGCACTCCAGAGGTCAATACCAACTCCATAATCAGTCCCACCTAATAGTAGCTCAGGTGCTCTGTACCAAAGGGTCACAACACGGTTTGTAAGACGACGTCTGGACTTTGGGTTAAAATAATTAGCCAGGCCAAAATCTGCAATCTTTAGCATCCCATTCTTATCGATCAATAGATTTGATCCTTTGATGTCTCGGTGTAATATTCCCTTATCATGGCAGTGCTGTAAACCTGAGAGTAATTGATGCATATAGCACTTGATCTGTACCATTGATTCAAAAGACAGAAAACAAATCAGTGCATCAACAATTCTAAAGCCTTAAGATAACAAGGGGTATCTTTTGACCTGCGGCTCAGTAAGCCTTCCTTCAGGGCGTGAAATGATTCTTCCTAAATCAGTCTGCATAAATTCAAAAACAAGATAAAGACTTTGGTGCATTCGTGATGTAGCCAACCCTTCAAGTTTGACTACATTGGGGTGATCCAACTTCTGTAATATCATAATCTCTCGCGCCATAAATTTAACACTTTCTGGTTCTGACGTATCGAATTTGACCTTCTTAAGAGCAACAATTTTCCCAGTGTTCCTGTCTTGAGCTTTATATACATTGCTATAAGTTCCCTGGCCTACCTGCACAAGCATGCATATATCAAACTATGTTCTGTTGCCTAGCTTCCTTCTGACCAAATTAAAACTGTGATGCCATTAAAATTTTACTACTACTTTCGGAAAACCAGGCAGAAAGCAGCAGATACTAAAGCATCCACATTGCAGAATTTAATTCAAAGTATCAAAATCGGCATGTATTTCAAAAATGTAAAACGAAATTAGAATGAGATTAGAAAAACTTACTTTATCAAGCTTATCATAGGAATCGGCACTTTTGGGAACCAATCCGGTCAGTACATCTCTGGGAATATTGTCGACAAGCCATTTGGGCCACCCATCGACCAACTCATCTTCTCCAAGAGAATTGGATGATGAACTTCTCTGTGAAGAAATTCGACGTACACTGCCATCTCTCTTTCCCTCTCTTGTAAGAATATTGCCTTTTTCCCCACCATCTTTGCCATCGCCACTACCAGGACGACCCTCGCCGCTGCTAACCCTAGCATTATAATTTCTGGCTTGAGGTCGATGTGGCCGATTCGTCTCCTCAACGCGTGTTTTCCCCGTGGATCTTCGATGAGCAACGAAATCTGATTTTCCAGCATACCCGTTTTCCAATTTTAATTTCTCTAATCCCCACGCAGGTGAATTCATGGAGGGCTTGGCCTGAGCACACCCCATGGCTTCAAGGGTTTGTGCGGGATATGGTAAGTGCTAATTGAGCAATAGGTAGCACAATATGGTACATGATCATGAAGAATGAGAGGGGAGAGAAGGAAAAAAAGGATTTGGGGGAATTCTGGAGAGAGAGAGGATGAGAGAGGGGTTGGAGAAGAAGGAGACGAGTTTGGCCGCCCATGGCCGGCATCTTTGGAATCACGCCGTATGAGAAAAACAGAGGACTTTTTTTTCTTGATATTTTCTGGGTCATCTTATAGCTTTCTCCGCTGTAATGATGAAAAACTGCAAGTTTCGAAGTAAACGTTTACAAATACCCCCGTTTCCCGCCAGAAACAGGTTAGTCAATTTGTTCTTAATGTTTTTTTAAGCATAAATGTCGGGTAATTTTTTTTCGCATTATGTCCACTCATTTCATCTATATCAAACATTTTTAATTGAGTCTAATCATGTCTAATGATATATTTCGTCAAAGATAAATATTTTGAGAATTATTACTTGATAAAAAATAAAGGGAAAATACATTCAGAAGCCCTAAAGTTCCAGAAATAATCGTGCCTCGAGTTCATGGATTTTTAAACACTTATATCCCAACTTTCATTTTCGTTTCTATTCGATCCTTCCATATTTTTTTTGTTATTACTCTGCTAAATTGTTCTAGTTATATATGGAATTCCACACAATTTTCTTAAAAAGTCCAATATTGATATTGATACAGTTTGAAATATTTCTTAAGAAGATGAAAACTAAATCATCTTGAGGCCATCACTGTACTTCACGGTGTTGTACTAATAATGAAGATCATATATTACATTGACATGTCAACTTTCTCTCACTCACTATTTTAGGATAATGTGTTTCTATTTTAACTAATCAATTAATTTTAAATTAATTACTAGTTAAAATAATAACCCGATAAATGTAAAATTAACAGTTAATCTAATCTAATTGGTCTAAGTTCATTTAACATTTAATCTTCTAAAGAGCCTAGGTCATAATCTTTTACTAAAGTTAGTTATCCTAAAGTTTACTATATCCCTTAAGTTGTGTGATTTCTAAATTTTAACTAATTAAAACCTAAGAGTTTACATGCAATTGATTTCTCAAATTAATTCATAAAATATATTAAGACAATCCTAATAACTCGTGTTTCTACTGATAAGATGCATGATTAAATAAAATTATATGAGGTAAAAATTGGATCCCGCCAAATCAAAAATTCTCCATTAAAAAAAAGGTAAAAATTATTTCTATCTCTTATTGATACGTTTATCTAAATTTGTATGATCATTGTATGATTTTAAATTTAAAACGATTAAATATTTATTTTTAATTTTTTTTATATTCCGCCCACGAACTATTTTTGGTTCATTAATTTTCTTTAATTTTTTTAAAACCCGATCCAACAGGTTTAAGTTCACCTAGACTAACAACACCATTATGAACAAATTTGACAGGGTGCTTGTGAATGAGCACTGGCTTTCCTTGTTCTAAACTCTAATGTTATTTTTTTAGTCTTGGTATTTCTGATCACTGCCCTTGTGTTTTACATGTTAAAATGCCAGTTTTCAGAGCTCCTGTTAGTTTCAAGTTCTTTGACTTCTGGATAGATAGAGAAGAGTTTTTACCTTGTGTTTCTTAAGCTTGGAATAATAGTGGTTATCACAATCTCATGCAATGCCTCTTCAGAAAGCTCTAGGCCACTTAATGTACCCTCAAGGTTTTGAACAAATCCCACTACTCTGATATCTTAGCTAGAGCTTTGGAAGCTAGAGAGAAGATGGAAGCTGCCCAAAATGTGCTTTTCAATAGGCCTCAAGACCAGCCTTGCAGTGTATTGAGCATGCTGCTTTCCAAAGCTTTATTTCTTTGAGACAAGCTGAGGAAAGTTTCTTGAGGTAGAAACCCAGAGCCCAATAGATCTGCCTTGGTGACAACAACACAACTTTCTTTCATAAGTTGGTTAAAAGGAGCAACATCATATACAGACTTGTGCAACTCAATGATAGTAAGGAAATTACCCTGAATAGTAGGGATGACATCAAAAACCACATTGTTCAGCACCTACACTACCCTGCTTGGCACTGAGAATAGGGAGCAACCCATTGACTTGTACATCCTGCAAGTGATCTACCCTAAAAAACTCACTGATGTGAATGATTTCAGACCTATTTTTGTTGCAACATAGTCTATAAGTGTATCTCTAAGTTACGGGCTAACATGCTTAAATGGGTGCTCTCATATCTTATCAGTGACAATCAGAATGCTTTTGTCCTTGGGAGAAGGATTACTGATAACATTTTCTTGTCTCAGGAATTTGTTAGAAACTATTACAGAACCTCGCACGCTGCCAAGTGTGCCATCAAGGTTGATATCATGAAATCATATGACTGTGTTAGTTGGAGCTTCATTGAGAATTGTTTGAATGTCACTGGCTTCCGTCCTGTCTAAACCAAGTGGATCATGATCTGCATAACCTCTACTTAGTTCTCTATCAACTAGAATGGTGAGCTATGTGGTTATTTTAAAGGTGATAGGGGTATGAGGCAGGGGGACCTATCTCCCCTACTTGTTTGTTTTGGTGATGGAAGGCCTTATTGGTCTACTACAACATGCTTCTACTTTACCTGGGTTTTAATTTCCAATGGAGGTGCAAATAGTTAGGTATTGTGAACTTGTGCTTTACTGATGACCTCCCCATCTTCTTAAAAGGGGACCAAAGTTTTATCAACCTTATTAAAGACAATCTGGATATGTTCTTTAGTCTCAATGGCCTCGAGCCTGACCATTTAAAAAGCTAGATTTTCTTTTTTGGTGTTCTTGAGCAGGCCAGGCTGCTTTACACTGAGTTGATGGGCTTCTAGAGTGTCTCATTTCCTGTTAGGTACTTTGGAGTGCCTTTAATTTCTTCTAGGATGAAGAGATCTGATTGTGCATCTCTGGTTGATATGATAACTGCCAAGATAAAGAACTTGGAAGCCAAATACTTATCTTTTGCTGGCAGACTTCAACTCCTTCATTTAGTGGCTATAGCTATCCAAAACTACTGGGTTAGGATGTTTATTCTCCCTGAGAAAGTCATGCAGGATATTGAGAGCATCATGAGAAACTACCTCTAGTCTGGCCACCTTAACAACCAAGCCTGCTCTAAGGTTAAATGGTCAGAGGTTTGCACTCCTAAAAAGAGTCGAGGCTTAGGCCTAATAGACATTGTCACCTGGAACTATGCTGCCACTGCAAAACATCTTTGGTTCCTCATCACTAATCCTGCAGGATCTATTTGGAGTAAATGGTGTTACAAACACCTGATCAAGGAAGGAACTGTCTTTACTGTCAAAACCCCTCATGACTGCTCTTAGATCAGGAGAAAGCTCCTTAAAGATAGAGACTGGTTCATTGAATTATGTCAGGCCAAGATTGGTGATGGAAATTCTACTTTCCTTTGGGGTGACCCTTAGCATCATCTTGGAGTGTTGTTTAACAGGTTCAACAGAGTTATGATTTCGGATACAGGCTAGGGTCTTGATACCAGAGTGAATAGGGTTATCAATTCTGATAGGTGGTCTTGGCCTGTTACAAATACTACTACTCTTAGGGAGATTAAGGAAGCATCTCTAAGCATGGACTCCCCTGAGTTAGGGTGTGACAAATGGATATGGAAGCCTGCATCAAATGGTGTCTTTTCAATTGATTATGCCTATTGGTCTTTAAAGCAGCATAGTAGTAAGGTGTTATGGGGTAATATCATCTAGTTTAGCTATTACATCCCCAAGCACAACTTCATCAACTGGCTTGCTTGTAGGAACAAGCTACTACTAAGGACAAACTTGTTGGATGGGGCATTAATGTTGATTTTGACTGTGTTTTGTGTATAAATATGTTGGAGTCTAAAGACCACTTGTTCTTTGATTGTTCTTTTGGTCAAGCTATCTAAACTACTATCACTTAATTATATGATCTCCAAATCTTTTTTTAAGTTGGGATCATAGAATTGAGTGGCTAGCCTAGGTTACTAGTAGGAAGGATCTTAGATCCTTAATCTTTAAGCTTGCTTTTAATTATGTTGTGTATAATTTGTGGATGGAGAGAAATTATGGATTTTAGGGTAAAACTAGGACTTTAATACCCTTAGAAAGATGATTGTCAATACTGTTAGGGATAAGACTTGGGGTTTTAGAGATAACCCTTGGTCCTATACTAATTCCATTACTTATATGTGAGACTTACATCTTCATATTTTGGAGAAGCCTCGTTGATTTTGGATTTGGGTTGCTGTTTCTGGAGTATGCCCCTGTATTTTTGTAGCTCTTGCTTCTTCTAATACACTTTGCTTTATAAAAAAATTAATAAGGAAAAGTTAACATAATTCTTCCTTGATTGAAAAGCAAAAATGCATCTAAAATTATGCGAAAAACACCAAATATTTAGTGCTTCTCTTTCTCATAACGCATATTTTACATACTTTCTTTTTTATAACAACAAATTGAAATGACTTTAATTTGAGTCATGCTTGCATACATTAATTTGATGTTTATGAAAATTAAACGACTAAAACTTTAAGATGCACAAAATACTATTTTGGCCTACATATCTATAATTTATAATTTATAATATATAACATGTATCAAAATTCAAGAAACATTTTTAGGCATTGATGTCTTTATTAAATTTTTAAACTCACTTATTCACACTTTAATTATTATGATAGGTCCCGCTTGTTTGATAAAATTAGTTTCCATTTTAGTAATTAATTATTACACATAACATATCATTTATTGTACATGAAATCAATTGAATTTGTTATACATTTGACCTAATTAATTTATGAGTTTAAAAAAATTAATTTACACTGAAATTTTTTAGTTTCTTTGCTTATGTGAATAGAGTTTGGTTATTTGAGTATGTTATTTACGAATGCTTTTTCCATTTCTTTTCCAGAAGAATCGTCTCTATCTTTTGCAAGAGCTTTATCTATATCTACTTGTCTCCACTACCTTATTTATTTTCAACTTATCCTTGAAGCAAATAATGTAATATGGATCAAAAGACTATAAGTCAAAGAATAATGGATCTTTACATTTTTAAAGAGAGAGGTAATTTCTATGCATTTAATTAGTGAGTGTAAGTTTTGTAACATTTAACTCTATATTTCTCATACTTTACCTCCATCTATATCTATTATTTGTTAGATTTTTATTTAATAAAAAAATTGACTAAAAAAGTGTCAGTTTATGCGTGGAGGAGGGTGAGGGCCAGCTTGTATGCTCTGGATGTCACAATCTTTTAGTCTATCCAGTCGGGGAACCTCCATTTGTTGTGTTGTTTTCCATGCAGTCATTGTTGTGCCACCTCCTGGCATGTCTCATGTTATCTCATACCTATTTGACAAGCTCTTGTAGTATATATATAATAACGTATTATACGGCTCCATGCATAATGCTCTCGAGGTTTTAATTTTTATAGTAATTAAACTAAATAGACAAGTTTTGAAAGTTGAGTTAAGAGATAGCATGTTTTTCAAAATTTTAGCTAAATAACATATTTTGGACGTCACGTCATCAACTAGCTGTTGATAATTTTTCAGTTGATGATTTTACCCTTTATTGACAGATTTAATCATTTGATTTTGTGAGGCCACTTAATAA
The DNA here is from genome assembly GCA_003255025.1 of Datisca glomerata. NCBI lineage: Eukaryota > Viridiplantae > Streptophyta > Magnoliopsida > Cucurbitales > Datiscaceae > Datisca > Datisca glomerata. The sequence goes on along the minus strand of QANY01004032.1, from coordinate 1,278,084 downwards.
TATACCATTATTTTAGAGAATTTTGGGTTATATTATCATTAATATATATTCTTTTTAATTTAATTTAGGCGTGGAGGAGGGTGAGGGCTAGCTTGTGTGCTCTATGTGTCGCAATCTTTTAGTCTATCCAGTCGGGGGACCTCCATTTGTTGTGTTGTTTACCATGCAGTCATTGTTGTGCCACCTCTCGGTATGTCTCGTGTTATCTCATACCTATTTGACAAACTCTTCTAGTATATATATATATAATAACGCATTATACGACTCCATGCATAATGCTCTTGAGGTTTTAATTTTTATAGTAATTAAACTAAATAGACAAGTTTTGAAAATTGAGTTAAGAGATGGCATGTTTTTCAAATTTTTAGCTAAATAACATATTTTGGACGTCACGTCAGCAGCCAACTCTTAATGATTTTTCGGTTGATAATTTTACCCTTCATTGACAGATTTAATCATCTGATTTTGTGGGGCCACTTAATGATATACCATTATTTTAGAGAATTTCAGGTTATATTATCATTAACATATTTTCTTTTTAATTTACTTTAGGTGTGGAGGAGGATGAGGTTCAGCTTGTATGCTCTGGATGTCACAATCTTTTAGTCTATCCAGTCGGAGGACCTCCATTTGTTGTGTTGTTTGCCATGTAGTCATTGTTGTGCCACCTCCTAGTATGTCTCGTGTTATCTCATACCTATTTGACAAACTCTTCTAGTTTATATATAATAACGTATTATACGGCTCCATGCATAATGCTCTCGGGGTTTTAATTTTTATAGTAATTAAACTAAATAGACAAGTTTTGAAAGTTGAGTTAAGAGATAGCATGTTTTTCAAAATTTTAGCTAAATAACATATTTTGGATGTCATGTCATCAACTAGCTGTTGATAATTTTTCGGTTGACGATTTTACCCTTCATTGACAGATTTAATCATTTGATTTTGTGGGGCCACTTAATGATATACCATTATTTTAGAGAATTTTGGGTTATATTATCATTAACATATATTCTTTTTTATTTAATTTAGGCGTGGAGGAGGATGAGGACCAGCTTGTCTGCTCTATGTGTCACAATCTTTTAGTCTATCCAGTTAGGGGACCTCCATTTGTTGTGTTGTTTGCCATGCAGTCACTGTTGTGCCACCTCCTGGTATGTCTCATGTTATCTCATACCTATTTGACAAACTCTTCTAGTATATATATAATAACGTATTATACGGCTCCATGCATAATGCTCTCGAGGAGTTAATTTTTATAGTAATTAAACTAAATAGACAAGTTTTGAAAGTTGAGTTAAGAGATAGCATGTTTTTCAAAATTTTAGCTAAATAACATATTTTGGACGTCACGTCATCAACTAGCTGTTGATAATTTTTCAGTTGATGATTTTACCCTTTATTGACAGATTTAATCATTTGATTTTGTGAGGCCACTTAATGATATACCATTATTTTAGAGAATTTCGGGTTATATTATCATTAACATATATTCTTTTTATTTAATTTAGGAGTGGAGGAGGGTGAGGGCCAGCTTGTGTGCTTTGGATGTCGCAATCTTTTAGTCTATCCAGTCGGGGGACCTCCATTTATTGTGTTGTTTGCCATGCAGTCATTGTTGTGCCACCTCCTGGTATGTCTCGTGTTATCTCATACCTATTTGACAAACTCTTCTAGTATATATATAATAACGTATTATACGGCTCCATGCATAATGCTCTCGGGGTTTTAATTTTTATAGTAATTGAACTAAATAGACAAGTTTTAAAAATTGAGTTAAGAGATAGCATATTTTTCAAAAATTTAGCTAAATAACATATCTTGGACGTCACGTCATCAACCAATTGTTGACTTTTTAGTTGACGATTTTACCCTTCATTGACAGATTCAATCATATGATTTTGTGGGGTCACTTAATGACATATCATTATTTTAGAGAAATTCGGGTTATATTATCATTAACATATATTATTTTTAATTTAATTTAAATTGATAATAATTGTTTGTTTTGGTTACCTTTTTTAGTGAATTTGGGTTATGGAAATTATCTTTTCCATAACCGTAATAATGCCATTCGGATTTCCAGCTTTGCTTGAAAGAAATTCATCATCATTTTGACAAGTTTCGATTTACCACTAACGTGATACTTCCATTAGTGTGATATTGCCATCCAGATTTTCAGATTCGTTTGAAGGAAAATCAACATCATTAATATATGTCATAAGTGAGTCAAATATATAACTTATTTACTTATGATTTACTATGATATATTGAACGAGATTTGTAGGGTCTTTTTTTTTTTTATTTTTTTGGTGGATTATTAATTGACAATTGAGTTTAGTTATTATTTACCATAGTTAAATAATAGTTTCTATAACAATAGTTTGATTTTTTTTACTTTTCTGATTATTTCAATAAATTTTGTTTGGTTGATTTCAAAATGGAATATTTTATCAATTGATGTGTTATAGGGAAGTTAATATTGGCTCCGTTTTTAAGGCGAATGTAGGGCGGGATTTGTTGGTTTTTAAAATTTTCGTTAAATATGTTAATTACTGTTTTATGAAAATTATAATTATACAAGTAAAACATTAATATTTGTCTTAATTGAGTCAAGTATTTCACTTATTTACGTATGATTTACTATGATCATCGTACAAAACAAGTATTATATATCAATTTATTAGAATGTTTGAATTTAGATCATTGATCAAATTATCACTAATTTATTGTTGATTTTTATCGATTTAATTTGATTTTTTTTAAGATTTTTTATTCAAGATTTAATTGATTGATGAAGTTAATAAAGTAGTGGTTTAGATAAGGATATTAAATATTTTATTAATTACGGTTTAAATATGTTATTAATTACAGTTTCTTAATTTATACGATATATCAATTAAGTATATCAGATTTACATATTTGATTTATAAAAAAATATAGTTAGTATATTATATATAGATGAGAGACATATTTGTCTAAAATTATTGACCATTTAAAAAATTTACTATTTATCTAAATTTACTGAAAACCTGTTATTTCTTAAAACATCCCTCTTAATATTGTCTATTATGTAAAATTTGCCTAACTTTTAATAGGAACCGAAATGGCCCAACTGGTTTGTGGCGGTTGCCAACCTTGCTCAAGTACATCCGCGGAGCAATGAGCATACAATGTTCTTGTTGTCACACTATCAATTTAGCATTGGAAGGCATTCACATGATAAAGTTTCAGGAAAATTTCCCCGGCAGACCTTATAATTATTTTAAAAGATACAAACACTTTTGACATTCTCGGAGTTAGCTATGACTGGTTATAAATTAATCTTGACAGCAAACCAGGTAGCTCACGTTAACTGCGGCAACTGTAGGATGCTAATGAAGTACCAGTACGGAGCGCGAAAGTTGAAATGTGCGGTGTGCAACTTTGTGACATCGGTTGGGGTCAGTTTATGTTTCTTTCCAACAGCCAAATGATTTATAAATAAATCTTTGAAGATTTTAGCTTCAAACTAATTGTCTGATGTAGACACTGGCTACATATTTTTCACATACTGTTGAATGTGTTTTGAAAAGAAAAAAATATGAAAAAATATTGTATTTTCATTGTTTTGAACACTTCGAATATGTAGAAGAAAATAGCTTTAAGAATAAATTTTATTATGCTAATAATTTCATCAACTTTCCTTCTAATTCTACTCACCTTTCTTCTAATAGTTCTTTTCCTCCTATATTCCTTCATCCAAATGTAGTCTTAAGATATCAAAATAAGAGGGAGAAATCGTGTCATCTCTAATTACCTTCGAGCATGAGCATAAAAATGAGTATTTTAACAAGGCTACATCGTATATTTCGAAAGTTTCGTGAAGGTCTAACGGAGAGAAATCGTGTCATCTCGATTCGCTATTATTTTATCGTGATTTGTGCCAATTGTGTTATTTACGTTATTCACATCTATCAACTGTATTATTTATGTAATTCATACATCTTAGAATGCATTTAATGCATCTCACGTCTCCAACGTGTGTGATGCTGGTTTTCCCTTGATCAAATATTTGATTTACACTTTTTCAATGTTAAACCAGTCTTCTAACGGAGGGAACACATTGGTTCTTTTTAAATAAACAATGACTTGATTGATATAATTGAACTAATTACATGGACTGGAATGGGAAATTGCATACTTTAAGGACTAAAACTGCAATTTGTCCGGAAACAAACAGGACTAATTGTATTTTTCACTCTCAAACTATCACTAACTTATTTTTTTATCAAACACTAACTTATACTTTAATAATTCCTATGCATTATTCATTCCCTGTAGACATCCCATTTTGACCAAACAAATTCCCAAGTCCAAATAACACTTGGAGAAGTATAGAAATGGCCAGAGGGAGAGTAGGGCCCAACAGAGACGTGGCAAAGCGCAAGAGCAGCCCTGCTTGGCTGAATATGTGGAGGTCTAACGGAGGCCCATGAAAATAATGCACTTGTTCGAATGGATTGGTATTCTGTCTAGAAAAAATCTCTTTCCTTAACGGGTATGTCATCTTGCATCTAGAAGGTTCTTGATTGTCTTCATTCCCCTCCCATTGTAAGGGGAAAGCAACCAGCAACCTTCAAGCACTCAAGAAAATTCAAGCAACCAAAGGCCAAAAGTTAATTAGTTCATGTTGGGGTACACGACACGCTTTGGGAGGCTATGAAACAATCATGTTTTAGGCTAATTCCAAATGAAAGGTTTAAAATGATACTTTAAACGAAGAATTACATAGATGACCTATTTGGGGGAATTTTCAGGCTTAATGTGATTTTTAAAAGAAAATTTTAAAAATAAGATAGTTTTGAAACTAATTCCATAACTAAAATAGTTTTGGTCACGTTGGAAGGCGTCTTTTGTAAAACGACTTCCAATTGGCAAAAGTCGCATTTAGTGCATCCTGAAAGTTTTTTTTTTTTTTGCAAAAACGCATACTTCTGCTTTCTAGAAGCCGAATAGTCCTTTTCATCCTCTGAATCTTTTCTCTTACTAATGGAAGCAACCATTTCCTCTTCCTTGTTATTTTGAAGCGCAATTTTTTTTTATCAAGATTCAGCCGTCTAGCTTTCTCTGTCCTGTTACTGATTACATTATCCTTAGTACTCTTCTTTGATTTTTCATCATCTTCGAAAACCTTCTTCCATCTTTTTCTTCCCCTCCTCAGCAAACCATCTCTTTCTTCTACTTTAGAAGAGTCAGTTGCAAGGCTAAACTTGAAGATATTTTCAAGTTTGGCAACAACTTCATTGTAATCTAAATCCAAGGTACAGTAAGGAGCTTCATCTATATAGATTGCTTTTACTCATTTTGAAGTTTTTTTTTACTTTTCCTATTCTCTTCTGGTTTTTTATTAATTTATATGGCAAAGAGATTTGCTCTTGAGGTGAAATCAAAATGGTCTTATCAGAAAAAAACGGTTCTGGTACAAGCAAAGGTTTGAAAGGAAATGTTCTGACCTTCACAAGGCTGAAGCTAAGGTATTAAGGTTAATAAATTTGTAGTTCAAACAAATATATATCTATCAATTTGACGGTCGAGTTGAAAATTACATATCGCATATTATTCAATGTTATTCTTGTCCATATTCCTCTAAATAGCAATATATGATTCTTGGTTAAGAGTTTGAATTGAATTAAAAACATTTCATAACATTCGGTCATTGTTGAGGTACTAATTTGCATATTTTTTCCAATGTACTTCAACTGATTTCTTTGATATACTTTGCAGGAGTTCGAAAAATTATTGCATAAGGATGATGGACAAGTAGTGGACATTGGATTATTACATCATTCAAATATGTCTGTACAAAAAGGCTTGAACAATCATCTAGATTCTAATACAGGAAATTCTAACTTATTAATTATAGCTTGCATATGTTTAGTTTAAAATTTTAATTATGCTAAAAACACCATGCAGAAGGCCAAAGAACATTGTGTACAAGGAGTTGCTTCTCCAACAAAGGTAAAGTATGATGCAACCAATCATAAGTAATGACTTTATATGCACAAATAGTAAATCTGTTAACTTTCATTTTCTTTTTCTTAAAATTGAAGTAGTGGAGATATCTATAGAGTTTAACCTGTCCAGAGTATTGACATCAAAGATTCTAAATCGTTAAAAGATATTTAAAAAGTTTTGGTGAAAATATTTCTTACATGGTAAAAGAATATAGTTTATGGTTGCTATTAATATACATTAAGAAGATAATAATAATAACAATTTTGTTTTCTATGATGGTAGGTCAACCATCAACAATATTGCTGACAACAAGCGCTAAGACATCAAGTGGAGTGAGACCTATGTTTTGTTCAAGGGTAGTGGGAGCAGTCTAACTATTACTTACAACAGCGTAAACATGAAGATGATCATAAGCATATTCGGACATATAGACATAACAAGAGTTGTATGCGGTCAAATAAATAACAAAGGATCTATTAAATTGGCTTTCCATGCCCCATAATCTTGTATTTTTCAATCATATTTTATGATAAAATTAATGCTAAAACTTATATTCTAGTGTAATTAAATGTGTGTTAAAGATTATCTTAAAGTTCAGTCCATTTTAAAGTGATATTACTAAGGTTTAATATCATTGGGCTTAAAACATTGATATTATATTGTCTTATTATGTGCAGAGACCTAATTATGTATTTCTAATTTTATGATGTGCCAAAATAGAATTACAATATATATATATAAGGGTTGTGGTCTCTGATTTATATGGTATGATAAACTTTCATGCTCTCTCTGACATCTAATCATCATTGATAATATAAATATTATTCTCTAAGGAAAACCTTATTCAATCAAAAAAATCAATACTACAATCAACTGTTTTATGAATCAAGATACATTTCAACTTTTATTCTCTCAGTGATTTGACATGAATGATCTATGATGAATTATGATTTATCTGTTACAGTTTTGACTTTAATAATTTTTTAACAAGTGATATCAGGTATCTCCATGTTAGGTTATGGAGAATCAAGTTTTCGTTTGTGGAATTTTTGGTTTGGAATAAAGTTTTGTTTGTTTGAAAATAGTGGGTAAATTCATGGTATATATTCATTTGGTTTCTGCAAAGATGTTGATCGATTAAAGAATTTGATTACATTGTTAATTCTTTTCTTTCAATATTCTATTCGGAGCCCTTCTCGGTTTCCAAAATTTTATAGGCTTCGTTCAAGTGAGAATTGTGAAAACTTGATATCAATTAGGTATAAAGGAAAATGAGATATAAAGGAGTACACAACATGAGAATGTCTCATCTTGCTTCAAAACTAAAGACTCTAAAGCTAGAGATGTTTGAGGATTTACTCGTGCATTTAGTTTTGATTTCACTTCTTACGTAATTAAGTCAATTTAAAGTCAGTTATAACTGCCAAAATGACAAACGGTTTTTGAATGAGCTCATTTCTCGTTATGTGCAAGGAGAAGAAAGGTTGAAGCAAGAAAAGACGAAAAGTGCTCACTTAGCAAGTATCTTTAAGGACAAGAACAAGAAAATGAAAAGGAATAAGGAAGTTGTAAGCTGTCCAGCTCAAAAGAAACAACAAGAGAAACAAGATGAACAATTTGACTGTTACTTTGCGAAAATACTAGACATATGAAGAGGGATTGTATTAAATATCACGCTTGACGTGTAAAGAAATATACACTTCGTACTCTAGTTTATTCTGATGTTAATTTAACTTCAGTGTCAAGACACACTTGATGGATGGATTCTTATACTACTATTCACATAAGTGTGTCAGTACAGGGTTGCCTTCGCTGTCGAAAGCTAAATGATGCTGAAAGATTCATCTATGTGGGCAATGGAGAATCAGTAGAGGTTGAGGCCATATTGATTTTTAGGTTATTATTAAAGACTGAATATTAATTGGATTTAAAAGAGATATATGTTATATCATCGTTTAAACGGAATTTGATTTCTATTTCTGCTTTGGACAAATTTGGTTATTATTGTTCATTTGGAAATAGTCAGTTTATTCTATCTTCGAATTCAAATATTGTTGGTTCCAGTTCTTTATCTTTATATAATAACATATATTTAATTTATACAATCACTTGATTTAATGATACCTTGCATGTGAGTTCACCTAGAATGAAACATAAATTAACCAATTAGAATTCCGCCCCATTATGGTACAAGCAATCAAGTCATACTTCTAAAAGTAGAATTGAGTGATTTGTGTCTGATGTGATTCTTGATTCTCTTGATTTCATAAACTTCGAGTTTGTGTTGATTGTATAAATAGAAAATAGACAAACACAAAGAGATTAGGTGCCGACAGAGCTTCAGATGTTTTAAAACTAATTTACACGGATATTCACTACAAGAAAATTCATCTTTAGCGACGGAACTTTTAGCGATGAAATTTGTCGCTAAAAGTTGCTTTTAGCGACAAAATTATATTTTGGTGGCTAAAAGTCATGTTTTTTGCTACACAATTTATTCTCATCGCCAAAAGACTAACTCGCCACAAAAAATTTTATTCGCGCCAAAATATTATGGGCTTTTGCCGATAAAATTAAAATTTCATCGGTAAAAGATTTATTTTTATCGACAAATTTAAATTATTGTTGGTAAAAACATATTTTTAATTTACCGACGAAAGAAGAGTCATCGGGAAAGAATTAGGTTTTAGCAACGGATATTTTTTGTCAACGCTAAAAATTGTTTTACCTTTGTTAAAACGACATAGTTTTAACTAGGTAGCCAGCTCATAAACAAAAAGAGGAAAGAAAACCTCATTCCCACAGCTCCTCACCCCGCGACAGAGAGCCGTTCCTCCTCCCCATGCGACAAAGCTCCTCCATTTGTCACCGATTGTCACCGAGCTCTCCGTCATATCCGTCCATGTAGGTAATCAAACCTCCTTTCTCTCTCTCAGTGCTACTCTATTTGTCACCGAACTCTTCATTTTTTTCTATGTTCTATAACTTCAGGAGTACGTAATTATGTGTATTGTTGTGGGAAATAGCTGTGTGTTTTGGGATGTAAAAACAAAATGTAGGATTACTGAAGTAGGGGTTTTGCGGGGTTAAAATCAAAAGGCAGGACTAATAGGCTAAAATGGCCCAAATTAATTTGAAAAGACGAATAAAACAATTTAGTTTTTTGTTATTTATTTAGTTGGCAAATAGTTTCTATTTGAGAGATCGGTGTTGAAAATAGTGGGTTATCTTTAACACTACTATAACAGGAAAAGAAATTATTAGAACAAAAATACATAGGACCTCTGTGATCTCCTCTAACTTCTCTTTGGCATATGCATGTAGCCGAGTGATAGAGGATGGTAGTTTTACAAGAAGATTTAACCATTACCTTTTTTTATGTTTGTAAATTTTTTAGCTAGTCTGTAAATTTGTTTTGTTCAGTTTGCTCTGTTAATTGCTTAGTTTCTGTTTTTGCTGTAATTTTAATAGTTCGATTGCAACTGGTTGACCAATGACACCTAAAACTTACTTTGTTATCTCTTTTCTGATCTAATGACTTATACCTGGTACTTCTCCTCCCTGCTAGAGATCTCATACCTGGTACTACGCTTCTCCTAAGATCTGTAGATCTTGGGCATGCAATTTGTGTTTCCACTATTTTTGCTTTGTGGAAGCAGATAACGACTTATAGAAGCTTTTATGCTTGCTGTTATATGTCTACTTAATCGAAATCTTAGGCATGCAAATGAATATGGCTACTCATTATTAGTTCAGTAGTTATGTATTATTAGTTGCCTGGCTGGCAAAAAATTGTTGATCCATTTCATATGTTTACTAGTCTAATTTTCATTTTGAGCATCCTTATTTGGTTAATTATTTACTGAATTGTCAATAAAGTGAGAATCAATAAACAAGTGGCTATTAAGGAGCAAGGTGTTTTTGAATGATCTTGAAACCATGATCGTGGAGTTTGGTTTCCTTCATATGTGTCGCCATTTAAGGGTGATTGTGATTTTGCGGAGGTAAATAAGTTCTAATTTTTGAAGAAAAATAAAAAAATTGAAAACTTGGTGTGGGTTTGGTCAGAAGGAATTGCTTGCTAAGAACTTCATACTGATTTTGTTGATTATACATCTTTGTCTATGTTTAATGTAGCTATTCCTTCATAAATTGGTGACGAGTGTATTTAAAGATGGAGAAATGTTTGTACTTTCTAGGTAATTGTATAATATTTATAGTTAAGGACCCCAAGTATTTTATATTACTTTTATGATTTTATATGTTTCAGAAACTCTTATTTTGTGAGAAGTTCATAATAGTATAGATGTTCTATTTCAGTATTTTGACATGGGAAGATTACCCCTCTCTATTATTCCCCCAGCTAAAAAACCAGTTGGCCCATGGGAGGACAAATTTAATATAGAGATTGGTGTCATCGTACGGTAATTCATACCTCTCTAATATAAAAGTTGGAGCAAAGTGCCTGTAGAATTCTTATAATTGAACGGTTGCAGGTAAATATGATAATATTTGTTGTTTTCTTTGCTATATGACTAAAATAGTTAAAAATTTTTTTGCTTGTAAGTCTTCTTTGTCTTCGACACGACCGATAAAATGCTGAATAAATGGATTAAGTCAGATGCACAAGAGAATATAGAGATCACAAATACACGCTGCATGCACATTTCTTGCAGTTCGACGATCCTGTGATAGCACGACAAAATCCATTTGAGGGGACATCCCAAGATGATTAGGATTGGTTTTGCACACTTTGGGAGGATGGAATGTTTGTGGTAATTCTGATGCTAAGAACTTATATGATGCTAAGAACTTATTTGATTATTTAAATTCTTAAACTCGTAAATCACAAGCGCACTCTATCACCGATGCTAAAAACCGTAAAAGCTTCCATAAAATCATAATGGAGCAAATCTATCGTTTCTCAACTACCAATATCGTCAGATGAGAGAAAATTTTGTTTTTACTTTGGTTTAATAATGTATAGTATTATGACTAATGTCTCAAATCTTACTGCATTTGGATAGAAAGTTAAAAATGGGGAAGCACCTAAGTCATGTTCAAATATTTCACGACATGCACTTCCGACTTGTAAAGCTTAGCAGAATGACGAGGCTCGAGAAAGACATGTAAGTAATTAGACTAATAGGTTTTGAATTTGTTATATGCTATGAATTTGTGTCATTATCATATGTTTTGAATTTGTGATTAAGGGGTTATTAGATGAAATCATAATCGCAGTGGATATTTTTCTGGTGAGTTTCCTTCATAATGAAGTTAAGTTCAATAATTTGAGCATTAAATTTGTTTCTCTGAATATAATGAATTTGTGAGTTTTCTTATGAGTTTTCTTGAGGTGGTCGCCCCTCACAACGTTTGATTACTTGGATTGGATCAATAACAGATTTTTTTCCTATTTAAAAAAGGTAATTTAATTTTTTGATTATGTCATTAGAACTTTTTTTATATGGATACTCTTTTTTTTCTCTAAATATACTGAATTTGTGGATTACCCGATGAGTTTCCTTGAGGTGGTCCCCCCCTCAACACCTAATTGGGTGAATTTCCTAGATGAAACATAGATTGAAATAGGAAAAAAGAATATAAACCAGAAATTTGTGAAGTCAGTGAGAATATTTTTTATAGGCTTACAGACTCATTCTAGTGAGAATATTTCCTGAGTCTATTTGAATTGATCTTATCACCATCTTAGTTTGTTTCATCTGGAAATATTGCTTTTGATATGTGTTCCCTTGTTCTAATATGAGAATTGTGTAGTGTTATTAATTTGAAAATTTTTTCTTCTTTCACTGCTATAGAATGAAATAATTATGCTTAGCCAGAAGTCATGGATGATAAGAGTTTTTAATTAATGGATGAGCAGGAAGAAAATGGAAGGAGTTAGAAATTAGGCTTTTCATATTTTTGTCATACAGGTTGTGGATCTTTCTTTTCTCTTCCGATGCTTTGCAAGTTTTTCTAAGTTTACACAATGTGTGTGTGTATATATATATCTATATCTAACAACTATTTTATAGGAGCGCATGTGTTCGGATGAGCCTGTCGTTGAGGGTACCCAACCTCGCACTGATGAAGAAATAGATGGGAGGTCCTTAGGAGAAATAAGGGTCTTGGACATGGAGCATCACCTACATCGTCATCCTCAAAGCATTTGAAAAACAAGGAGAAGATTTTACAAGAAGAATTGTCCACCATTCGGAGCACACTAGGCAACTTATTGGAGCCTCCTCGCGACAACTCATCTACTTGAACAATTATGATTTTTGAAGTTTATGCTTGATTATTTCTCTGTACCTTTGATTTTCTAATTTGTAAATCTGACGTATTAGTTTCTATTAGGTTTCTTCATATACCCCAATGAGATATTTTTAGAGCCTGTAAATTTTGAGTGTAGGGTAGCTATAAGAGGCAAAGGGAAGAAGAGTTAAACTTCATAGGAGGTTGTAGAAGTCATAACAGATTTGATGGTTAAAATACATGAGAAGTTTTTAATCATAAGAATAATTTAGTCATCTTGAACAATGAGTAAATTATTTAGAAGTAATTCTTCGCAAAGAAGTAGGTCTACAATGAATACAATACCAGACATAATTAATGAAGAACATGTTCAATGTTTAGCAGAAGATCATGTAGATCATAGGCCAATATTCTTGTCATCTTTTTCCAAAACATGTTTTGCAGACTTACAATAAAATTTTAAAAGAAATTTTATATTTAATAAATCATCTTGAAATTTTTGAATACATAATACAACAACTAAAATTTCTTTCTTAATAGTTCTATAATTAATCTGAGATGGGTCCAAGTTCTAGATGTAAACCTGACAATTCGTTCATGTGCTTCTAAACAGATTTTTTGTAATAAGATACCTCCATATCTAAGTTCAGAGGCATCATTTTGAACAAATTTTAAAAGAATTAAAAGTAGGGATGCCAAGACAAGGAAGTGTCTTAACATGAGTTTTAATTTTCTTAATTAAATTGGTATAGACAGTTGTCGATGGAGGAGGATTTTTCTTAAGCCTTTCAAAAAAGGGGCTTGCAATCAATTCTTAGATTATTATAGAAATCAGATATGTAATTAAGTGATCCTAAAAATCTTTGTAATTTGATTTAATCATTGATTTCATCAGGAACTTTATCTGCAAATTGTATGACACAGTCAATTGGTTTGATAATGGAATGGTAAATCTCAAACCCTAGAAATCTGACTCAAGAATGAAATAATTTGATTTTACTTGTAGAGATTACTAAACCATTTTGTTTTATTATTTTGGAAAACAATTTAAGGTGTTTCCAATATTGATCAATTGATTTAGAAAAATAAGAACATCATTAATATAAACAATTGAGCAAGTAGTAAATTGGTTGAAAATTTCATTCATTATATTCTAAAATTCACTAGGAGAATTATTTATACCAAATGACATTACATTTCATTCATAATGGCCAAATGGAGTTACAAATGCAGTTTTGTACTTATCATTCTCATTTATTTGGATTTGTCAAAATCTAGATTTCATCTCAAACTTAGAGATTATAACAGCATCTTCAAGTCTGTTGATTAAGTCTCTTTTATTTGGTATAATATATCTTATCCATTACAAATCATTGTTAATGGGCTTGTAATTAATAACCAATCTAGGAACTCCTTGTTCGATTTTACTTGCCTTTGGACATAAAAGGTAGAACTAGACCGAGGAGATTTTCTTTCCCTAATAATATTTTTATGAAGAAGTTATGTTATTTCCTTCTTACAGAATTAAATCATTTCAGAATTCATCTGGATTGGTCGTGCCTTTGTAGGGATATTCTTCTAATCAAATCCATTAATATAAGACAGACTGACAATATGATACTTCCTATGCCAGAATGTATTAGGAATGTCAGCACACAATTCTTTACAAATTTTTTCTTCAAAGATTTTAATTTATTTTTGAAGAGCAAGATTTTGAAGTTGTCCTTCAATTCTTTGAAATTTTATTTCATCTTGAAGAAAACAAATTTTTTTTTCTTCACAAGAAATTAAATTCACAGTTTTATAAATGGAATTTTGTTTTAAAGTTTTCAATTTCTCATTGTGAGAAAAAGAAAAAAATTGAATTTGACAAGTTTACCCATAAAGTATTTGATATGATTCCCTATATGTTGCTTAATAATAACCAACCCCAATAGATGTAATAGTTTTAAAGAAACATATAATATGGTTCAAAGAAAAATTATCCTTGCTGAATGGAAGACATTCAGATAGAATTTAAGATTGATATGTTTTTCCTTGATTATTTTGAGGATATTTTTGAGAAAAATATTAAAGTCATTTCTAAGACCAAGTGGGTCAAAGAAGATTCCAGTTGGATGTCTGTTAGTTATCTCCCACCTGAGAAAATTATTATTAGTCATAAAAATTCTTTAGTTATTGCTTCTCATTTTAAGATTTCTAAGGAGGACGACCCTAATAAAAAAGTTTTTGAATAACTTAATTATACAAGCCAAAGTCTTATAACAATAGGAAAACAATTAGACAAAATTGAGAATAAGGTTGATGATCTTCATAAACCTAAATCTAGTGAATCTTTGGAAAAAACTCATTTAATAAATCTTTCAGATAAAACTACTCTAAATATTTTCCCCTCAATAAAAAGATTGATAAAATGCTTCAAGAAATAAAAAATAAATTTGTTGAGTCATCTTCTTCTGTTAAGGTTATTAATCAAGACAATAGTTCTGATTCTGAAAGGCAAAGGTCAGACTTTGCCTATGAATCCTCCATAATTCATGAATCTTCCATAATTCACAATGTAGAAGAAAAACTTAAAAATCTTGAGATTAATAAGCTTGAATGGAAGTGGCATAAAAGGTATATTCATCCGGATATTCAAATCACTGAATGTTCTTTAGTTAATCAATTTTCTGTCCCTGCTGAAATATTATATGAATGAAATATCGATAGGCTTTCAGAGCAGGAAGTCCTAAATAAATTACAACACATGGCTTTGGTAGCCAGTAGTTATATCACCACCCCACAATTTGTCTCACAATGAGGTATTTAAATGTTAGTCATAAGATTTACATGAATGCTTTATTCCTGGTGGTAAACACATCTCGCCAAAGAATCTAAAGATACAATTCTTATGGCAATAAAGATTGCTGCAGAAGGTACCCCAATTCTTGGAGAGCATTTGGAAATAATGCCTGGTGCTATTAATAGATTTTCTTACACAATAATTCAACATTTCATTGGGACGCTAAGTAGTATTACTTCACGTACCCATTATTGATTGATTAATCTTAGGTGTCCTACTCTAAGTGATTTTGACTGGTAAGAAAATATATTTTTGTCGAGAGTAATTGCTAAGGATAATAGTAATGAACCTTTTTGGGAAGAAAAAGTCATAAATGGCTTACCAAATTTGTTTGCCCATAAAATTAGAATCTTCCTTAGTGATGACCTAGGAAACATAGAGTACAATAGTCTCATCTATGGTACCATTATCACTACAATACAAAGGAAGGATTATGAATAAGAAAACTGCCAAACCCTATATCACTCCTTCTTAAAAGAATAGGAAAAATTCTCAACTGAATCCTAGAAAAATTTACAAACCCTATAGGAGAAAACTCCAAAAACAAAGAAATTTTTTTTTGACAAATATTTCTCTAAGAATAAAAATCATCCAAAAAGAAAACCAATAAAAAAATTATTGGTAAAAGTAAAATTAAGTATTTTAAGTGTGACCAAAATGGTCATTTCTCCAACATTTGTCAAGTAAAAAAAAATTAACCAATTAAAAATTTTTGATTAGGAAAAACAAAAATTGTTTAGAATTATAGAATCCATAGATTACTATGAAAGTAGTAATGAAGATTAAACAAAATTAACCAATTAAAAGTTCTAATAGTTATTCTCCTAACATCTCTATGGGGTGCAAGGATAACTGTTATCAAAATTTTTTTAATGTTCTGAATAAAAATGAAGAGCAAAAAAATCCTTTATTACATTTAATCAGTAGAATTGAAAATCCTGAATTAAAACAAGGTTACCTTGAAAAACTTAGAAAGGTAATCCAAAAGAAAATGCTAAGATAATAATAATATCGTTAGCCTTTTACAAACCCCTGAAAAATTCAACAAAATTAAAGGGAAGGAAAAAGAATTAAAAGATTCAAACACTGAAATAATAAAAGAATTAAATCTTTTAAAAATAGAAAATTTAATTAAAAAACATGAGTCCATTGAACTAGGAGAACCTAGTAAATCCTAAATATCTGATAATGAGATTGAAGAACTTGTTGTCAACATACAAGATGATGACAACTTCCTTCAAACCCTTAGTCATATTAAACTTAAGAAATGACACATAATGGTCAGAATTATTATTCAAGATTTTTAATTTCATCTCCATGGCTCTTATTGATTCTGGAGCTGGTAGGAATAAATCCTTCCAGCATATAATTTAAGTCACGCTTAAAATACATGATTTTACTTTTATCAATAAATTGTTTATTGTGTTTTCTTTTTGGATGATTTTTATTCTTAGAGAAATATTTGTCAAAATTTTTGTTTCTCTGTTTGTGGAATTTTCTCCTATAGGGTTTGTAAATTTTGCTAGGATTTGGTTGAGAAGTTTTCCTATTCTTTTGAGAACGAGCAATAGCAAGCAATTCGTATTGCTCACAGAAATGCCTAATTAATATTTGGCAGTTTTCCTCTCTTTTTGAATGTGTTTATTGATTTTCATATCATCAATACATATTCTTAATCCTTCCTTTTGTATTGTAGTGATAATGGTACCATAGATGAGACTATTTTAGTCTATGTTTCCTAGGTCATCACTAAGGAAGATTCTAATTTTATGGGCAAACAAATTTGGTAAGCCATTTATGAAATTTTCTTTTCAAAAAGGCTGATTACTATCATCCCTAGCAATTACTCTGGACAAAAATATATTTTTGTACCAGTCAAAATCACTTAGGGTAGGACACCTAAGATTGGTCAATTAATCATGGATACATGAAGTAATATTACTTAGTGTCCCAATGAAATGTTCAAATAAAAATGTATTAATATCATTGGACATTGTTTCCTAATCTTCTCCAAGAATCGGGGTTCCTTCGGCATCAATCTTTATTGCCGTAAGGATGGTATTTTTAGATTCTCGTGTGAGATGTTTTTCCCAATAAGAATGAAGCATTCCTATAAAATCATATGACTAAGATTTTTATACCCTCATTGTGAGTCAAATTATGGGTTGTAATGTAACTAGTGCCTACCATAGCCATGTTTCTTAATTTATTCAAGACTTCCTATTCTAAAAGTCCATCAATATTTCATTCGTACAATTTCTCAGCAGAGTCAGAAAATTAATTAAATAAAGAGAATTCAGTGAATTGGATATCTAGAGGAATATGCCTTTGATGCCATTTCCTTTCAAGCTTATTTATTTCAAGATTTTAAAATGTTTCTTCAATATTATGAATGGTGGATGATTCATGAAGTATGGAGCATTCATGGGCAGAAGCAGACCTATGACTTTTAAAATCAGAACTACTGTCTTGGTTCATTACCTTAACATATGAAGATGCTCAACAAATTTATTTTTTAATTCTTGTAGCATTTTATCAAATTTTATTGAGGGGAACAATATTTATAGTAGTTTTATCTGAAAGATTTATTAAAGGAGTTCATTTTAGAGATTCATTAGATTTAGGTTCATGAAGATCATTCAACAACCTTTTTACTGGGGTCGTCCTCCTTAGAAATCTTAAAAGGAGAAGTGGTAACTAAAGAATTTTTATGAATAATAATAATTCTTTAGGTGGAAGATGATTATCAGACACCCAAGTAAAATCTTATTTGACTCAGTTGGTCTTAGAAATGACTTTAAACATTTTCTCATAAATATCCTCGATTTAATCAAGGAATAACATATCAATCCTAAATTCTTGCATGAATATCATCTATTCAGCAACGATAATTTTTCTTTGATCCATATTATATGTTTCTCTAAACCTATTACATCTATAGAGGTTGGTTGGGTCATTCATGTGTTAGGTTAAACCCTCCCAATCAGGCTTGTATTCTTGGCTTAAGGTGTCTAAATTAATAACTAAAAATTGAGGATTGACATGAGGTAAGGCTTCTTCAAAATCAGAGGCAGTAAAAGATTTAGATTCATCAGATTATTCAGTCTTATTATCAAAGATTGACTTACTGACTTGAGAACTAGTGGCTATGCCTTTAAGTCTTAAATTTCTCATTTCTCATTTTTTTAATTCTTGCTCTAATTATTGGATTCTAAGATCTTGATCATTATTAAAGATTGATTGAGAAAAGGAATTTCTAAGAGTACTAGACTGGCTAAACTCCCTAATTTGGTACTTCGTTTCGAAAGATTGGAAATTAATTTTAACAGTACCATCCATGTACTGCTGAATGTAGTCAATATCTTCCAGAGGTCGTTGAATTGGAATGGGCTGTCTTTCATTTGTTAAAAGCCAGTTTGTAGGTAAAGTAATATTAGACACCTAATAGTTTTAGGGATTCTAATATTGGCATTATTCTGGCTAGATTGAATCAACAGGGTTTGATGGACTCTTATTGATGACTTGAAAATTCATATTGATTTTGGTAACTTTATAATGAATTCTAAAAATCAAAGCTAGACTAGCAGACAACTGAAAAGAAATCAAAATAGATTAGGCCATTACAAAGTGAATTTTCAATTAATCCTAAAATACTATCAATAAAATTGGTTAATCTTGTATCACGCAAGACTAACAAAATAGAAGTATTTAGGCATCTTCTTGTGAGTGATTTTACTCCAATCTGAACTAAACCAAAGTGAAGGAAATTGTATCCTTCTCCGATGTGATGTTTAATTGCATTAGAAGAAAGTAATTGATAAGTTTCATGCTATGTCCTAAGAGTAGAATGGCATCTTTAGATTTTTTAGCGAGATGTTTTTCCCACCAAGAATGAAGCATTCCCATAAATCCTGTGACTAAGATTTTTATAACCTCCTTATGAGGTAAATTGTGGGTGGTAATGTAACTATTGGCTACCATAGCCATGTGTTGTAATTTCTTGAGGACTTCCTGCTCTAAAAGCCCATCAATACTCCATTTATATTATTTTTCAATAAATACATAAAATTGATTAACTAAATAATATTCAGTGATTCGAATATCTAGAGGAATAGGCCTTTTATTCCACTTTCATTCAAGCTTCTTCATCTCAAGATTTTTAAATTTTTCTTCTACATTGAGAATTATTCAAGATTCATGAATTATGGAGGATTCATAGAGAGAATCTGACTTATGGATTTCAGAATTAGAACAAATGTATTGGTTAATAACCTTAACAGAAAAAGATGACTCAACAGATTTATTTTTGAATTCTTGAAGTATTTTATCAATCTTTTTATTGAGGATGACAATATCCAAAAAATTTATTAAATGAGTTTCTTTTAGAGATTCGCTAGATTTAGGTTTATGAAGATCATCAACCGTATTCTCAATTTTCTCTAATTGATTTTCTTTTGTTATAAGACTTTGGTTTGTATAATTAAGTTATTCAACAACTTTTTTATTGGCCTCGTCCTCCTTAGAAATCTTAAAAGGAGAAGCGGTAACTAAAGAATTTTATGATTAATAATAATTTTCTCAGGTGGGGGAGGACTAGAAGACACCTAAGTGGAATCTTCTTTGACACACTTGGTCTTAGAAATGACTTTAATATTTTTCTCATAAATATCCTCGATATAATCAAGGAAGAACATATCAATCCTAAATTCTTACATAAATGCCTTCGATTCAGCAAGGATAATTTTTCTTTGATCGATTTTATATGTTTCTCTAAACTTATTATGTCTATTGAGGTTGTTTAGATCATTCATATGTTGGGTTAAACCCTCCCAATCAGGCTTGTATTCTTGGCTTAAGGTGCTCATATTCAGAATTAAGAGGAGAAGATTGATAGGAAGTAAGGCTCTGTAAAAATCAGAAGCAGTAGGTGATTCTGATTCATTAGATTGTTCAGACTTATTATCAAATATTGGCTGACTGACTTGGAAATTTGTGGCTGTCCCTTTAAGTCTTAAATTTTTTATCTTAAATTTTTCTTAATTTTTGTTCTAATTTTTGGATTCTAAAATCTTTATCGTTATTAATAGTAGATCCAAAAAATGAATTTTTAGGAATGCTAGATTGACTAAACTGCCTAATTTGGGGATTGGATTTGAAAGATTTGAAATTAGTTTAAACAATACCATCAAACTACTGCTGAATGTAGTCAATATTTTCTAGAGGGCGTTGAATTGGAGTGGGCTGGCTTTCATTGGTTAAAGGCCAGTTTGTAGGTAAAGTAATACCAGACCTCCTAATAGTTTTAAGGATTCTAATATTAGTATTACTTTTGCTAGGTTAAATCAATAGGGTTTGATTTTTTAGACTCCTATTGACAGTTTGAATATTCACATTAGTTTTCGTGACTTTGTAATGAGTTCTAAAAATCAAAGCTAGGAGCTGGATACCTTCAAAGATTTGATAACCTCTAGTTTTGATATTCAAAGTCAAGGCTTTTAGAATATGGGGATCAATTAAACTAACCAACAAATTTAGAAAGTTATCAAAATGGATTGGACCATTACAAAGAGAAAATTCAGTTCATCCTAAAATATTGTCATTAAAATTAGTGAATCTTACATCACGCAAGGCTAGCAAGATATATGTATTTAGGCTTCTTCTTGTGAGTAGTTTTACTATAATCTGGACTAAACCGAAGTGAAGGAAATTGCATCTTTCTTTAATATGATGTTTAATTTCATTAGAAGAAAGTAATTGACAAGTTTCATGTTCTTTCCCAAGAGCATATATTTTTTTCAATTGTTTTAACATGACGCTGAGGTTTGAAGGAAGCAACAGACCATGTTCATCTATAAATTTCATTACTAGGAATTTTAGGTGTATTCCATACCTTATGATCTACATGATCGTCTTCTAAATATCAAACATGTTCTAAATTAATTAGGTATGGTATTATATTCATTCTAGACCTACTGCTACAAGAAGAATTACTTCTAAATAACCTACTCATCGTTTGAGATGACTAAATTATTCTTATGATTAAAAATTTCATAATGTATTTTGATCACCAAACCTGCTATGACTTCTACAACCTCCTATGAAGTTTAACTCTTCTCATCTTTGCCTCTTACAGCTACCATACTCTCAAGATTTACAACCTCTAAAATGATCTTATTGGGGTGCCTGAAGTAAACTAATAGAAACTGATACACCATATTCACAAATTAGAAAATCAAAGGTACACAGAAATAATCAAGTATAAAAATAACCAGCCATTTGGGTGGAGAGTCAAATTAAATAAAAGTAGTAATTCAAAAGCAAGTAAGCAACAATAATAACAATAACCAGCCACTTGAGCAGAGAGGAAAAATAATAATTAAGCAAGTAATAGTAAATACCCTACAAACCTAGCTCTGATACCGAAAGAGTCAAAATTACGTTTAATTTAAGGACAAGGTATTAAGATACCAAATATTTGAGTTAGATTGACGTCATTAAATGGGTCTTGAGAATCTTGGTATGCGTCATAATCCCATTGTGGTAAAACACGATCCTTTTGTTTATTTTAGTCCTTCAATTATTGAGGGGTAGTCTTTTTGGTTGACTGAATATTTGGCTTGATTGAGTTGCTTGACTCTGCATATGATTTAGAGTCACAATTATTATTTTCTTCTAAAAGGAGAATCATTTTTTGAATCAATTCTCGCTTAAGCCTGGATTTAGGCTATGTGACTTTTGATTTTTCCTTTTAAGTGGGTTTGGATTCATGATTGGATTATTTGGTTTGTGGATTTTAGTTAATGAGCTCATTAATTTTATTCCAGGCATCAATATAATCAAAATAGTTGTATTGTTTTTTTATTTAAAAGCATTTTAAGATATGATGGATGGATTTTCCAACCCTCCATGATCATACGTTTAAGAATATAGAAGGAATGATAGATAATATTTCCTTCAGAACTTTTGATCGAGTTAATATTTATGGATTTAGTTTTTAAGAGAATACATCTGTAGAAACTGAGACTTTTGTCCTTATGACCAGGGACATAGTGAAAATCAGGAATAAAATGATTTTTTGCAATTTTAGCAGGATCTTTTATATGATCAAATGGGGGCTCAATATAAAAGAGATTTTTCTATGTATTTTTTGGAAATACGGGGATGATTTTTTTATATTTTGTAGTTGATTAGTTGAGCAATTCAGCATCAAAAGGTTGAGAAATAAAAAAATGGTCAAATTGATTTATTAGGGCTGATTGGTAATTGGATCAGATGCAGCCAAGGATTGTTAATTGGGTTTGACTAGGAGTTGAAGACTCCTATTTGATTTGAGCCTTAAGGTCCAATTGTGGAGTTGATGACTCCTCTATAATCGAACCATTCATCGACCTCACATGCTTTCTGAAAATGATATTGATTTTTGTTTTAGTTAAGGATTCCACGACATGACTATAACATATTTGAAATCCATCAAGCATGATGAAAAAAGTTCCTTTCAGTATAAGAAAGTCTTTGAGTGATTCGTCTGAAAAGTTAATTCTTAAAATTACCTGTCCCAACAAGTTCACCGTTAAAATTTTACAGTCTTTATAACATATTTCATTATCTTTGTGAAAAGCAATTTTTTCACATTTTTCATACCATTGAATCAGTGTTGTGTTGAAGTTAACTTTACCTTCATGTCTACTATCTTCTTGGTATAGTACTCTACTTACCAGGCAGTAATGGAGGAATCAGACTTCCTTCTGACGATATTTGCCCAAAATAAAAAGAAATTCTTCTGGAATACACTCATAGATTCAATGAGGAGATGGCTAAGGTGGAAAGTTGAAACGACAAAGTGGTGAGATTGGATTTTAGAGTAGGCTTGGATCCGTAATCAGCCTTCTTTGAAGATTTATCAAAGATAAAGCCCATGACCATAGTAGAGACTTTCCAAAGAACGCAAGCATACATCGCGTTGAAAGAAGAAAAGAGAAGTTTGTTAAAACAGGAGGGACGACGGATTAATGACTGCTTTAACCCAACTTCTTCCAGAATTTTGTCCAATTCATCGACCCAGACATTTCTTGGATTTCAAATTCCTTATAACCATAATCAATGAATGAAAATTTTGAGCAAAATGCAACTGTCCTTCCATTGATTTTTTTTTTACTCTAAATGAATATTGGTTGAGCATTTTGGGCTTTACCTTTTTGGTTTCTTTGAGATTGTTAGAAATGTTTGATTGGTCAAAATTTTCAAGTTCTTCCATAATAGGATCTTGAGATGATTGCATGCATGCAAATGGGTTAGAAAATAGGACATCATTAATGTAAACAATAAAAAAAATTAGTAAATTGGTTGAAAATTTTATTCATAATATCTTGAAATTTAGTAGGAGCATTCCTTATACCAAGGGGTATTACATTCCACTCATAATGGTCAAAATGAGTTTTATATTTATCATTCGCATTTAATTGGATTTGTCAAAATCTAGATTTCATGTCAAACTTAGAGGATATCACAACATCTCCAAGTCCATTGATTAAGTCCCATTTATTTGGTATAGGATATCTTATCCATTCCAAGACATTATTAAGCGACTTATAATTAATGACCAATCCAGGAACTTCTCGTTCAATTTCTCTTTTCTTTTGGACATAAAGGCAAGCCAAGGAGATTTTCTTTTCCTAATAATATTTTTATTAAGAAGTTTTATAATTTCCTTCTTACAGAATTTAGCTAGATTGGACGTGCCGTTGTAGGGATATACTTCTCATGAAATCCCTTAATATAAGGTAGACTGACAATATGATGCTTCCTATGCCAGAATGCATTAGGACGTCAGCACATAATTCTTTACAAATTTTCTCTTCTAAGATTTTATTTGTTTTTTAAGAGTAGGATTTTGAAGTTATTCTTCAATACATTTGAATTTTATTTTTATCTTAAACATAACTATTTTTCTTTACTAGAAATTAAATTCACAGGTTTATAAATAAAATTTTGTTTTAAAGTTTTCATTTTCTCATTGTGACAAAAAGAAAGAAATTTGAATCTGATAGGGTTATACATGTGATAGGTAATGATCTCATCATACCCCGTTGTGAAAGGAAACAACAAAGAAAATAATGGTAAACCCAAAATAATTTTATTTGTCATAGTTTTTACTAAAATACATAATGTTTTAAAACATACATTGTCTTGAAAAATATGAACTTTGGGGATTTCATAATTAATATGCATACGAATACCATTGGCAGAGGAAAAATATTCTTTTATCTTCTTGAAGTACTTGAGAGGAACAAATCTTTCCTGCATACAATTTAAATCATCTCCTGAGTCAATAAGAGCCATTGAGGTGAAATCAAAATCTTAGACTACAATATTGACCATTATGTGCCATTTTTTAAGTTTAATTTGATTGACGGTTTGAAGGAAGTTGTCATCATCTTGTATGTTGACAACAGGTTCATCAAAATCATTTTCAGAATGAATTTATGGATTTACTAGGTTCTCCTAGTTCACTGGATTTATGTTTCTTAATTAAATTTTCTATTTTTAAAAGATTTAATTCTTTTGTTATTTTGGAGTTTGAATCTTTTAATTCTTTTAGTTTATTTTAATGGTTTTTTATTTCTTTCTGAAGTTCTTGAAGAGAAACTTCTTTTTTCTTTCCTTTAATTTTGTTGAAATTTTCAAGGGTTTGCAAAAAGCTAACAATATTAATATTATACTTGACATTTTATTTCTATTGGATTATCTTTCTAAGTATTTTAAGGTAATCTTGTTTTAATTCAAGATTTTCAATTCTACTAATTAAATCTAATAAAAAAATTTCTTGTTCTTCATTTTTATTTAGAGCATTAGCAAATTTCTGACAACAGTTATCCTTGCACCCCATAGAGATATTAGGAGAATCACTGTCAGAACTTGAAGAGTTTAATTCGTTAGAATCAGGAGAATACAATTCTCCTAAATCTTCATTACTAATTTCATAGTAATCTATGGATTCTGTAATTCTAAACAATTCTTGTTTTTCTTCATCAGATATTTTTAATAGGTTAATTTTACTTTTGACTTGGCAAGTGTTGGAAAAATGACCATTTTGGCCACACTTGAAACACTTGGTTTTACTTTTTTCAATAAATTGTTTATTGTGTTTTCCTCTTGGATAATTTTTATTGTTAAAGAAATATTTGTTAAAATTTTTATTTCTCTGTTTGTGGATTTTCTCCTATAGGGTTTGTAAGTTTTTCTAGGATTAAGTTAGAAATTTTTCCTATTCTTTTGGGAATTTTTCTACGATTACGGTTATAACAGATTTAATTATACAAGAAATGAGAGGGTCGAAGAATTGGACAAATTTCTGGAAGAAGGTGAGTTGATGAAGCATGACTTCAACGCAACACTGATTCAATGGTATGAAAAATATGTTTTCACAAAGATAATGAAATTTGTTATAAAGGCAGTAAAGTTTTAACTGTGAACCTGTCGGGACACGCAATTTTCAAAATTGAGTTTTCAGATAAATCGGTCATAGAATTTTTTATACTGAAAGTCCATCAGTTTAAATCAGCTCATGAGTCAATGGCATATAATCATCAGAATTATTATGAAAAATGATTTTGAAGGCATAGCCAAAAATTTTCAAGTCAATCATTCTGAAAAATGATTTTGAAGAACATGTTGTCAACATATAAGATGGTGAAAACTTCCTTCAAATAGGTTGAGAAGAAAGAATAGGTTGTTTTTCAAAACAACCTAATTTTAATTGCATTATGATCTACATGATCATCTACTCAATATTTTTTCAATTATTTTAACATGATGTTGAGGCTTGAAGGAAGCAACATACCATATTTATCTATAAGTTTTTTACTAGGAATTTTTTTATATATTCCATACTTTATGATCTACATGATGATCGGCTAAATTCAACAAAATTAAAGGAAAGGAAAAATAAGTTACTTTTCAAGAACTTCAGAACGAAATAAAAACCATTAAAAATGAAATAAAAGTATCAAAAGATATAAATTTTGAAATAACAAATGAATTAAATCACTTGATTTTTCTTCATCAGAGATTATTATTTAGGTTTGAGAAGAAAGAAGAAAGGATTACAAAAGAGAAGGAAGACTAAGTTATGAATCACAAATGGGAGAAGGCAACATATTTATAGACAGAAAGAGTGAAGTTCACAGGGAACCCATCACTAACCTGCACTACTTGCTTAATTAATGTTCTCATTCTCTACCCAAGTGGCTTGTTAGTTATTGTTATTTACTTACTTGAATAGATAATTTATTCAAGCCATCAATAGAAAAAATTCTCAACTGAATCCTAGAAAAACTTACAAACCCTATTGGAGAAAATTTCACAAATAGAGAAATAACATTTTTACAAATACTTCTATAAGAATAAAAATAATCAAAAAAGAAAACCCAATAAACAATTTATTGATACAGTTAAAATCAAGTGTTTTAAGTGTGTCCAAAATGGTCATTTCTCCAACACTTGTTAAGTCAAAAATAAAATTAACCAATTAAAAATATCTGGTGAAGAAAAACAAGTTACTCGTTAAGAACTTCAGAAGGATATAGAAAAACATTAAAAATGAAATAAAAGAATTAAAAGATTCAAACTCTGAAATAACAAAAGAATTAAAGCTTTTAAAAATAGAAAACTTAATTAAAAAATATGAATATAATGAACTAGGAGAACCTAGTAAATCACCAATTCATTTCAAAAATTATTTTGAAGAACATGTTGTCAAAATACAAGATGATGGCTACTTCATTCAAATAGGTTGAGAGAAAGAATAGGTTTTTTTTTCAAAACAACATATTTTTAAAAGCAAAGCTTTTAAACTGATGGGCTTTCAATATAAAAAATTCTTTGACTACATGTTAAAACATTAGAAAACCTATTAGATTTTTCTTTTGTTAACACTTTGCAATATCTTTTGTTAAACTTGCTATTTTTTATCTATTGCATTTGGATATATATGTAATTATTGGCTACCATAGCCATGTATTGTAATTTATTGAGGACTTTATGTTCTGAAAGTCTATCAATATTCCATTCATACAATTTCTCAGCAAAGATAGAAAATTGATTAACTAAAGATGATTAAGTGATTTGGATATCCAGAGGAATATGCCTTTTATTCCATTTACTTTCAAGATTATTTATTTCAGTATTTGTAAATGTTTCTTCAATATTATGAATGGTGGAGGATTCATAGGAAGAATCGGACCTATGGCTTTCAGAATCAGAACTATTGTCTTGGTTAATTAGAGTAACAGAAGAAGATGACTCAACAAATTTATTTTTTAGATATTGAAGCATTTTATCAAATTTTTATTGAGGGGGACAATATTTAGGATAATTTTATCAGAAAGATTTATTAAAGGAGTTTCTTTTAGTGATTCGCTAGATTTAGGTTCATGAAAATCATCAACCTTATTCTCAATTTTTTTTAATTATTTTCCTGTAGTTATAAGAATTTTAAAAGGAGAAGTGGTAACTAAAGAATTTTTATGATTAATAATAATTTTCTCAGATGAGGGATGACTAGCAAACACCTAAGTGGAATCTTCTTTGACACACCTGGTCTTAAAAATGATTTTAATATTTTTCTCATTAATATCCTCGATATAATCAAGGAAGAACATATCAATCCTAAATTCTTGCATAAATGCCTTTTATTCAGCAAAGGTAATTTTTCTTTGATCTGTATTATATGTTTCTCTAAACCTATTACGTCTATTGAGGTTGGTTAGATCATTCATATGTTGGGTTAAACTCTCCCAATCAGGCTTGTATTCTTGGGTGAAGGTGCATATATTCAGAACTAAGAGGTGAGGATTGACAGGAAGCAAGGCTCTTTGAAAATCAGAAGAAGTCATTGATTCTGATTCATTAGATTGTTCAGTTTTATTATCAAATATGGCTGACTGACTTGGGGATTCGTGGCTATGCCTTGAAGTCTTAGATTTTTTATTTTTAATTCATGTTCTAATTGTTGGATTCTAAGATTATTGTAATGATTACAATTTTTATCATGTATTTTCACCATCAAACCTGCTATGACTTCTACAACCTCCTATGAAGTTTAACTCTTCTCATTTTTGCCTCTTACAGCTACCATACCCTCAGGATTCACAACCTCTAAAAAGGTCATATTGGGGTACTTGAAGTGAACCTAATAGAAACTTATACGTCATATTCACAGATTAGAAAATGAAAGGTCTAGAGAAATAATCAAGCATAGAAATAACCAGTCACTTGGGCGGAGAGTAAGATTAAATAAAAATAAATATTTAAGTAAATAAGCAACAATAATAACAATAACCAGCTACTTAGGCGAGTGGAAGAACAATAATTAAGCAAGTAATTGTGAATACTCTACTAGGTTTGGCTTTAATATAAAAAAAGGCAGAATTGTGATTAATTTGGAGACAAGGTTACAAGTTAAGAAGCCACTGCTGAAAGTCAAGCAAAGAAGCAGCATGGCAAGAAAGGTCACATTTGTTTAGCAGATCCAAAAGCAAGCTTCGAGTGTGAGAGCAATCAAAAATAGATAAGCAAATGTTTCAGAATCAGAAGAACAGTAGACACAAGCAGTTCCTACATAAGGGTTCTACGAGACATGGTCTTTAGTATCCAATTTATCTAAAATGGCTAAAGCGACCCATCTTCACTCGGTGATTTCTTAATTTAAGAGTAAACTTGCATTACTCTGCTTTGATCTCACATTTGATGCATAAGAATCATTAAAAGCTCGGCTTAACCTAATCTCCAATGCGTATAACTATTTTTATCATAGGGATGGATAGGTAAAATCCTCACAGTGATCCAGCTATGTTTATACAATTAGGTTATCCCTTTGAACCTAGATCTTGGGATCTCTAATTAACTAGGTTGGATTTCTTTTGTATAAACTTATTATTTCATGAGTTTTAATCATATTGCCATCGATGACTTTTCAACTAACTCTCTATTTAACCCTTTAGTTAGCGGATCCGCAATATTATCCTTAGAGTTCATATAGTCAAGAGTAATAACCCATGTCAAGTGTAGTTGTTTAATGATATTATGTCTACGACAAATGTGTCTAGACTTACCATTATACATATTGTTCTGTGCCATTCCAAAAGCACTTTGACTATCACAGTGTATGCAGATTGGTGGCACATGTTTTGGCCATCTTCGAATATTCTATGCCTATCAAGTTACCAACCTTGGTCCAAACATCTTTATATATACCACTTCCAACTTTACTCCCTTTCCAATATGAGACTTTCACAATTCTCACTTATTTTTCCATTCCCATTTAGCTCACTTTGGGTGATAGTTTCTTATTCATCCCAAAGCCAATTTTAACAAATTAATAGTTTACCCCCATCTCTCTCTCTATCTCTATTCATCCTTTCATAATCGTTCATGAATTTGGCAAATTGAAGTTTTTATACTTTGTATCTCGGGCTCAAAAAAATATGATGCATCATGGATAGAATCAGAAATATTGATGATGCTAATGGTTAGGGAGAAATTTGAATTGAATCAACCTTTCTTGTAGGTTCTTCAAAAGAACATTACTTATTAAGGAAGCTTCAATTACGAGGATATGTTTAACTTATCAGTTTTTTTTCTTTTGTCTATGCAAAGGGATGACATTGTATTTAAAGATTCTCTCAATACATGTTTTATTTGTTGTTTGGTTTTTTAAATAATTATAAGCTATTCTTTGAAAGTTTGTTGATTGGATGGTGTTATACTTTTAAGTAATTATAAACACTTCTATATTGTCCACTATGCGAATGTTGTAATTTATTAAGTAATTGTAATTTCAGGTGAAAAGAAACTACTTGAATGATTCAAGTAGTAAGTTTTTACTACTTGAACCCTTCAAGTAATTGTTTTTCACCTACAATTTATTGTCTAGTAAGCTAGTCACTACTTGAAGGGCTTATGTAGTAATTTTTTACTACTTGAACCGTTTAAGTAGTTTGTTTTTCTCCTGAAATTACAATTACTTAATAAATTACACCATCCACACAGTGAGCAATATAGAAGTGTTTATAATTACTTAAAAGTATACACCATCTAGTCAACAAACTTAAAATCCTCATTTTCATATGATTCTGTTGCTAAGAACAGTTTAGGTCAGGCCAATATTGGTTTTAATAATTCTCATTTTCATAGTTTTCTTTCTAGTGTGAATGTTTCTGATAGTTTGTTTGTAAGGGGTAGGTTTAAACCTCCTTAGTTCTTTTGGTTTTTTATGGGTATTGTTTCTGGTTTTGATAAAAAAAAAACTTAAAATCCAAAGAAGAGTTTTTAATTATTTAAAAATCCAAACAACAAATTGAAAGTGTACCAAAAGGATCTTTATATACAATGTCATCCCTTTGCATTGACAAAAGAAAAAAAAACTGATATGCTAAACATATCCCGCAATTCAATCTTCATTAACAAGTAATGTTTTCTTGAAAAACCTACCAGAAAGGTTGATTTAAGTCTAAGTTTATCTAACAATTAGCATCATCAATATATCTGATTCTATCGAGGATGCATCATATTTTTTTAGACCAAGAAACAAAGTATGAAAACTTCAATTTTCCAAATTCATAAATGATTATGAAAAGGTGGAGAGAGAGAGAGAGAATGATAGAGAGAGAGAGTGATAGAAAGAGAGAGTAAAGATACCATGATTTATGTGAAAAATCTTTAAAGGAAAGAAAAACAACGAGGGACTTTGATAGTATTTCATTACGGAGAAAGGGTTTACAAGGGTCATGCAAGCTACATAGTCAGCTTGTTTCTTACAGGTGTTGAGAGTTATTTTGTGTCCCTTTGGAGTTACATCTACAGGTCCTTCTTCGACAATCTGTTTCCATTTCCTTTTTTATGGACATTTTTGAAGCTTCTTGGTTTACGGGTTTCTCCTTCGTCTTAATGAGGTAGATTATCTTCTTCTCCTTCTCGATTTGTTCATTCTCCCCTGTTTCTTGAAAAAAAATTCACATCTGAAATTTTTTGTCAACTAGTACATCATCTTGACCTTGGAATGGCTCAATTTTGTTCGATTTAGTCGGTCCGGTAAAAATAATTTCAACCTTACTCTCCTACACGGTGATAACGTCCATTAATTGAAGTAGGTTGACACTTGACTCTTGGTGGGGCTTTAACCTCGCCCTTTTCACCTTTCTTGTGGGTTTGCTAGACTCATTATTCTTGTTCCCACTGGTCCGCCTTGCCATGTTCCAAGGTTCTAGCTTTGCCTTTTCCATCAAGCTCCTTCTGTCTGTTAAATTAGTCCCATAGAGATCCAATAAGCTCCCTGCAAAAACAATGACAGTTTAGAGGTCTTGCTCCCACAATTTTTCTCACAATAAGGTTATAAAAATCTTAGTCACAAGATTTATAGGAATGCTTCATTCCTGGTGGAAAAAATATCTCACCCAAGAATCAAAAAATACAATCCTTACGGCAATAGAGATTGATACTGAAGGAACCCCAACTCTTGAAAAATATCAAGAAACAATACCCCGTCAGGGTTTACCCATCGCAGCCTAGTTTCAAGTAAAGAAAACACGGACTGTGCAATTTTTTTTATTTCTGAAACAGACGGATCTTGGCACACGCAGGTCAACTTCCAGAAGGCATAACTTTTGACTCGGGTGGAACCACGTGGCCCGTAAGATATCAAATCAAAGCTTATTCAGAGATCCACAAGTACGATAGGGTTTACCCGTCGCAGCCCAGGTTCGAATCCAAAAAACATAAATGGTGCAGCTTTAGAATTTCTGGAACAAATGTATCAAGGCACACGCATGTCAACTTCCGTAGGGCATAACTTTTGACATAGGTGGAATTACGTGGGCTGTAAGATATCAAATCGAAGCTTATTCAGAGAACTATAAGTGTGACAGGGCTAACCCATCACAACCCAATTTCGAGTAAGAAAAATATGGACAGTGAAGCTTTAGAATTTCTGGAATAGACTAATCTTGGCACACGGAGGTCAACTTCCGGAAGGCATAACTTTTGACACGGGTGGAATTACGTGGCCTGTAAGATATCAAATCGAAGCTTATTCAGAGAACTACAAGTGCGTCAGGGATAACCCGTCACAACTAAATTTTGAGTTAAAAAAATATGGACTGTGAGGCTTTAGAATTTCTAGAATAGACTGATCTTGGCACACGCAGGTCAACTTCCAGAGAGCATAACTTTTGACTTGGGTGAAACCACGTGACCCATAAGATATCAGATCGAAGCTTATTCAGAGACCCACAAGTGTGACAAGGTTTACCCATCGCAGCCTAATTTTGAATCTAAAAACCATGGACCGTGCATCTTTATAATTTCTGGAATAGACAGATCATAGCATGTGCAGGTCAACTTTCGTAGGCCATAAATTTTAACACGGGTGAAGTCACGTGGCCCATAAGATATCAAATTGAAGATTATTAGAGACCTACAAGTGTGAGGGGGTTTACCCATCACACTCTAATGGCATTCTGTTTCACAGGGGAGGTAAAAATCTTGTCCTCAACTCTGGTCTTGGTCTCTCTACTCCTCTTTCCATTCTAATCAGGGAAGGTAGGTGGGTTTGACCTAAACCTGGACTTAAAACTTGTTTGTATCAGTGGGGTTTCTCTCTACATATCCCCCTCCCTCTCATCATGCTGCAGATTCTTGGTCTTGGTCTCTAGACAATTCAGGTTTGTTATCAATTAAACAGACCTATAATGCTCTTAGACCTAGAATGTTGTTATCAGTGGGGTTTCTCTCTACATATCCCCCTCCCTCTCTTGATGATGACTTCTTAAATAGATGGTTGTGACTTAGCTTTATGTTAATTTATTTGAACTGTCCTGGGGTATGCGCTTTGTAATTTGTTCGTTTGTGTTTTCTTTGGTTGAATAAAATTTATCTTTTAACAAAAACAATCAAATCCATAAAGCCTAAATCCAGGCTTAAGAAAGAATTGATTCAAAAAATATTTCTCCTTCTAGAAGACAATAATAATTCTGATTCTAAATCATCTGCAGAGTCAAGCCACAGTCAATTAAGCCAAATTTCCAATCCACCAAAAAGACTAACCCTCAACAATTGAAGGATCAAATACCCAAAAGAGTCACGTCTTACCACAATGTGATTATGACGCATTCTAAGATTCTCAAGACACATTTAATGACATCAATCTAAGTGACGATGAACGAATGAGTGAATAATAAAAAAGAGAGAGAAAAGGAAAAGAAAAGAAAAGAAAAAGAAAAATGAATCTTCTTTTGGCAAATTTGCCAAATCTTTAGATTAATCAATAATTGAATAGATGAATTTATCCATGGCAAAATGCCAAAGATGGAATAATCAAGGAATCAAGAAATTTGAAGGAATATCAACATGATGACTCTCCAACATGCACCAATAGTCATGATGATTTTTCAAGACAACAATTATGACTTCTCCAACATGAAGCAATAATCAAGATACAATTTTCATGATAGAAATTATCAAAGAATATTTGTATTTTGTATTATTGTGAAATCATTATACAAGTTGTCTAAAGATTAGATAACTATTTGTCCCTTTTTTCTTTAATTAGTAAAAAATTGTAATGTAAAATGTTTTTACTTTAGTAAAAAAGAATAGTGCAGGTAAGTGATGAGTTTCTGGTGAACTACACTCTCCTTGCCTACAAATAGGTTGCCCTCTCCCATTTGTGTTCATAACTTGGTTTTCACTCATATTGATTTTGAGAGAAAAACTTTTGAAAAATAAAGCTTTCATCTTCCTCCTCTTTTGTAATCCTTTCTTTTTTCTTCTCAACATTAATTAGTGGGTGGGAGCACTAATTAGTCGTTGCAAATTAAATTTCAAATTTTGTATACTTGTAAGTTTTATTTTTCCTTCAATAAAAATTTTACTTGATGTTTGAATACCTCTTCTCTAAATTAATCCCAATTTCACCTCTTTTGGTATCAAAATTAAACCTGGTAGGGTGTTTATTACTTGCTTAATTGTTGTTACTATTGTTTCTTACTTGCTTATTGTTTCTTTTACTCATATTGATTTTGAGAGAAAAACTTTGTTTTGAAAAATAAAGCTTTCTTCTTCCTCCTCTTTCGTAATCTTTCTTTTTCTTCTCAACATTAATTAGTGAATGAGAGCACTAATTAATCATTGCAAATCAAATTTGGAATACTTGTATGTTTTATTTTTCCTTCAATAAACATTTGACTTGTGGTTTCAATACCTCGTCTCTCAGCCAAAACAACAACCAACCACTTGTAAGTTTTATTTTTCCTTCAATAAACATTTGACTTCTTGTTTCAATACCTCGTCTCTCAGCCAAAACAACAACCAGCCACTTGTAAGTTTTATTTTTCCTTCAATAAACATTTGACTTGTTGTTTCAATACCTCGTCTCTAAATTAATCATAATTACGCCTATTTTGGTATCAGAGCCGAATTTGGTAAGGTATTAACTATTACTTGCTTAATTAATGTTCTTCCTCTCCATCTAAGTCACTGGTTATTGTTATTATTGTTACTTACTTACTTGAATAATTATTTTTATTTAATATGATCTCTGCCTAAGTTACTGGTTATTTTTATGCTTGATTATTTCTCTGACCATTGATTTTCTAATATGTGAATCTGACATATCAATTTCAATTAGATTTACATTAGGCACCCCAAAAAGACCTTTTTAGAGGTTGTAAATCTCAAGCGTAGGATAGCTGTAAGAGGCGAAGGGAAAGTTAAATTTCATAGGAGGTAGTAGAAGTCATAGTATGCTTGATGATAAAAATACATGATGAATGCCGAAGGAACCTCAATTATTTGAGACGATCAGGAAACAATGCCTAATGCTATTAATACACTTTTTACATAATAATTGAACATTTCATTGAACGCCAAGTAATATTACTTCACGTATCCATGATCAATTAACCAATCTTAGGTGTCCTATCCTAAGCGATTTTGACTGGTACAAAACATATTTTTGTCTAGAGGAATGGCTAGGGATGATAGTAATTAACCTTTTGTAAAAGAAAAATTCACAAATGACTTACCAAATTTTTTCCCCATAAAATTAGAATCGTCCATAGTGATGACCAAGGAATTATAGGCTACAATAGTCTCACCTATGGTACCATTATCACTACAATATAAAAGGAAAGATTAAAAATGTGTATTGATATGAAAATCAATAAACACATTTAAAAGAGAATAAAACTACCAAATATGAATTAGAAAATTTTTGTGAGCAATACAGATTGCCAAATATTTCTCTAAGAATAAAAATCATCCAAAAAGAAAACTCAATAAACAATTTATTGATAAAATTGAGATAAAGTGTTTTAAGAGTGGCCAAAATGGTCATTTCTTTAACACTTGTCAATTCAAAAACAAAATTAATTAATTAAAAATATCTAATGAAGAAAAACAAGAATTGTTTAGCATTATCAAATCCATAGATTACTATGAAAGTAGTAATGAATATTTAGGAGAATTTGATTCATCTAATACCAACGAATTAAACTCTTCAAGTTCAATAGTGATTCTCCTAACCTCTCTATGGGGTACAAGGATAGATGTTGTTAGAAATTTGTTAATGTTCTAAATAAAAATGAAGAACTAGAAAATATTTTATTAGATTTAATTAGTAAAATTAAAAATCTTGAATTAAAACAAGATTACCTTGAAAGACTTAGAATGACAATCTAAAAGAAACAAAATTCTAAGTATAATAATATTGTTAGCCTTTCATAAACGTTTGAAAAATCAATAGAACTAAGGGGAAGAAAAAAAAAGTTAGTCTTCAAGAACTTCAGAAAGAAATAAAAAAACATTAAAAATGAAATAAAAGAATTAAACACTAAAATGATAGAAAAATTAAATCTTTTAAAAATAAAAAATTTAATTCAAATACATAAGTCAGTGAACTAGGAGAACCTAGTAAATCTCAAATATCTGATAATGAGATTGAAGAACCTGTTGTCAACGTACAAGATGATGACAACTTCCTTAAAACCCTTAATCACATTAAACTGAAGAAATGACACATAATGGTCAGAATTATTATTCAAGATTTTGATTTCACCACCATGACTCTTATTGATTCTGGAGCTAACTTAAATTGTATGCAAGAAGGATTTGTTCCTACCAAGTACTTCAATAAGACAAAAGAATTTTTGTCCTCACCTAATGGTACTCGAATACATATAAATTATGAAATTTCTAAAGTCTATATTTGCCAAGACAATGTATGTTCTAAGACATCATTTGTCTTAGTAAAAAATATGACAGATAAAATTATCCTAGGATTGCCAATCATTTCTCTATTATATCCTTTCACTATATAGCATGATGAGATCATTACCTATCCTATGAGTAAACCTGTCAAATTCAATCTTCTTTCATTTTCTCACAATGGGAAATGGAAAACTTTAAAACTAAATTCCATTTATAAAACTGTGAATTTAATTTCTTGTAAAAAAATAATTATGTTTTCTCAAAGATGAAATACTATTCAAAAATAATTGAAGAACTACTTCAAAATCCTACTCTTCAAAAATAAATTAAAATCTTTGAAGAAAAAATTGTAAAGAATTGTGTGCTAACATTCCTAATGAATTCTGGCATAGGAAGCATCATACTGTTAGTCTACCTTATTAAATTTAGGGGATTTGATATGCTTCAATTCTATAAGAAAGAAATTACATAACTTCTTAATACAAATATTATTAGGAAAATAAAATCTCATTGGTTTTGGTCTGCCTTTTATGTCCTAAAGGTAAGTCAATTTGAATGAGAAGTTCCTATATTAGTTATTAGTTACAAGCCCCTTAATAATATTTTGGAATATCCTATAACAAACAAAAGGGAGTTAATCATCAGACTGGAAATGTTATTGTATTCACTAAATTTGACATGAAATCTAGATTTTGGAAAAAATCCAAATAAATGAGAATGATGAGTACAAAATCGCATTTGTAACTCCATTTGGCCATTATAAAAGGAATGTAATACTTTTTGGTGTAAAGAATGCTCCAAGTGAATTTTAGAATATAATGAATGCAATTTTCAACCAATTTCTCAATTGTTTATATTGATGATGTTCTTATTTTTTGTAAATCAATTGATCAATATTGGAAAACCTTGAATTGTTTTCAAAAATAATAAAACAAAACGGTTTAGTAATCTCTGCAAGTAAAATCAAATTATTTCAATCCAGAGTCAGATTCCTAGGATTTGAGATTTACCATTCTATTATCAAACCAATTGACTGTGTCATACAATTGTAGATAAATTTCCCGATGAAATCATTGATAAAACTCAATTACAATGATTTTTAGGATCACTTAATTACTTATTTGATCTATAACAATCTAAGAATTCATTGCAAGCCCATCTTTGAAAGGCTTAAGAAAAATCCTCCTCCATAGACAACTGTCCATACCAATTTAATTAAGAAAATTAAAACTCATGTTAAGACACTTCCTTGTCTTGGCAACCCTACTATTAATTCTTTTAAAATTATCCAAAGTGATGCCTTTAAACTTAGATATGTAGGTATCTTATTACAAAAAATCTCTCTAAAAGCACCTAAATAAATTATCAGGTTTACATCTAGAACTTGGACCGAATCTCAAATTATTTATAGTACTATTAAGAAAGAAATTTTAGATGTTGTATTATGTATTCAAAATTTTCAAGATGATTTATTAAATCAAAAATTTCTTTTAAAAATTGTCTGTAAGTGTGCAAAATATGTTTTGAATAAAGATGTCAAGAATATTGCTTCCCAACTAATTTTTGCTAGATTGTAGTCTATTCTTAAAATTTTTTATTTTGATATTAAATTTATTCAAGCATTAATAATTCAATTCCTGATTTTCTTACTCGTGAATTTTTACAGGGTCATCAAGATGGAGTCTAGGCCTCAGGCTCAAAGGATAGAATCAAAGGAGAGTTTTCGACTCGACAAATGGCCCTTTAAGGCCCAAATAAAAAAGGAGATTGTCACTCCTAACCAATTAACCATTCTTGGGTCCATCAAACCCAATTATCAATCAGCCCTTGTCAATCAATTTGACCCGTTCTCAATCTCTCAAACTTTTTATGCCTAATTGCTCAACCAGTCAATTACAAAATATAAAAAATATCCCCTTATTTTCAAAATATGCCCAGTAAAAATGTCTTTTATATTGAGCCTCAATTTGTTCATTTGAAGGTTTCTGTTAAAATTGACAAAGTCCATTTTACTCCTGATTTCCACTTTGTCCTTGCTTACAACGATAAAAATCTCAGTTTCTACGGAGACATTCTCTTAGAAATGAAATCGATAAATATCAGTCCAATAAAAAGTTCTAAATGAAAGATTCTCTATCATTCATTCTACATTCTCAAAATCATAATCATGGAGGATTAGAAAGTCTATCATT
The DNA here is from genome assembly GCA_003255025.1 of Datisca glomerata. Taxonomy (NCBI): domain Eukaryota; kingdom Viridiplantae; phylum Streptophyta; class Magnoliopsida; order Cucurbitales; family Datiscaceae; genus Datisca; species Datisca glomerata. The sequence goes on along the minus strand of QANY01004032.1, from coordinate 1,239,531 downwards.
CAACTCTCAAAATATTTTTAAATAAAAAAGATACAATTATTTTGACTATATTGATGCTTGGCATATAATTTTTCTCCATCAAAATAGTGACTTTTCTCACCCATGGTTCCTAAATTTTCATAAAAATTTTAAAATTAGTTTTTCAAATTGGTTCTTAATATGGTGGTCCATTCATGGTTGTGTCATAGAATTATTTCCAATTGATTTCCAACAATCTTTCAATTTATTTTTAAAAACATACAAACCCTTACCAATAAACACCTCATTTCCCCAATTACTTTGTTTCTCAAATAAATACAAAATACCTTGAATTCTTAAATGGAAATATGCAATTGAAGAAGGAATTCTCACCCATCAGTATGATGTTAAATGGTGGGATAAATTCGAGACCTAGAAAATCATTGTATTCATTAACCATGATTTTTCAAATCTCCATCCTAATCTAAAATTGGCCCTTTTTCCCCAGATCCATTAAAATATAATGAGCCGGTTAACCAAAATTCCCAAACAAAACAATCTCATTCAAATTAATCTAAAGAATCCAAACCCCACTTCAAAGGGAAAACTAAAAGTCAAAGCCACAAATCCTAAATCCAAAATTGAAGCAAGAATTCATTCAAATATGCTTCTTCTTTTAGAAAATGATAATAATTCTAACTATGAATCATCTGTAGAGTCAAGCCATTCAATCAAGATAAATTTCCAAAAGGCTCAATCCTTCAAAAAGACTACCCTTCTTTAATTGAAGGACCGAAATACTCAAAAAGGTCGTGTCTTATCACAATGAGCTTATGACGTATTCCAAGATGCACATGACCCATTTGATGACATCAATCTGAGTGATGATGAATAAATAAGTAAATAAATAAGAAAAAAAAGAAAAATAATATTTATAGTAAAATCACTAGATCTTCAGATTAATCAATGAGGTTGTATAGAGGAATTTATCGTTGGAAAAATACCAAAAATTCTAACAATTGGGATAGAGGAATATATCCTTGGCAAAATGCCAATGATGCAATCAACAAATTTGAAGGAATAACAATTTCAAATGTCATGATAACTATCCAATATGCACCAATAGTCATGATGACTATTCAAGACAGCAATTATGACTTCTCCAATATGAAGTAATAATCAAGATACGATTTGTAGAATAGTAATTATAAAGAAATATTTGTATTTTGTATAATTGTGAAATTATTATACAAGTTGTATAAAGATTAGACAAATATTTGTCCTTTTCTCTTTAATTAGACAAAAGTTGTAATGTAAAATATTTTTATTTTAGTAGAAAAGAATAGTGCATGTAAGTGATGGGTTCCCGGAAAACTCCACTTTCCCTGCCTTAAATAAACATTTGACTTGTTTCAATACCTCGTCTCTAAATTAATCACAATTCTGTCTTTTTTAGAATCAGAGACAAATCTAGTAGGATATTTAATATTAATTGCTTAATTATTGTTCTTCTTCTCCTCCCAAATGGTTGGTTTTTGTTATTATAGAATTTTTGAATTGATATGCATTCGAGTACCATTGGCAGAGGACAAAGAGTATTTTGTCTTCTTGAAGTACTTGGTATGAACAGATCATTCCTACATACAATTTAACTCAACTCCAGAATCAATAAGAGCTATAGAGGTGAAGTCAAAATCTTTAATAGTAATTCTGACCATTATGTGTCATTTCTTAAGTTTAATGTGATTAAGGGATTGAAGGAAGTTGTCATCACCTTGTATGTTGAAAACAGATTCTTCAATCTCATTATCAGATATTAGGAATTTACTAGCTTCTCCTAGTTCACTAGACTCATATTTTTTAATTAAATTTTCTATTTTTAAAATACTTAATTCTTTTGTTATTTTAGAGTTTGAATCTTTTAGTTCTTTTATTTTATTTTTAATCTTTTTTATTTCTTTCTGAAGTTCTTGAAGAGTAACTTCTTTTCCCTTCCTTTTAACTTTGTTAAACTTTTCAAGGGTTTGTAAAATGCTAACAATATTAGTATTATACTTGAAATTTTCTTTCTTTTGGATTACCTTTCTAAGTCTTTCAAGGTAATCTTGTTTTAATTTACAATTTTCAATTCTACTAATGAAATCTAATAAAAAGTTTTCTTGTTCTTCATTTTTGTTTAGAACATTAACAAATTTCAGACAAAAGCTATCATTGCACCCCATAGGGATGTTAGAAGAATCAGTGTTGGAACTTGAAGAGTTTAATTCATTAGAACCAGATGAATCAAATTCTCGTAAATCTTCATTACTACTTTCATAGTAATCTATAGATTCTATAGTTTTAAACAATTCTTGTTTTTCTTTATAAGATATTTTTAATTAGTTAATTTTGTTTTTGAATTAACAAGTGTTGGGGAAATGGACATTTTGGCCACACTTAAAACACTTGATTTTACTTTTATCAATAAATTATTTATTGAGTTTTCTTTTTGGATGAATTTTATTCTTAGAGAAATATTTGTCAAAATTTTTGTTTCTCTGTATGTGGAATTTTCTCCTATGGGGTTTGTAAATTTTCCTAGGATTCAGTTGAGATTTTTTCCTATTCTTTGAGAAGGGGCAATAGCAGGCAATTCTTATTGCTCACAGAAATTCTATAATTCATATTTGGCGGTTTTCTTCTCTTTTTGAATTTGTTTATTGATTTTCATATCAATACACATTCTTAATCCTTCCATTTTTATTGTAGTGATAATTGTACCATAAGTGAGACTATTGTAGTCTATGTTTCCTAGGTCATCACTAGAAACGGTTCTAATATTATGGGCAAACAAATTTGTTAAGCCATTTATGAATTTTTCATCCTAAAAAGGCTGATTACTATCAAACTTAGCTATTATTCTGGACAAAAATATGTTTTTGTATGAATCAAAATCACTTATGGTAGGACACCTAAAATTGATTAATTTATCATTGTTATGCGAAGTAATGTTACTTGGCGTCTAAATGAAATGTTCATTATTGTGTAAAAAAATGTATTATTATTATCGGGAATTGATTCTTGATCCTCTCCAAGAATTGGGGTTTCAATAAATATTTGGCATATTAATACCTTGACCTTAAATTAAACATAATTTCACCTATTTTAGTATTATAAAGAAAAACAATTCTTGTTTTTCTTTATAAGATATTTTTAATTAGTTAATTTTGTTTTTGAATTAACAAGTGATGGGGAAATGACCATTTTGGCCACACTTAAAACACTTGATTTTACTTTTATCAATAAATTATTTATTGGATTTTATTTTTGGATGAATTTTATTCTTAGAGAAATTTTTGTCAAAATTTTTATTTCTCTGTATGTGGAATTTTCTCCTATGGAGTTTGTAAATTTTTCTAGGATTCATTTGAGATTTTTTCCTATTCTTTGAGAAGGGGCAATAGCAGGCAATTCTTATTGTTCACAGAAATTCTATAATTCATATTTGGCGGTTTTCTTCTCCTTTTGAATTTGTTTATTGATTTTCATATCAATACACATTCTTAATCCTTCCCTTTTTATTGTAGTGATAATTGTACCATAGGTGAGACTATTGTAGTCTATGTTTCCTAGGTCATCACTAGAGACGGTTCTAATATTATGGGCAAACAAATTTGTTAAGCCATTTATGAATTTTTCATCCTAAAAAGGCTGATTACTATCAAACTTAGCTATTATTCTGGACAAAAATATGTTTTTGTATGAATCAAAATAATTTATGGTAGGACACCTAAGATTGATTAATTTATCATTGTTATGCGAAGTAATGTTACTTGGCGTCTAAATGAAATGTTCATTATTGTGTAAAAAAATGTATTATTATTATCGGGAATTGATTCTTGATCCTCTCCAAGAATTGGGGTTTCAATAAATATTTGGTATATTAATACATTGACCTTAAATTAAACGTAATTTCACCTATTTTGGTATTAAAACCAAACCTGGTAGGGTATTTACTATTACTTGCTTAATTATTATTCTTCCTCTCCGTCTAAGTGGTTGGTTATTGATATTATTGTTGCTTGCTTGCTTACTTGAATAATTATTTTTATTTAATCTGACTCTCCGCCCAAGTGGTTGGTTATTTTTATACATGATTATTTCTCTATACCTTTGATTTTGTAATTTGTGAATCTGACATATGAGTTTCTATTATGTTTACTTAAGGTACCCCAATAAGACCTTTTTAGAGGCTGTAAATCCTAAGGGTAGGGTAGCTATAAGAGGTGAAGTGGAGAAGAGTTAACTTCATAGGAGGTTGTAGAAGTCGTAGGAGGTTTGATAGTCCAAATATAAAACTAAGCCAAACCTGGTTAGTTATTGCTATCCACCCAAGTGGTTGGTGGTTGTTTTTTCAAATGTTGAGTGAATAAATACTTGTCTTCTTAAGACCCCATATCTAAATTAAACGTAATTCCATCTCTTTTGGTAGTAGAGCCAAACCTAGTAGGGTATATACTATTACTTGCTTAATTATTATTCTTCCTCTCAGCCCAAGTGGCTGGTTATTGTTATTTTTGTTGCTTACTGGTTACTTGAATAGTTATTTTTGCTTAATCTGACTCTTCGCTCAAGTGGATGGTTATTTTTATGCTTGATTATTTCTCTGTACCTTTGATTTTTTAATCTGTGAATCTGACGTATCAGTTTTTATTAGGCTTACTTCTGGCACCACAATAAGACCTTTTTAGAGGCTCTAAATCTTGAGGGTAAGCTGTAAGAGACAAAGGGGATAAGAGTTAAACGTCATAGGAGGTTGTAGAAGTCATAGCAGGTTTGATGATCAAAATACATCATGAAAATCTTAATCATTAGAATAATTTAGTCATCTTGAACATTGACTAGGTTATTTGAAGTAATTCTTCTTGTAGCAGTATGTCTACAATGAATATAATGCCAGACATTATTGATGAAGAACATGTTGAATATTTAGCATATGACCATATAGATGATAAGGTATGGAATATACCTAAAATTTCTAGTAAAAAACATTTATAAATCAACATGGTCTGCTGCTACCTTCAAGTCTCAGCATCATGTTAAAACAATTGAAAACACATATACTCTTTGGAAAGAACATGAAATTGTACTTTCTTCTAATGTAATTAAACATCATATTGAAGAAGGATACAACTTTCTTCACACTGGTTTAGTCTAGAATGGAGTAAAACTATTCACAAGAAGATGTCTAAATACATTTGTCTTGTTAGCCTTGTGTGGTGCAACATTCACCAATTTTATTGATAGTATTTTAGAATTAATTTAATATTCTCTTTTTAATGGTCCAATCCATTTTGATTTCTTTCCATATTTATCTGTTAGTTTAACATATCCCCATATTCTTAAAGCCTTGACTTTGAATATCAAAACTAGTGATTATCAATTCATTGAAGTGTCCAGCTCCAAGCTTTGATTTTTAGAATTCATTACAAAGTCAATATGAATTTTCAAGCCATCAATAAGAGTCCAAAAAACCAAAACTTGTTGATTCAATCTAGCCAAAGTAATGTTATTAGAAAATTTAATCATCTTGAACGATGAGTAGGTTATTTAGAAGTAATTCTTCTCCTCTTTACCCAAGTGGCTGGTTATTATTATTATTATTGTTGCTCACTTGCTTACTTGAATAATCATTGTTATTATTGCCTCACAATGAGGTTATAAAAATTTTAGTCACATAATTTAAAGGAATGCTTCATTCCTGGTAGGAAAAACTCATCACTTACGTGCTTAATTATTGTTCTTCCTCATTGTAAATATCCTACCAGGTTTGACTTTGATACCAAAAGAGGAGAAAAGGAGAAGAACTTAAGGACAAGGTATTAAGATACCAAATATTATTTGAAAGAAAATAAAAACTTACAAGATTACAAGATTTGAAATTTGATTTGCAATGACTAATTATTACTCCCACTCACTAATTGTTGAGAAGAAAGAAGAAAATGATTACAAAAGAGGAGGAAGAAGAAAGCTTTATTTTTCAAAATAAGTTTTTCTCTCAAAATAAGTATGAGTGAAAATCAAGTTATGAATCACAAATGGGAGAAGGCAACGTACTTATTGGCAATGAGAGTTGAGTTCACCGGGATCCCATCACTTACCTGCATTATTCTTTTCTACTAAAGTAAAAAATATTTTACATTGCAACTTATGACTAATTAAAGAGAAAAGGAAAAATAGTAAAAATATTTTACATTACAACTTTTAACTAATTAATGAGAAAAGGACAACTTGCACAATAATTCCACAAGAAGACAATATACAAATATTCCTTGATAATTACTATCTTGAAATTCATATCTTGATTATTGCTTCATGTTGGAGAAGTCATCATTGTTGTCTTGAAAATCATCTTGACTATTGCTTCATCTTGGAGAGTCATTATGATATCTTGAAATTGCTCCATCTTTGAATTTCTTGATTTCATGATAATATTTTCTTCATTTTCTTTTCTTTTCTTTTATGTTCTTTTATTTTTTTTATTTTTTATTCACTCATTCATTCGTTTGTCACTTAGATTGACATCGTCAAATGTGTCTTGAGAATCCTAAAATGCACCCATTTTGAATATTTTGAATATTTTGATCCTTCGATTGTTAAAGGGTAGTCCTTTTGGTGGATTGGATATTTCACTTAATTTAGTGGCTTGACTCCACAAATGACTCTGAATCATAATTATTATTGTTTTCCAAAAGGAGAAGCATTTTTTTAATCAATTCTTGCTTAAGCCTGGATTTATGTTTTGTGGCTTTTGATTTTTCCTTTGAAGTGGGTTTGGATTCTTTGGATGAGTTTGAATTGGATTGTTTGGTTTGTGAATTTGGGTTAATGGGCTCAATAAATTTTAATGGGGCCTGGGCAAAAGGATTCGCCAATTGTAGGTTAGGATGGATATTTTGCAAATTCATAGTTAATGGAGGCAATGATTTTATGGGTATTAAAGTTGTTCCACCATTTAACATAATATTCCTGGGAGAGGTTCCATCCTTAGTTGAATATTACCATTTAATGAGAAACATAGAAGTTGAGGGAAGGACGCCTCAATTGGTGAGGGCTTGTAAAATTTAGAAACAAATTAAAACATTGTTGAAAATCTATTGAAAATAGTTCCAAAACGGGACCGTGAATGGACCATCATCTTAAATACCAATTCGGAAAATCAATTTTAAATTTTTTATCAAATTTAAAAATCAAGAGTGAGAAAAATAAATATTTTGATGCAAGAAGATTGTATACCAAGCATCAATATAATCAAAATAATTGTAATGTTTTTTATTTCAAAGCATTTTAAAAGCAGAAGGATGAGACTTCGAGCCTTCCATAGTCACAATTTTAAGAATATAGAAGGAATTATAGAGAATCTTTCCTTCAAGATTTTTTATTGGGTTAATATTTATGGATTAAGTTTCTAAGAGAATATATATGTGGAAACTGAGACTTTTGTCCTTGTGTCCAGGGACATAGTGAAAATCAGGAATGAAATGGGCTTTCGTAATTTGAACATGATCTTTTATATGAACAAATAAGTGCACAATATGAAAGAGATTTTGCTGAGATTTTGGGAAAGTAAGGGGATATTTTTTTATATTTTGTGATTGGTTGATTGAAGATTGGGCATCAAAAGGTTGAGATATTTAAAAGGGTCAAATTGATTTACTAGGGCTAATTGGTAATTAGGTCTGATGGACCTAAGGATTGTTAATTGAGCTTGGCTAGGAGTAGAAGACTCCTCTTTAAATTGGTCATTAAAGGCCAATTGTAGTGTTGCTGACTCTTCTATAATCGAACCATTCATCGACCTCACATATTTTCTGAAAAGTGATAATGATCGTTGTTTTTGTTAAGGATTCCATAGCATGCCTATGACTTTTTTGAAATCTGTCAGGCATGACAAAAAAGTTCCTTCCAGTATCAAAAATTCTTTGACTGATTTGTCTGAAAACTCAAATTTGAAAATTTCTTGTCCCAACAGGTTCACAGTTAAAATTTTATTGTCTTTATAACAGATTTCATTATCTTTGTGAAATCATATTTTTTTCACTTTTTTCATACCATTGAATCAATGCTACGTTGAAGTCACATTTCAATCCAACTTATTCCAAAATCTTGTCCAATTTAGCGACCCACTCATTTCTTGGATATTTCAATTCGTTATGACCATAATCAATGAATGAAAATTTTGAGCAAAAGGTAGTTGTCCTTCCATTGAATGTTTTGACTTTAAATCAATTTTTGTTAAGTATTATGGGCTTTTACCTTTTCCGGTTTCTTTGAGATTGTTAGAAATGTTTGATAGGTCAAAATTTTCAAATTCTTCAATGGCAGGATCTTTTGATGGTTGCTTGTATGCAAATGGGTTAGAAAAGATGTCATCACTAATGTAAACGATAGAAAAATCAGTAAATTGGTAAAAAAAATTATTCATAATATCTTGAAATTTACAAGGAGCATCCATTTGACCAAGGGGTATTACATTCCACTCATAATGGCCAAAAAGAGTTTTATATTTATCATTCCCATTTAATTAGATTTGCCAAAATCTAGATTTCATGTCAAACTTAGAGAATACCACACCATCTCCAAGTCTGTTGATTAAGTCCCTTTTGTTTGGTATATGATATATTATCCATTCTAAAATATTATCAAGGGGCTTGTAATTAATGACCAATCTAGGAACTTCTCGTTCAATTTTTCTTGCCTTTTGGACATAAAAGTCAGAACAAGAGCAAGGAGAATTGTTTTTCCTAATAATATTTTTATTAAAAAGTTCTGTAATTTCCTTCTTATAGAATCCAAGCATTTCAGAATTCATCCGGATTGGTCGTGCCTTTGTAGGGGTATTTTTCTCAGCAAATCGTTTTATATTAGGTAGATTGGCAGTATGACGCTTCCTATGTTAGAATGCATTGGGAATGTTAGCACACAATTCTTTATAAATTTTCTCTTATTTGATTTTGAAGAGCAGGATTTTGAAGTTGTTCTTCAATTCTTTTGAATTTTATTTCACCTTGATGAAAACATAATTGTTTTCCTTTACAAGAAATTACATTCATAGGTTTATAATTTTAAAGTTTTCAATTTCTCATTGTGAGAAAAAGAAAGAAATTTGAATTTGACAGGTTTATCCATAGGATATGTAATGATCTCATCATGCTCCTTTATGAAAGGATACAACAGAGAAATGAATGATAAACCCAAAATAATTTTATCTGTCATATTTTTTACTAAAACAAATGATGTTTTAAAACATAAATTATCTTGGCAAATATAGACTTTGGGGATTTTGTATTAATATGCATACGAGTACCATTAGCAAAAGATAAAAATTCTTTTATTTTTTTAAAGTACTTGACATGAACAAATCCCTACATAAAATTTAGATCAGCTATAAATCAAAGTCTTGGATTATAATTCTGACTATTATGTGCAATTTTTTAAGTTTAATATGATTGAGGGTCTGAAGGAAGTTGTCTTCATCCTGTATGTTGACAACAAGTTCATAAAAATCATTTTCGGAATGAATTGGGAAATTATTAAGTTCTCCTAGTTAACTGGATTCTAGTTTTTTAATAAAGTTTTCTATTTTTAAAAGATTTAATTCTTTTTTTATTTCAGAGTTTGAATCTTTTAATTCTATTATATCATTTTTAATATTTTTTTATTTCTTTTTGAAGTTCTTGAAGAGTAATTTCTTTTTCCTCCATGGTTAGATTTTGAGAATGTAGAATGAATGATAGATAATCTCTCATTCATGACTTTTGATTGGGTCAATATTTATGGATTTTGTTTCTAAGAGAATGTCTCTATAGAAACTGAGATTTTTGTCCTTGTGACCAGGGACAAAGTGGAAATCAGGAAGAAAATGGACTTTGGCAATTTCAACAAGATCCTTGCAAATGAAGGTTCAATATGAAGAGATTTTTGCTAGGCATTTTTGTAAATAAGGGGATGATGTTTTATATTTTATAATTAGCTGGTTGAGCGATTGGGCATCAAAAGGTTGAGAGATTGAGACGGGTCAAATTGATTGATAAGGGTTGATTGATAATTGGGTTTGATGGACTCAAGAATGGTTAATTGGTTAGGAGTGACAATCTCATTCATTATTTGGGCCTTAGGGGCCATTTGTGGAGTTGAAAACTCCAATTTGATTCTATCTTTTGAGGCCTGGGGCCTAGACCCCATCTTGACGACCCTACAAAAATTCACCAATAAGAAAGTCAAGAATTGAATTATTAATACCTTGAATATATTAAATATGAAAAAAAATGCTAAGAATGGACTGCTATTTAGCAAAAATTTGTTTGGAAGCAATATTCATGACATCTTTTTTCAAAACATGTTTTGCAGACTTACAATCAATTTTTAAAAAGAATTTTTATGTAATAAATCAACTTGGAATTTTTGAATACATAATACAACAGTTAAAATTTTTTCTTAATAGTACTATAATTAATTTGTGATTGGGTCCAAGTTATAGATGTAAACCTGACAATTTATTTAGGTGTTTTTGGGGATATTTTTTGTAATAAGATATCTCAATATCCAAGTTCAGAGGCATTAGTTTGGATAATTTTAAAAGAATTAATAGTAGGGATGTCAAGACAAAGAAGTGTCTGAACATGAGTTTTAAATTTCTTACTGAAATTGGTATGGACAGTTGTCCATGGAAAAGGATTTTACTTAAGCCTTTCAAATAGGGGCTTGCAATCAGATTGTTATAGAAATCAGAAATGTAATTAAGTGATCCTAAAAATCATTGTAATTGGCTTTTATCAATGATTTCATTGGGAAATATATCTACAAATTGTATGACACGGTCAATTGGTTTGATAATAGAATGGTAAATCTCAAATCCTAGGAATCTGACTCTGGATTGAAATAATTTGATATTACTTGCAGTGATTATTACTAACTCATTTTGTTTTGTTATTTTGGAAAACAATTCAAGGTGTTTTTAATGTTGATCAATTGATTTAAAAAAATAAGAACATCATCAATTGAGAAATTAGTAAATTGGTTGAAAATTTCTTTCATTATATTCTAAAATTCACTAGGAGTATTCTTTAGACCAAAAGGTATTACATTCCATTCATAATGGCGAAATGGAGTTACAAGTATAGTTTTGTACTTATCATTCTCATTTATTTGGATTAACCAAAATCTAGATCTCATGTCAAACTTAGAGAATATAATAGCATCTCCAAGTATGTTGATTAATTCACTTTTGTTTGGTATAAGATATATTATCCATTTCAAAACATTATTAAGAGGCTTGTAATTAATAACCAATCTAGGAACTCCTCATTCAATTTAACTTGGCTTTTGGACCTAAAAGGCAAAACAAGACTAAGGAGATTTGCTTTTGCTAAGAAGTTGTGTAATTTCCTTATTGTAGAATTCAAGTATTTCAAAATTCATCTGGATTAGCCGTGCCTTTGTAGGGATATTTTTCTCATCAAATCCTTTAATATAAGGTAGACTGACAGTATGATGCTTCCTATGCTAGAATGCATTAGGAATGTCAGCACACAATTCTTTACAAATTTTTCTTCAAAGATTTTAATTTATTTTTCAAGAGCAGGATTTTGAAGTTATTCTTTAGTTATTTTGAATTTTATTTCATCTTGAAGAAAATATAATTATTTTTCTTTACAAGAAATTAAATTCACAGTTTTATAAATGTAATTTTTTTTAAGTTTTCAATTTCTCGTTGTGAAAAAAGAAAGAAATTTAAATTTGACATGTTTACCCATAAGATAGGTAATGACCTCATCATGCTCTGTTGTGAAAAGAATAAAATAGAGAAATGAATGACAATCCCAGGATAATTTTATCTGTCATATTTTTTATTAAAACAAAAAATGTCTTAAAATATACATTGTCTTGGCAAATATGAATTTTGTGAATTTCATAATTGATATGCATTCGAGTACAATTGGTTGAGGACAAAGATTCTTTTATCTTCTTGAAGTACTTGGTAGAAACAAATCCTTCATGCATACAATTTAATTGAGCTCCAGTATCAATAAGAGCCATGGAGGTGAAATAAAAAACTTGAATAATAATTCAGACTCATATTTTTTAATTAAATTTTCTATTTTAAAAGATTTAATTCTTTTGTTATTTCAGTATTTGAATTTTTTAATTCTTTTATTTCATTTTTAATATTTTTTATTTCTTTCTGAAATTCTTGAAGAGTAACTTATTTTTCCTTCCCTTTAATTTTGTTGAATTTTTCAAAAATTTGTAAAAGGCTAAATATTATTACTATACTTAGAATTTTCTTTCTTTCAGATTATCCTTCTATGGGGGAATTGCAAGATGCATTTGTGGCTACTAATAACGGCTCTAGGGAAGAAATAGATATGATAGCTTGCCAAGAAAAGCAATCAAGTAAGGTATGATTTATATTATTTGGAACAGTCAAGGACTTGGGGAGATTCCTTGACAGCGCAAACACTGAAAGATGCTATTCAAAAATATAGACCTCATTTAAATACTTTTAGTTTCTGTTCAAGGTTCTTCTATTAGGCTTGTATCTGAAGATCGTTTATTAGTTGTTGATTGTCATTCAACAGGTGTTTGCCCCCATTTTGTTCATATCCCTTAATTTTATTCACATTCTATTGTTGGTTCGGGACTTTATCAGAACCCTTCAGTTGGAGTTGCTATCACAGTGAATTGTGATGCTAGCGGTGATTTATTGAATCTCAAAGGGGTTGTTTATCATAATCTTAGCGGAGAGATTTTATCAGTTGCTAGCAAGTATCTTTCAGCATGAAAAAATTTTCTTTGGACGCATTTATCTTAATATTTTTAGCTACTATTACTCATTGCGTTGAAAGTGTCAGAACATCATGGGTTAACAAGAGTTGCATTCTTTTAATTTAAATAATGTCTATTGTTTATAAAAATCAAATATTTGAATTTTTAACGAAAATTTCCATCTGTCTGAAAACATATATTTGAGCAAACCATAAATACCACACATATTTCTTCATTCTAATCTTAGTGAAAAATTTTACTCTCTCTTCTCTCTCGGTTCTTGAAGTACCCAAAAGAATGGATAATTTAAATTATTATTTTACGAAAAAACCTAAATCAAATGTTGAAATGATGAAGTAATAGAAATTGAAATTGAGGTGAGCATTTCATTGAATATTTACACATATTTATTTTACCAAAATTGACTATTAAAATTCATCTCAAATACTTTACACGTTCTTATTGTAAATTACTAATTCATCTTTTCTTTGACACCGTTAAAAGGCACATTTATAAAAATATGTAGCACATGCAAAGCATGTGAGGTACATCTAGTTCTAAGTTAAATGTGCTTTTATAATTATTTTTTTAATACTTTAAAATGTTTATATTATGAAAATAAAGCCTACCTTTGTATAATAAAATAGCCCAAAATCAAAATATTCACAAAAATTCGTTTCATTAAAAATAAAATAGAACAAAAATTAAAATAAAAACTCATACTTGTGACATAATACTTAACAAATGATAATTATTTTTTTAAATAGTATAATGTTTACAGATTATGCTAGTCTTATATAATATGATATGAAAAGCTCTCGTATTTGTTGTAGGTTGGTATGTAAGTTATAAGTCATGAGACAATTTTTCATTCATGTATTACTTATTCTTTGTTATACAATTGTATTTTTATGCGATTCATTTTATTTTGTGAAATTATGTATGAGTTGTATTTAATAGAAAATCATGAAAGCCAAAACAATAGAGAAAATCAATTTCATCTAAGATCCTCCATGTTAAATCACTGAGAGAATGACAGCGAAAACATACCTTGATCCATGGAACAAATGATAGTGAGTTATGATCTTCTAATTTAATATGGTTTCCCTTAGAGAAGAACCTATGTGTTCTCAATAATGATGGGATGTCAGAAAGAAAATGAATCTATTGTACCATATGAATCAGGGACGACAACCCTTATATATATGTTTTTAATCTTTTTGTTTTAGCCTATTATAAAATTAGAAATACAAAATTAGGCCTTTACACATAATAAGTCCATACCATACCAATGCTCTAAACCCAATGACATTAAACTTTGGTAAGATTACATTAAATGGACTGAATTTTAATATAGCCTTTAACATATATTTAATGACATATGTAGGCCTACATGTTGAATTATTTCTAACAAAATGTTCATGACTTTATGACCTCAAAAACCTTTGTTATTATGAACAAGCATTTCTGAACAATCTCATGGTCATGTATATCATTGTAACCAAATGACATAGATCATGTATGGATGTGCAACATCAAAATTACATGTTATGTGATCTAAACATCATATTTTTAACTGGTCTAACTTTATTCTTTAGTGAGATCATATTAAACCAAATCAGATTGAAAACTTGACTGAATTCTTTATTTATGCAAAAAAAAATTATAAACACAAAATTTTTCCAAAACGAAATAGCATTTAAATAAAAACTCCCACTAAACTAGCATACCATCAAATAACATGACACTCATGTGAGCGGTGTGCTAATGAAAGGCCTTGGGTGAAAGTCCTTTAATAAACGGATACGCAATCATAGAGTTTGTACCTAATGCTCTATAGACACAAGACCACTCTGAACTCTTTCTTTTAACAACTAAAAACTTGATCTCCATATACTTTGACTTCGACGAGCTCCTATTATTGTTGGTCACAAAATAGTGTTAATGATTTTTCAATTCCTTCCAAAATCAGTAGCCTAGTGACAAAGTTTTGTAGTCATATTCCATGGTTGAATGCCTCATAACACGCTATAACTCTACTACCATGGTGGAGAAGTTATAAATGTTTTCTTAACAGCCTTCTAGGAAATAGCTCCTCCAGCCAACAAGTAGATATAGCCAGATGTGGATCTTCGACTATCTTGGCATCTAACAAAATGTGAATCAAAATATCCAACGGTCACCAATTGGTCTAATCTCATATACGTGAGCATTTTATCTTTTGTTCTCTGTAAATAACGCATAACCCAAATAGCTCCTCCAGCCAACAAATAGATATAGCCAGATGTGGATCTTCAACTATCTTGGCATCCAACAAAATGTGAATCAAAATATCCAACGGTCACCAATTGGTCTAATCTCATATACGTGAGCATTTTATCTTTTGTTCTCTGTAAATAACGCATAACCCAAATAGCTCCTCCAGCCGACAAGTAGATATAGCCAGATGTGGATCTTCGACTATCTTGGCATCCAACAAAATGTGAATCAAAATATCCAACGGTCACCAATTGGTCTAATCTTATATACGTGAGCATTTTATCTTTTGGTCTCTATAAGTAAGGCATAACTCATTTAACTTCTTTTTTATGATCCATTCCAGGGTTGCTCAAATATCTATCCAGCATCCCAATAGTGCATGTGATATCTAAACGTGTACAAACCTGAGCATACATTAGGCTACCAACAACTGACACATAAGGAATCTTCGACATTTCTTTAACTTCAAGGTCTTTTTTTGGGCATTGATTGAGACTAAACTTATCTCCCTTAGGAACAACGGCGTCACCTGGTTTATAGTCCTACATGCCTAATCTCTTAAGTACCTTCTTGATTTAGTTCTTTTGTGATGATCCAAGTATACCCCGAGAGTGATCTCAATATAAATTATTTCATCAGTGTCACTCTTGAGAAAAGTTATCTTAACATCCATCTGATGAAACTCAATATCAATATGTACCGCTAGTGCCATGATAGTCCTAAAATGTATTTTGTTAAAACTAGAGAGAAAGTCTCTTTGAAATCAATACCTCCCTTTTGAGTAAACTTTTTGTTAAAAGACGGGCCTTATATATTTCCACATCACCCTTTGAATCGCTCTTGATTTATTCATTTGCAACCAATGGGCTTCGTGCCGTTAGGAAATGGAATGGGATCCCAAACGTCATTATCTTTCAGGTACTTAAACTATTCATTCATGGCATGGATCCACGTCTGAAAGTGAGAACTTGCATGGCTTGATGGAAGTTGATTTGATCATCTTTGATCAGTCCAATGTCATCTCCATATTCTTGAAGAAAGACTACGAAGTCATCTAAGATTACCTTTCTCCTTTCTCTTGTGGATCTCCTTAAGGGCATTTATTCTTGAGGTTGTTGAGTTTGCTCATCAGTAATAATTTCTTCATTTTGTGTGGGGAGTAACTCAACATTTTCTTGAAGTTTTGGACTTGTTGTTCAATCAATGTCATGAATAGAAACTTGATAATTGTCAAAGTAATTATAGGAATAGTAACATATTCCTCTTCAAATACATAGTCTCTAACCTTATTTCTGCCCCCAAACTCAATATTCTCAAAGAACATTGTAGTTCATATTTCAAAAATTGACTTACTTGTGGGATCATAAATCTAGTTTCTTTTGATTCGACCTATAAGGCCTTGCCTCAGCTGGACATCCCCAAATGTGAAAATGCTTCAAACTAGGTTTCTTGCCCGTCCAAAACTCATAAAGAATTTTGGATGCCACCTTAGTTGGCACTCTGTTGAGAATATAAGATGCAGTCTTTAGTGCTTCTTCTAAGGGAGATTCTGACAGGGTAGAGTTATTAGTATTACTCCTAATCATGTCCTTAAGTGTCATGTTTCATCTCTCAACGACACCATTCATGCTAAGAGATCCTGACATGGTATACTGCGGGACAATTTCACATTCCTCTAGGAAATTAGCAAAGAGCCATGGAAGTTGTTCACCTAATATGTCGTATCTTCCATAGTACTCGCCATCATGATCATATCTAACACTTTTAATTCTTCTCCTGACTTGGTTATCAACCTCAACTTTGTAGGCCTTGAACACGTCCATTCACTGGGACTTACATGCAGCCATAACATGAGTAATTGTCTATGAATGAAATGAAATATTGTTGACCATTTCAAGAAGCTGTAGGGAATGGTCCATAAATCACTACAAGAAACATGACTTTTAGCGATGGAATTTTTCGTCGCTAAAGGTATAAAATTTGGTCACAAGAGTTTTCCCGATGAAAAAAATTTCGTCGTGAGGATTGCCACCAAAATTGCGTGGCAGTAGCCTTTCTCGATGAATATCATATTTCATCAAGTAAATGTTTGGCGAAAAAAGCTTTTGTCATTGCTGTAGGTTTATCGATGAAAGTTTTGTTTGTCGTTGTTCTCGACGGTGACAAAACATATTTTTGTCACAAAAAGTGTTGACGACAAATTTATTTCATTTGTCGTTGAATCTTATATGTCTCTCTTGTCTTGGGCGACGAATATTATTTTCATCACTAAAAGTATTTGTGACAAAAGTAGTTTTCCTCGTTGTAGTTTCCGGTGACGAATATGCTTTTGGTCACTGAAAATCATAAACTAATTTAATTTTTTTCTTATATTTTGGTCAGTGAAAATCTTAAACAAATTAGAACTTTGGTCATTATTTTTCAAGACCAAGTTTTAGACAAAAAAAAAAGAAAGAAGAAAAGAATAGCATACATAGATAAATAAATAATCACTTGGGCAGAGAGTCAAATTAAATAAAGGAGATGATTTTTTATATTTTTCTTGGGAATTTTTTGAAAATTTGGGAATGATTTTTTATATTTTGTAATTTGTTGGTTGAGCGATTGGGCATCAAAAGGTTGAGAGATTGAGAACGGGTCAAATTGATTCATAAGGGCTTATTGATAATTGGGTTTGATGGATCCAAGAATGGTTAATTTGTTAGGAGTGACAATCTCCTATTTTATTTGGGCCTTAAGGGCCATTTGTAGAGTTGAAGACTTCCCTTTGATTCTATCTTTTGAGGCATGAGGCCCAGACCCCATCTTGACGATCCTATAAAAATTCACGAGTATGGAAGCTAGGAATTGAATTATTAATTCCTTGAATAAATTCAATATCAAAATAAAATATGTTAAGGATAGACTACCAGCTTGCAAAATTTTGTTTGGAAGTAATATTCTTGATATCTTAATTGTTTTTTGGAAGCAGTATTCTTGTCAAATTCAACAATAATAATAATAACCAGTCACTTGGGTGGAGAGGAAGAATAATAATTAAGCAAGTAATAGTAAATACCCTACCAGGTTTGGCTCAGATATCAAAAAATGTAAAATTACGTTTAATTTAAGGACGGGGTATTAAGATACTAAATATTTATTGAAAGAAAATTAAAACTTACAAGATTATAAGATTTGAAATTTGATTTGCAACGATTATAGGCAGGGAGAGTGGAGTTCACCGGGAACTCATAACTTATTTACCGTATTCCTTTTTACTAAAGTAAAAATATTTTGCATTACAACTTTTGACAAATTAAAGAGGAAAGGACAAATAGTTGTCTAATCTTTAGATAACTTGTACAATAATTTCATCATAAGACAAAATACAAATATTTCTTGATAATTGCTATCTTGAAAATCATATTGTGATTATATTGCTTCATGTTGGAGAAGTTATAATTGTTGTCTTGAAAAAACATCATGACTATTGGTGCATGTTGGAGAGTCATCATGATATTTGAAATTGCTATTCCTTCAATTTCTTGATTCTATTATTGGCAGTTTACTAAAGATATATTCCTCTATTTATCTAATTGTTAGAATTTTTTATATTTTGCCAAGGGTAAATTCTTCTATTCAATTATTGATTAATCTAAAGATCTGGCTATTTTTCCATAAATATTATTTTTCTTTTCTTTTCTTTTCTTTTTTCCTTGTTTTTTATTTATGCGTCATCATTGAGATTGATGTTATCAAATCGGTCATTTCACATGTGCATCTGAGAAGGTGTCATAAGCCCATTGTGAAAAGACACGACCCTTTTGAGTATTTTGCTCCTTCAATAGCTGAGGGGTAGTCATTTTGGAGGATTGAGCATTTTGGATATTTTGTTTGATTGAGTGGCTTGACTCTGCAGATGATTCAGAGTCAGATTTATTGTCATTTTCCAAAAGAAGAAGCATTTTTTGAATTAAATCTTGTGTCATTTTGGATTTAGGTTTTGTGGCTTTGGCTTTTGATTTTCTCTTTGAAATGGGTTTGGATTCTTCAGATGAATTTGAATGGGATTGTTTGGTTTGGAAATTTTGGTTAACAGGCTCATTAATTTTTTATGGAGCTTGGGCAAAAGGGCTTGCCAAATTTAGATTAGGATGAAGATTTACAAATTCATGGTTAATTGATGCATGATTTTCTCGGTATTGAATTTATCCCACCATCTAACATAATACTGTCAGGTGAGAATTCCTTCTTCAATCACATATTGTCATTTAAGAATCCAATGTATTTTATATTTATTTGGGAAGCAAAGTAGTTGGGGAAAGGAGACCTCAATTGGTGAAGGCTTGTACAGTTTTAAAAATAAATTGAAACATTGTTGGAAGTCATTAATAGACCACCATCTTAAGAACCAATTTTAAAATTTTTTATCAAAATTTAGGAGCCGTGAGTGAAAAAAATCACTATTTTGATGTAGAAAAGTTGTATGCCAAGTATCAATACAGTCAAAATAACTGTATTATTTTTTATTTAAAAGTAGTTTAAGAGCTGAAGGATGGGCTTTCCAATCCTCCATGGTTATGATTTTGATAATGTAGAAGGAATGAAAGAGAATATTTCATTCAAGACTTTTGATTGGGCTGATATTTATGGATTTTATTTCTAAGAGAATGTCTCTATAGAAACTGAGATTTTTGTCCTTGTGAGCAGGGACAAAGTGGAAATCAAGAATAAAATGGATTTTGGCAATTTCAACGGGATCCTTCAAATGCACAAATGGAGGCTCAATATGAAAGAGATTTTTGCTGGGCATTTTTCAAAAATAAGGGGACGATTTTTTATATTTGGTAATTAGTTGGTTGAACGATTAGGTATCAAAAGGTTGAGAGATTGAGAACGGGTCAAATTGATTGGAAAGCGCTGATTGATAATTGAGTTTGATGGATTCAAGAATGGTTAATTGGTTAGGAAGGACAATCTCCCTTTTTTATTTGGACCTTAAGGGTCATTGGTGGAGTCGAAGAGTCCCCTTTGATTCTATCTTTTGAGGCCTAGGGCCTAGACCCCATTTTGACGACCCTGCAAAAATTCATGAGTAAGGAAGTCAGGAATTGAATTATTAATGCTTTGAATAAATTCAATATCAAAATAAAAAATACTAAGAATAGATTGCCATCTAGAAAAAAGTTGTTTGGAAGCAATATTCTTGATTAAACTGGTATGGATTGTTATCCATGGAGGAGGTTTCTTCTTAAGCCTTTCAAAGAAGGGCTTGCAATCAATTCTTAGATTGTTATAGAAATCAAATATGTAACTAAGTGATCCTAAAAATCATTGTAATTGGGTTTTATCAATGATTTCATTGGAAAGTTTATCTGCAAATTGTATTGACACGGTCAATTGGTTTGATAGTGGAATGGTAAATCCCAAATCCTAGAAATCTGACTCTGGACTGAAATAATTTGATTTTACTTGTAGAGATTACTAAGCCATATTTTTTTATTATTTTGGAAAACAATTCAAGGTGTTTCCAATGTTGATCACTTGATTTAGAAAAAAATAAGAACATCATCACTATAAACAATTGAGAAATTAGTAAATTGGTTAAAAATTTCACTTCTTATACTCCAAAATTCACTGGGAGCATTCTTTAGACCAAAATGCATTACATTTCATTCATAATGGCCAAATTGAGTTACAAATGTGACTTTCTACTTATCATTCTCATTTATTTAGATTTGCCAAAATTCAAATTTCATGTCAAACTTACAGAATACAACATCTTCAAGTCTGTTGATTAAGTCTCTTTTGTTTGGTATAGGATATCTTATCCATTACAGAACCTTATTAATGGGCTTGTAATTAATAATCAATCTAAGAACTTGTCGTTCGATTTCACTTGCGTTTTGGACATAAAAGGTAGAACAAGACTAAGGAGATTTGATTTTCCTAATAATATTTTTATTAAGAAGTTCTGTAATTTTTTTTTTGTAGAATTCAAGCATTTCAAAATTTATCCGAATTGATCTTACCTTTGTAGAGATATTCTTCATATCAAATCCCTTAATATAAGACAGACTGACCGTATGATGCTTCCTATTCTAGAAAGCATTAGGAATGTCAGCACACGGAATGTTAGCACACAATTCTTTACAAAATTTTCTTCAAAGATTTTAAGTTTTTTAAGAGCATGGTTTTGAAGTTGTTCTTGAGTTCTTTTGAGTTTATTTCATCTTGAAGAAAACATAATTGTTTTTCATTACAAGAAATTCAATTCGCAGTTTTAAAAATAGAATTTTGTTCTAAAGCTTTCAATTTCTCATTTCGAGAAAAAGAAGAAATTTGAATTTGACAGGTTTATCTATAGGACAAGTAATGATATCATCATGCTCTATTGTGAAAGGATATAATAGAGAAATGAAGGGCAATCCTGGGATAGTTTTATTTGTCAAATATTTACTTAGACAAATGATGTCTTAAAACATACATTGTCTTGGTAAATATGAACATTAGAGATTTCATAATTGATTTGCATTCGAGAACCATTGGATAAGGACAAAGATTCTTCTGTCTTCTTGAAGTACTTGGTAGGAACAAATTCTTCATGCATACAATTTAAGTCCGCTTCAAAATCAATAAGAGTCATGGAGGTGAAAACAAAATCTTGAATAATAATTCTGATCATTATGTGTCATTTCTTAATTTTAATATGATTAAGGGTTTAAAGAAAGTTTTCACCATCTTTTATGTTGACAACATGCTCTTCAATATCATTATCAGATATTGGGGATTTACTAGGTTCTCCTAGTTCACTCGACTCATGTTTTTTACTTAAGTTTTCTATTTTTAAAGGATTTAATTCTTTTGTTATTTCAGTGTTTGAATCTTCTAATTTTTTATTTCATTTTAAGTGTTTTTTATTTCTTTTTAAAGGTCTTGGAGAATAACTTCTTTTTCCTTCCCTTTAATTTTGTTGAATTTTTCAAAGGTTTGTGAAAAGGGAACAATATTAATATTATACTTAGAATTTTTTTTTCTTTTGGATTACCTTTCTAAGTCTTTCAAGATAATCTTGTTTTAATTCAGGATTTTCAATTCTACTAATTAAATCTAATAAAATATTTTCTTGTTCTTCATTTTTATTTAAAACATTAACAAGTTTCTGACAATAGCTATCCTTGCATCACATAGAAATGTTTGGAGAATCATTGTCAGAACTCGAAGATTTTAAATCATTAGAATCAGAGGAATTAAATTCTCTTAAATCTTCATTACTACTTTTATAGTAATCTATGGATTCGATAACTCTAAAAAATTCTTGTTTTTCTTCATCAGAGATTTTTAATTGAATAATTTTATTTTTTACTTGACAAATGCCAAAAAATGACCATTTTGACCACAGTTAAAATACTTGAGTTTACTCTTATCAATAAATTGGTTATTGGGTCTTGTTTTTGTAAGAATGGCATCTTTAGATTCTTCAGTGAGATGATTTACCCACCAGGAAAGAAGCATTCCTATAAATCTTGTGACTAAGATTTTTATAACCTCCTTGTGAGGCAAATGGATTGTATTGTAACTATTGATTACTATAGCCATGTGTTGTAACTTATTGAGAACTTCCTACTTTGAAAGCCCATCAATATTCCATCTATATCATTTTTTTACAGAGACATAAAATTGATTAACTAAAAAGGATTCAGTGATTTGGATGCTTAGAGGAATAGGCCTTTATGCCATTTCCTTTCAAGCTTATTTATTTCAATATTTTTAAATGTTTCATCAATATTGTGAATGGTGGAGGATTCATGAATTATGGAGGATTCGTAGGCAGAATCCAACCTATGGCTATCAGAATCAGAAACTACTGTCTTGGTTAATTACCTTAACAGAAGAAGATGACTCAACAGATTTATTTTTTAATTCTTGAAGCATTTTATTAATCTTTTTATTGAGGGGGACAATATTTAGAGTAGATTTATTAAAGGGGTTTCTTTCAAAGATTCACTAGATTTAGTTTCATGAAGATCATTAACCTCATTTTCAATTTTATCTAATTACTTTTCTATTGTTAGCAGACTTTGGTTTGTATAATTAAGTTGTTCAAAAAAAATTTTATTGGGGTCATCCTCCTTAGAAATCTTAAAAGGGGAAGCGGTAGCTAAAGAATTTTTATGATTAATAATAATTGTTTTAGGTGATGGATGACTGGCAGTCACCCAACTAGAATTATCTTTTACACATTTGGTCTTAGACATGACTTTAACATTTTTCTCATAAACATCCTCGATATAATCAAGAATATATCAATCCTATATTCTTGCATGAATGACTGCCTTCCATTCAGCAAGGATAATTTTTCTTTGATCCATATTATAGGTTCTATAAACCTATTATATCTATTAAGGTTGGTTGGGTCATTCATGTGTTGGGTTAAACCCTTTCAATTAGGCTTGTGTTCTTGGCTTAAGGTGCCTAAATTAAGAAATAAAAGTTGAGGATTGACATGAGGTAAGGCTTCTTGAAAATCAAAGGCAGTAGAAGATTCAGATTCATTAGATTATTCAGTCTATGGCTTTAAGTCATTTTTCAATTTTAAATTTTCTAATTCATGTTTTAATTGTAAGATTCTAAGATGTTGATCATTATTAACAGTGGATTCAGAAAAGGAATTCCTAGGAGTACTAGACTAGCTAAACTCCCTAATTTGGGGATTGAATATGAAAGATTGGAAAGTAATTTTAACAGTATTAACCATGTACTGTTGAATGTAGTTAATATCTTCTAGAGGTCATTGAATTGGAGTAGGGTGGCTTTCATTAGTTAAAAGTCAGTTTGTAGGTAAAGTAATATCAGACCACCTAATGGTTTTAGTGATTCTAATATTGGCATTACTTTGGCTAGATTGAATCAACATGGTTTGATTTTTTGGACTCCTTTTGATGGCTTGAAAATTCATATTGGTTTTAGTAACTTTGGAATGAATTCTAAAAATCAAAGCTAGGGGTTGGGCACCTTCAATGATTTGATAACCACTAGTTTTGATGTTCAAAATTAAAATTATAAGATTATGAGGATCTGTTAAACTAACAGACAAACCTGGAAAGCAATCAAAATGGATTGGGCCATTACAAAGTGAAGATTCAATTAACACTAAAATAATATCATTAAAATTGGTGAATCTTGCATCCCGCATGGCTAGCAAGACAGAGCTATATAGTCATCTTCTTGTTAGTAGTTTTACTTCAATCTGGACTAAACCGAAGTGAAGGAAGTTATATCCTTCTACAATGTGATTTATAATTGCATTAGAAGGAAGTAATTGAAAAGTTTCGTGCTCTTTCCCAAGAGTATATATTTTTTCAATTGTTTTAATATGATGATGAGGTTTGAAAAAAGTAACAGACCATATTGATTTATAGATTTTCTTACTAGGAATTTTAGGTATATCCTATGCCTTATGATCTACATGATCATCTGCTAAATATTCAACATGTTCTTTATTAATTATATCTGGTATTGTATTCATTGTAAATCTACTAATACAAGAAGAACTACTTCTAAATAACCTAATCATCATTCAAGATGACTAAATTATTCGTACGATTTAAAATTTCATCATGTATTTTGACCATCAACCTCCTATGAAGTTTAACTCTTCTCCAGTTGCCTCTTACAGCTATCCTACCCTTGGGATATACAACCTCTAAATAGGTCTTATTAGGGTGCCTAAAGTAAACCTAATAGAAACTGATACGTCAGATTAACAGATTTAAAATTCAAAGGTATAGAAAAATAATCAAGCTTAAAAATACCCAGCCACTGGGGTAGAGAGTCAGATTAAATAAAAATAATTATTCAAGTAAGCAAGTAAGCGACAATAATAACAATAATCAACAACTTGGGAGGAGAAGAAGAACAATAATTAACAAAATAGTAAATATCCTACCAGGTTTGGCTTTGATACCAAAAAAGGCGGAATTGCGATTAATTTAGAGAAGAGGTATTGAAATAACAAATCAAATTTTGAATTATTGTGAGTTTTAGTTTTCCTTCAATATATTTGACTTGTTGTTTCAATACCTCGTCTCTAAATTAATCACAATTCCGCCTATTTTGGTATTAGAGCCAAGTAAGCAAGTAAGCTAGATTTAATCAATAAATATTTGTCTTCTACAACCTCCTATGAATAATAACCAGCCACTTGTGTATAGAGGAAGAAAAATAATTAATCAAGTAATAATAAATACCCTACCAGACTTGACTTTGATATTAGAATAGGCGGAATTACGATTAATTTATTGAAAGAAAATAGGTTAGCTAGATTTAATCAAATTCTTCCATGGTAGAATCTTGAGATGATTGCCGGTATGCAAATGGGTTAGAAAAGTGGACACCATTAATGTAAACAATAAAAAATCAATAAATTGTTAAAAAAAATTATTAATAATATCTTGAAATTTAGTAGGAGCATTTTTTAGACCAAGGGGTATTACATTCCATTCATAATGGCCAAAATGAGTTTTATATTTATCATTCTCATTTAATTGGATTTGCCAAAATTCAGATTTCATGTCAAACTTAGATAATACCACAGCATCTCCAAGTCTATTGGGAAAAACAAAACTTACAAGTATTCAAATTTTGATTTGTTGCTTCAATATCTTGTCTCAAAATTAATCGCAATTCCGCCTATTTTGGTATCAAAGAAAAACCTTATAGGATATTTACTTCTTGCTTTATTATTGTTCTTCTTCTCCACCCAAGTGGTTAGTTATTATTATTATTGTTGCTTACTTGAATAATTATTTTTATTTTAATCTCACTCTTTGCCCAAGTGGCTAGTTATTTTTACGCTTGATTATTTCTCTGTACCTTTGATTTTCTAATATATGAATCAGACATATCAGTTTCTATTTGATTTACTTCAAGCATACCAATAAGACCCTTTTAGAGGCTGTAAATCCCGAGGGTAGGGTAGCTGTAAGAGACAAAGAGGAGAAGAGTTAAACTCCATAGGATGTTGTAGAAGTCATAGCAAGTTTGATGGTCAAAATACATGATAAATTTTTAATCATAAGAATAATTTAGTCATCTTGAGCGATGAGTTAGTTATTTAGAAGTAATTCTTTTTGTAACAGTAAGTCTAAAATGAATACAATACCAGACATAATTAATAAAAAAATTGTTGAATATTTAGCAGATGATCATGTAGATCATAAGGTATGGAATAGACCTAAAACCCTAGTAAAGAAATCTAAAAATCAACATGATGTGTTGCTTCTTTCAAGCTTCATCATCATGTTAAAACAATTGAAAAAATATATATGCTCTTATGAAAGAGCATGAAACTTGTCAATTACTTTCTTCTAATTCAATTAAACATCACCTTGAAGAAGGATACAATTTTCTTCACTTTGGTTTAGTCCAGATTGGAGTAAAACCACTCACAAGAATAGGCCTAAATATCCCTGTCTTATTATCCTTGCGTGATGCAAGATTCACCAATTTTAATGATATTATTTTAAGACTTAAAGGCATAGCCACAAATTCCCAAGTCAGTAAGCCAATATTTGATAATCAGACTGAACAATCTAATGAACCAGAATGACCTACTGCTTTTGATTTTCAAGGAGCCTTACCGCCTGTCAATCATCTTCTCTTAGTTCTGAATATAAGCACCTTAAGCCTGATTGGGAGGGTTTAACCCAACACATAAATAAACCAATCAACATTAATAGACATGATAGGTTTAGAGAAACATATAATATGGATCAAAGAAAAATTATCAAGGATATTTATGAAAAAAAAATATTCAAGTCATTTCTAAGACCAAGTGGGTCAAAGAAGATTCTAGTTGGGTGTCTGCTAGTCATCCCCCACCTAAAAAAATTATTATCAATCTTAAAAATTCTTTAGTTACCACCCACGATTTGCCTCATAATGAGGTTGTGAAACTCTTAGTAACAGGATATACGAGAATGCGTCATTCTTGGTGGGATAAACATCTCACTCAAGAATCCATAAATAGCATCCTTACGGCAATAACGATTGAAGCTGAAGGAAAACCAACTCTTGAAGAAGATCACAAAATAATGTCTGATGCTATTAATACACTCTTTTATACAATAATTGAACATTTCATTGGGACGCCAAGTAATATTACTTCGTGTATCTGTGATCAATTAACCAATCTTAGGTGTCCTACCCTAAGTGATTTTGACTACTACAAAAACATATTTCTGTCTAGATTAATGGAAATGGGTGATAGTATTCAACCATTTTGGAAAGAAAAATTTATAAATGGCTTACCAAGTGTATTGATATGAAAATCGATAAAAAAATTCAAAAATAGAAGAAAATTTCCAAATATGAAGTAGGTAATTTTTGTGAGCATTACAGATTGCCTGCTATTGCTCCTTCCGAAAAGAATAGAGAAATTTGTAACTTAATCCTAGAAAAATTTACAAACCCTATAGGAGAAAATTCCACAAACAAAGAAATAAAACTTTTGACAAATATTTCTCTAAACATAAAAATCATCCAAGAGGAAAACACAATAAACATTTTATTGATAAAAGTAAAGTCAAATGTTTTAAGTGTGGCCAAAATGGTCATTTTTCCAACACTTGTCAAGTCAAAAACAAAATTAACCAATTAAAAATCTACGATGAAGAAAAACAATAATTATTTAGAATTATAGAATCCACAGATTACTATGAAAGTAGTAATGAAGATTTAGGAGAATTTGATTGTGGTGATTCTAACTAATTAAACTCTTCAAGTTCTGATAGTGATTTTTCTAACATGTCTATGGGATGCAAGGATAGCTGTTGTGAGAAATTTGTTAATGTTCCAAATAAAAATTAAGATCAATAAAATCTTTTATTAGATTTAAAAAGTAGAATTAAAAACCATAATTAAAATAAGATTACCTTGAAAGAGTAAGAAAGGTAATCCAAAAGAAAGAAAATTATAAGTATAATAATAATATTATTATCCTTTTTCAAACCCTTGAAAAATTCAACAAAATTAAAAGAAAGGAAAAAGAAATTACTCTTCAAGAACTTCAGAAAGAAATAAAAAATATTAAAAATAAAATAAAAGAATTAAAAGATTCAAACCCTGAAATATCAAAAGAATTAAACCTTTTAAAAATATAAAACTTAATTAAAAAATATGAATCCAGTGAACTAGAAGAACATAGTAAATCCCTAATTAATTCCGAAAATGATTTTGAAGAACATGTTGTCAACATACAAGATGATGATAACTTCCTTCAAACCATCAATCATATTAAAATTAAAAAATGGTACATAATGGTCATAATATAATCAAGGATTTCAATTTCACCTCCATGGCTCGTAATGACTCATGAGTGAATTTAAATTGTATGAATAAATGATTTGTTATGATATCCTCACTGACAAAATAATCTTTATCCTCTGCCAATGATACTTGTATGCATATTCATTATGAAATCCTCAAAGTCCATATTTGCCAAGACAATATATGATTTAAAATATCATTTGTTTTAATAAAAAATATGACAGATAAAATTATTTTGGGTTTACCATTCGTTTCTCTGTTGTTCCTTGTTGGGGTTATGCCCTCAAAGCATGTGTATTGACATTTTGATATGAAATTTAATGAGGATTACATTTTTCTTATAATTATTCTTTTAGATTATTGTTGAATAATTTATATAAATATATGAAAATTCCATATTCATTAATGAGACTATGATCTTGTATTAGTACGAGAGGATTAAGATCATAGATAATGAATAAAACTATCAGCAAAATATTAAATTATGAAATCTTTAATGAATGGTTGCTAGTACGGTTCACTAAGCGTTATGAATGCGTGTAATCTAGATTCGGATCATTGATATGCATAGACATTTTAGTGAATGTACTTTATATAATGAAAATATATATATGACTGGACTGATGTGAATTAATATCTTTCTTAACATGTTGTTTATCATAAAGATTTAATACACATCAAATTCGATGATCATATGTAGATCAGTCTGAATCCTAAGTAGTCATGAACTCCTATGTATTTCTACTGGATCTTTTGATTCACTCGTTAAGGTTTGTTTGTAAAATAAACTAGTGACTTTTGTTTTGAAGATTCAGTGATGTGGAAGGCTGGGAATATGATCTTCCAAAATTTGGAATCCAAGTTTTCCCAATGGATCATATATTGGTCCTCTTACGTGTTAATACGGGGACTGAATGGTTACTGGGCTAAAATTTATAATAAGATTATAAATTAGTCATTCACTAATGGATTGATGGTACTTAAGGATCAAGAGGTATTTAGAGGGGTAAAATGGTGATTTTGACCAGCTCTAATTTATAAACCAATAATTAGAAGATAAAACTATATGAAATTATTATATCAGTGGACTACATGAGTATACTCTATAAATACCTTCTATAATCACTAAGAGGTCAATTCCATATTTATAATAGAGTAATAATAAAATTAATAAATAAGATTATTTAATTAAAGAGTTTTATTAATAATATGGTTTGTTGGAGCTTATGATTATAGGTCGACGGTTCCCCAGTCACTTCTGTACTATGCAGTCTAGAGTGTGAATATTTCAGGACATGATAAAATGACTGACTTGCAAAAGGAATTTCTAATTCTAGGGCAAGTACATAATTATAAAATAATTATGTGTGATTAATTAATTGAATTTTATATATATGTATAATTATCGATTACTTTTTAATTATCGATAGACAGAATATCTAATTTGTGAAATTAGATAATTAAATTATTATTAGATAATAATTTGAATCAACTGAATCTGTTATTTATGAAATAACAGATAAGTTAGTTGATATGGATAATCAGATATATTAATTTCTAATTGAGTGATATCTAGATATTTGTCTAATTAAAATAAATATTGAATGCACAATAATTGCCACGTGTCAACACTAATTATGTATCAGAAATTGACATAGACTACTGTAGTGTCACGTAGCACTACAGTAGGGGGTGCTACACTGTAGTGTCACACGACACTACAGTGGTGCCATGAGGCATTGTGCTACCTCATGGCACTGCAGTTGTGCCCAGTTGTAGTGGGTCCCACTACAATTGATAATTTTACAATTAAATATTATTTCAGTTTATCTCTAAAAAATCCGATACGCCATTATCTAGAAAATATACAGATATTATTTTACTGGCCTCAGTTGATGAATGAGTTCATCAGCTTATAAAAAAATTGAATAGAGAACACAGTTGGTGTCAGAGTGATTTTTCTATTTGATTAATAGTTATTCAGAACTCTGAAAGAATAATTATCGCATTCTTTTAAAGAATCGTCTCACTAATATCATTCTCAGTAAATCTCTAGATCTCATGTGTTGAGTATATCGGGAGACATAAAAAATATCTTATAATATTCTATGTGCTCACACATGTCCTCGTACGTTGAAAATTGGCTTGATAGATCTTGGTGTGGATCTTAGACTCTAGTGATCGTTGAAACGGTTTCGTGGGACGGAGAATCGATCGATATTATAAGGATGCTTGACATAGACTACAAGAAGAATATGATTCCAAACCTTGTATGTTGTAAATTTAATGTATACATATATAATGGATCATGACTGATTGAAAGAGAGTTTTCAATAAAAAAAATTATTTGGTTATCGTGGCGTTGCACAAATTTTATTTTATTAAAGGATTTGATCTTTATTGAAAGTTTAATTTTTAAATGGCCTCGAGCCGCATGCTACCGCCACACACGCGCCTCGACAACCAACAAGTGGTATCAAAGCTAGGTTTTTATATATTTATATGTTAAATGCTGTGTGGATTTTCTTGCATCATTCATATAATATGAGATATTTATGAATAGATGGATGATTATGTTTTTTGAATGTATGTAAAAATGGATCATTAATTATATGATGATTATTGGGTTAGGCTTTGCTCTTTTAATTTTTCCTTAGATCATGTGTAAGACATTTTGGGACGTAGGAACTTTTGTAATATTTTTGAATATTTATTATAATTATTAAGATCGTGAGAAGGTAAAGAACGCAAGAGACGAATGACAGAGGAAAAAGAAAAAAAATGAATTCTTTTAGAATTCTGGTGTCGACATCGGAAATCAGATTTCTGGTGCTGGCACCGCCGATTAAAGCTGACTGGCAACGTCGCCGAAATTTACTGTTTTAGTAACGTCGTCGGAAAATCAGTGATGGTGGTCGGTGGCAACTATTGTCACATTTAGAGAAGTTTCGCACAAACCCTATACCAACCGACTCTATCATTGTAGAGTTTTATGATAACCTAGTCTATCAATTATCCTTTTAAATTTGAAATTAATTTTTAATTTTATGAAAATTAGAAATTAATAGGTTGATTGGGTTTGACCCAAGTTTGACCAAATCAAATAAATTATTTATTTGGCTAAGTCAAAGTCAACTATTTTTAAAGGAATAATTATAGAAATTAATTTTAATTAAGAAAAATAGTTTTTCCTAATTAAATATGATGTTGTTCAAAGTTTGAAGATTGCGAAGATGGACATCAGAAGGAAAATGAAATATTTGGCAAATATGCATTCTTGAAGTCCGCTTTGTAATATTATTT
The DNA here is from genome assembly GCA_003255025.1 of Datisca glomerata. Lineage (NCBI taxonomy): Eukaryota > Viridiplantae > Streptophyta > Magnoliopsida > Cucurbitales > Datiscaceae > Datisca > Datisca glomerata. The sequence goes on along the minus strand of QANY01004032.1, from coordinate 1,207,896 downwards.
TCATATTTCAAGGGTTATTACCTAATAGTCACTCGATCCATTATTATTTTATTTAATTGTTAAATAATTATTTAGTTTTTATGTTTGATAACATGTCTATGTATTAATCGATCACATGTCATACATGAAAATCCCACACAGTTTTATTTGATCATGCATCTCATATGTAGAAACATGATTTATTAGGATTGTCCTAATATGTTTATATGTATTATTTTATGAAATCAATTGTACGTAAACTGCTAGGTTTTAATTAGTTAAAACTTGATAATCACACCACATTAAGGGTACAGTAACCTTTAGGATAACCGACCTTAGTAAAATAGTTTTATTAAAGTTTGATGAATATAATTAACTAGTTAATCTAAGTTCACCTAATTATGACTTAGGCACTTTAGAAGGTTAAAATGAACTTAGACCAATGTGATTGACATAACTGATTATTAAATATTCATAGGGTTATTATTTAAACCAGTGATTAATTTGGAATTAATTCATTAGTTAAAATGGAAAATATAATCCTAAATAGTGACTGGGAGAAGATTGACATGTCAATGTAACCTATGATCTCCATCATTAGTACAATACCATGAGGTGTAGTAAGGGCTTTGAGATGGCTTTGTTTTCATCCCCCAAAGGAAGGTTTCGAGGTGTACGAATACCAGGTTGGACTTCTTAAGAAGATAAGAGGAAGTATTGTACTTTAGTTTTGATCGACCCTAAGGCGTCTAAATGAAGTCACAGAATCTGAAATGATGGTTTACACTCACAAAGTCATAATTAAGATTTCATGTGGATAGTTGTCACTTGAACGAACAAGTGATACCTTATTGTTAAAAGAGAAAATATGATATATTTTAAGTTTTAATTAATAAGGATGAGAATATCTCATAGACAGTCTGAGGTTAATCTGACTGACCCTAAGGTAGCACATTAATCATTGGGTTATTTTATTGTGATTAATAATTGTTAAATTTGTGTGTTTATTATGTTGCATTCATGCATCACGCCTACTATTCGAATTCTAGATATTTATCAATTATATTGAATCTTGAATATTTTAAATTTCAGTTATGATTATTATGTCTACCATGGGTAACATTGTTATTGCTTTACTCGCTCTTGAGAAATTGAATGGTGATAATTTTGTACGTTAGAAATCAAATATGAACTTAATGTTGATTTGTGAGAATCATAAGTTCGTTCTTACTGAAGAATGTCTTGAGGAGCCCACTGTTAATGCCCCTAAGAATGTTAGGGACAAATATGATGCTTGGATCATATCAAACAACAAAGTGAAGTGCTACATGCTTATAAATATGAATGATGTTCTGAGAACCAAGCATGAACGCATGGAGACTGACTATGAGATTATAGAACCCCTAAAGGCGATGTTTGGGCAGCAGTCTGATCAAAGTCATCATGAGGCCACTAGGAGCTATATGATGACTAAGATGAGAAAGGGTACTTCTGTGCGAGAACATGTTTTGAAGATGATCAACATAATGCACGTGGCAGAAGTATATGGGGTGATCATTAATGAGCGGACTTAAGTTAGCATTATAATTGAGTGGCACACACCATCATTTTCTACGTTCACTACTAACTATGTTATGAACAAGTTACAATTCAACATGACCTAGTTGTTAAATGAACTGTAGACTTTTGAGTCACTCAATCTGAGAATGACCAAAGAGTGCGAGGCAAATGTTATTAAGCAAAAGCATTCTTCCAATATTGTTAAGAATAAGAAAAGGAAGAAGAACAATGGTAAGGACAAGAGTAAGAACAAAAGAGGAAGAGAGACAAGATATCGCCGAAAGTTAAGAAGAACAAGAATGACAACAAGCCCAAGGGAAAATGTTTCCACTATGTGGTTAAAGATCATTGGAAGAGAAACTGTAATAAGTATCTCTCTGAGCTGAAAATGAAAGGTAAATATGATTTACTTGTACTTGAAACTTACTTAGTGGAATATGATTTGTCATCCAGGATACTTGATTCAGGAGCCACTATCCATATATGTTCTTCTTTGCAGATGCTTGATTCGTCAATAGAGCTAGATGATGGCGAGGTCGTTTTGAGAGTTGGCAGTGGTGCACTCATGTCAACATTAGAGATAATTTGTTTACGTTTTGGATATAATTATTTAGTTTTGAATAATGTTTATTATATTCCTGGTTTTTCAAGAAATTTGATTTCTCTTTCATTTTTACAAGAACAGTCATTCAAAGTTTCTTTTATTAATAAAGAGTTTATTATCTCTAAGAATGGATTTGATATTTGTCATGCTAAAGTTATAAACGGACTGTATATACTTAAACTGACTAAACGCGCGTTAAATAATTCTGAATAATTTAAAGTAGCAAAACCTAAAAGTAACAAATGACAAAGAGTTTCTCATGATGATGATAACACATATCTTTGGCATCTTAGGTTGGGGACATATTAATCAAGATAGGTTAAACAGGTTAACAAAGCATGGTTCTTTGAGAGAACTAAAAGTTGGAACTCTTCCAGTTTGTGAATCCTGTCTAGAGGGTAAAATGACCAAGAGACATTTCTTTGGAAAGGGCCAAAGAGCCAAGGAACCACTTGAGCTAAAGTGTAGTGATGTCTGTGGACCGATCAATGTACACGCTAGAGGCGGGTATGAGTATTGCGTCACTTTTATTGACGATTACTCAAGGTATGGTTATACTTACCTAATGCAAAGAAATTCTAAAATTTTTTGAAAGTTTAAAGACTTCATAGCTGAAGCTGAAAAATAATTAGGTAAATCATTAAAAATCATTCTATCAGATCGAGGTGGTGAATACTTGGATTTAGAATTCAAGGATTACTTGCTGGAGTATGGAATCTTATTCCAACTCACAGCACCTGGAACGCCATAGCAAAATGATATTTTAGAAATGAGAAACTGTACCTTATTGATATGGTTAGGTCGATGTTAAGCTACTCATAATTATCACTTACATTTTGGGGAAATGCATTACACACGGCTACATATATTTTGAATGTAGTGCATTCTAAGTCAGTAAGCAAGACACCTTCAGAGTTATGAAATGGCTCCAAACCCAGTTTGTGTCATTTTCATATATGGGGATGTCTAGCTCACGTTTTTAGATCCAAGACTGACAAGTTAGACTCAAAGTCTGAAGTATGCATATTTATTGGCTATGCTCTAGAGACTAGATGTTGGTACTTTTATAATCAGAAAGATCAAAAAGTGTTTGTATCAACAAATGCCACCTTCCTTGAACACGAATATATGAAAAACTACAAACCTCAAAGCAAAGTAGTTCTCGAGGAATTAGCGACTAATGAGATCATATCACCTTCAATTTCTAGGAATGAATAACAAACCAGAGAAACCATAGTTCCTATAAGGAAACCCCAGTGCAACATCGTAGTGGGAGAGTTGTGAGACAACCAGTTCGCTACAAACTAAAGGAACATGTCCTAGTGTCAGACAGTGATAAGGAAGATCAATTATCTTATGAAGAAGTAATGGATGATCCTGAAAATGAGAAATGGCAAGATGCCATGAACCAGGAAATGGAAAATATGTATTTCAATTCCATCTGAAAACTTATAGATCCACCTGAAGATGTCAGGCCCATTAGATGTAAATGGAACTTCAAGAAGAAAAGAGGTGTAGATGGGAAAGTAAAGACTTTCATGGCACGGTTAGTAGCCAAGGGCTATACATAAAAGGATGGAGTCGATTATGAAAAGATATTCTCACATGTGGCCATGCTAAAATCCATTCGTATCCTTTTGTCCATTGTCGCTAGTTTGGACTATGAAATATGGAAAATGGACGTCAAAACAGCTTTTCTGAATGGCTCTCTTGAAGAAAGCATCTATATGATGCAACCAGAAGGGTTCGTACATAAATGGCAAGATCATAAAGTATGCAAGTTGCTTAAATCTATTTATGGATTAAAAGCATCTAGATCTTGGAATCTTACCTTTGATGAGATAATAAAGTCTTATGGCTTCAAGCAAAATGTTGACTAAGCTTGTGTTTATAAATACATCAAAGATAAGATAGTGGTTTTCTTAGTTCTTTATGTTGATGATATTCTAATGATATTCTACTCATTAGGAATGATGTAGAAACTCTATCAAAGGTAAAGAAGTGGTTAGCTGAGAAATTTCAAATGAAAGATTTGGGAGAAACGAGCTTTGTTCTGGGCAACCAAATCCTAAGGGATAGAAAGAACAAGCTTTTGGCCCTTTCTCAGGCATCTTATAATGATAAGGTTTTAGAGAGATTCTCTATGAAGAATTCCAAGAAAGATCAACTACCAACCACACATGGAACTGTCCTCTCCAAGGAACAATGCCTAAGACACCTTAGGAAGAAGAGGAAATGAGAAAGGTTCCCTATGCTTCAACAGTTGGAAGTCGTATGTATGTCATATTGTGTACGAGACTGGACATTTGTTATGTAGTGGGAATCGCCAGTCGTTATCAATCGAATCCAGGTTTGGAACACTGGATTGTAATAAAGCACATTCTCAAGTATCTTAGGAGAACGAGAAACTATATGTTTGTTTATTCAAGTGGAGGCCTGAACCCTATTAGATATACTGATTCTGACTTTCAATCAGACAAAGATAGTCGAAAGTCGACATATGGATCAGTGTTTACCCTAGGTGGATGAGATGTAGCCTGGAGAAGTATTAAACAAACAACTCAACATTGCAGATTCCACTATAGAATCTGAATATATAGTGGCTTGTTAAGCTGCGAAAGAAGCGGTATGGCTCAGAAAGTTCTATATTGATCTAAAAGTAGTTTCAGATATGGACAAGCTATTGATAATGTATTGTGACAACAGTGGGGCGGTAGCTAATTCGAAGGAACCGAGGAGTCACAAGAGGGGCAAGCACATATAGAGGAAATATCATCTTATAAGAGAGATCGTGCATCGAGGGGATGCGACTATTATGAAGATAGCGTTGGAACAGAGCTTAGCTGATCCTTTTATAAGGATACTTATTGTGAAGTCATTTGAGGGTCACGTGCATAACATGAGATTGAGAGAAATGTCATATTCGCTTTAGGACAAGTGGGTGATATCTGGGGTTATGCCCTCAAAACATGTGTATTGACATTTTGATATGAAATTTAATGAAGATTATAATTTTCTTATAATTATTCTTTTAAATTATTATTGAATAATTTGTATAAATATCTGAAAATTCCATATTCATTAATGAGACTATGATCTTACATTAGTACAAGAGGAATGAGATCTTAGATAATGAATAAAATTGTCATTAACATATTAAAGTATGAAATCTTTAAGGAATGATTGCTAGTACAAGTCACTAAATATTATGAATGTGTGTAACCTAGATACGAATCATTGATGTGTATAGACATCATAATGAAGGTACTTTATATAATGAGATTATACATGACTGACCGATATGAATTAATATCTTTATGAATGTGTCGTTTATCATAAAGATTTAATACAAATCAAATTCGATGATCATATGTAGATGGGCCTGAATCCTGAGTAATCATGAACTCCTATGAATGTCTACTAGATCTTTTAATTCACTCGTTAAGGTTTGTTTGTAAAACAAGCCAGTGATTTTCATTTTGGAGATTCAGTTATGTGGATGGCTGGAAACATGATCTTGCAAGATTTGGAATCTAATTTTTTCTAACGGATCGATATTAGTTTCCTTAAGTGTTAATTCTGGAACTGAATGGTTATTGAGCTAAAATTTATAATAAGATTATAAATTAGTCATTCACTAATAGATTAATGGTACTTAAGGATCAAGATATATTTAGAGGGGTAAAATGGTAATTTTGACCAGCTCTAATTTACGAACCAATAATTAGAAGAAAGAATTACATGAAATGATTATATCAGTGGACTACATGAGAATACACTGTAAATACATTCTATAATCACTAAGAGTTCAATTTCATATTTGTAGTGGAGTAAAAATGGAATTAATAAATAAGATTTATTAATTAAAGAGTTTAATTAATAATCTGATTTATTGGATCTTAGGAATATAGGTCCATGGTCCACAACTCTTCTATTTAATATGCAATTTAGGGTGTGAATATTTCAGGACATGAGAAAATGATTGACTTGCAAAAAAAAATTTTAATTCTAGGTCAAGTACATAATTATGAGATAATTATGTGTAATTAATTAGTTAAGAATTAACTAACTAAAATATTATATATATATTTCTTGTAAATATAAATTTTTACATATAATTTTTTTGGTCATTCTTGTAAATATAATTTTTTTTGGTCGGTCTCTTATTTAATGATCTATTTCCCTAAATGAGCCACATTTTTTTAATTGAGGCCCCTCCAAATTGGTGGCTCTAGGCCCAGGCCTAACTTGCCTAGGGCTTGGGCCGGACCTGTTGGGTTTTGTGGGAATCAATAGTGGGCTTTTCAATTACCCAAAAATTGGGTTTTGAAAATAAAAAGTGCTCTATGGTAGTTCTACCCACCATGAGTTGCTTGTGTACGATCTTGCTTCACGGTTAAAATGCAAAATTATAAGAAATTTGTTAAATTATGACATGAATATTGTTGTCCACCTCATGTACACTTCCACATCATAATAACGTTGAGCATCATCGTTATACATAGCATACATTATTGATAATAAGCATCACATTTGTCTGAATTAGGTAGTTTTTTTACTCTTCACTTTTTCTCATTTTGTCTATTCTTGATGATTAGATCAGGGCAAGAGTGTATCTATGATCGAATTGTTAACAAACGAGTTCTCTAAATAAATGTGAGATACCTCAAAAATATGTATTGAGAGCATGTCAAGTGTGTACAGTGAGAAACCTACAATACATTTTAGGTACCTCAATGTTCAAAACGCATTGAGGTACCAATAAATATTTTAACGTACCACACACACTTGAAAAACTCATAGTATCATACTTGACTGATAACATAGAAACTCCCCATATTTCTAACTTACTTTGTTATTTAAAAGATAATTTTATCCTTGACTACTCAAAGGGCTTGTAGTATATCTATTAACATGGATATGTCTGCGGTACCAGTGATATAGTACCATAGGTATCTAGAATATGTTGAACAATGTAGAACCAGTGACACATTTAAGATACCTACAACACATATATCGTAATACCCTACTATGAGTACATAAAATATGTCATTGGTATATCACTGTTCAACACATTTTAGGTACTATCACACACATTTGAAGGTACACATTGTACCATACCGGCTAGTACCACATACTTTCCTGTATTAACAATACTTAATCCCTTGAAACTACTTGAATTTTTCTTCAATTTGTGAACTATGTATTGTCTTTTCCTCAAAAAGATAAAAGTTGCGCTTTAGAAAATCGGCTATCGTCCAAAGTAGCTTTAAGCATATGAACATATACACACACATATGCTTATTTTATGAGTAGTGAGTACAGTTGGTCTTTTGTGCAGAAAATGGAATTTTACTCCACACAAATGTCAGTCTTTTTAAGATGTTATCTGCAACTGCAAAACTCAAGCGTTGGGGAGAGGATATGCTGTTGTAACATGCTAGTATTTGTTTGTAATATTAGATATCTATGTCTAGAATCCAAAAATTTACAAAAGCAGCATTCCGATTTTCAACTAACTCCTTATATGGTAGCGCAAAATTCAATTTCACTGGATAAGCAATCGAGCAAACTGTATTTGTTTTCGATATGTTTTTTATTTTTTCGTGAATATAATTGCAGAAAGGCTTCATCTCAAGGAGTAAACAGTACAATTTGTACCATACAGTCAAAAATCAAGGAGAAGGACAAAGGAAAAGGAAAATTTCTATTCTTGCAAATTCCAGAAAATGCTGTAGTGACTAGTGACAATAAGTGGTTCAAGCAGATGAAAATGATAGAAATTACTTGACCAATTCGCTGTTAAAGCAGCAGATGTAATTGAAGAAATCATATTGAATATATATGTGCATCATCCAATGCGTCATTCCAGATCTACTACCCCGAAGTTCGAGAGAAGGATCTTTACTTGATCTACAAAGTCCGAGCCTGTAGCATATTCTGTCAGCATTCCAACAGCAAAACCAAACATTGCCCACCTGCTTGGCCAAAACTCAATTGTGCTAACATATTAATATACCAAATTGTTAATGAAAATAAAATATAACCATATTCTCAAAGAAGAAGACAGAACAGTAGTTTTAGAAAATTATCAATGAACAACATGGAGTTCCCTCTCCTTGATGGTTTTGAAATATATATTGAGGTCTCAAATCTTGAAAAGTTCTCTGTAGGAATTATTTTTTTCTTTTTCAAGACGTATATGTTGATTCTTCAAAGTTGAAATTGGAATGACATCAAGAGAATCGCCTGGCAAATGACTTTCTGTTACATAAGCATTCTTATTATCAATCGAAAACAGATAATTTTCAGCATGACTTTTGACATGTAATACATCAGACAACTTCAAGAACTATGTCTGATTTAATACTTCCATAAGAACTAAAAGAAGGGACTTTTTAAATTGACACATTGTCTTCTCCAAATTTCAAAAGGGAAGGCTAGAATCACTTAAATGTTGAGATAGGTAATAATTGTGCAGACATAAATGAGAAGTGAAATTACATGCATGAAATACAAGTCCATGGTTTTCTTATTCATATTCAAGAATTTTCTGTGAACTATTGCTCCTATGTATTACGTCCTAGAAATGCAAGAAAAAAGTCCAGTGCATACTCTCTTAACACGTAAATGGTTCTTCTGCATGGAAATATCGGTAGACGCTATGGACTTAATTGGATTGAACCTTGAGTGAAACATTACCTAGTGTCACTTTCAAATTCGGAGAAACCACGAATTTGAGAAACTTTTTGTAATCTCAAAAGCACATACTCTCTTAACACGTAGATGGTTCTTCGGCATGGGTCTTTGTAACTTTATGCATAACCCACACGAATACGAATCATGTGTGAAGGGAGGAGTTCATTCCTCCTGCAAAGGCTTCCGTTGGAAAAAGGACCACTTGGACGATGCCTTTTTCACTTTTAAGACGCTTTAAGGTATATACTTCACATATTATAGCTTTGCCTTCTTACAAAGTATTGATGCATGAACACGAATCAAAGATACTGGAGAAAAAATGCTTCACTTTCCTTCATACCACAATGCGTATGAATCATCAAAAGAAAATTAAGCTACAGTCATTTGAAAGATTTCAAAAAGTCTTTTGGCTATTCTGGTTTCAAACTTCCAAATGGTTTTTACGGGACTTCCTCGAGTAAAACATTATTTGATCCTACGAGATAGAGTTCATTCACGACAATCAGATTCATATACACCAGAGGAAAAGAAGATGATTATAATCAGTTTCAATAAAATATGTATTAGAAAACCCTGAGCCATAATTAATAAAAAGGACTAGTAGTCGAATGGAATGGAAACCGATCACCTCCTGGCCAAACAGGAGGTGATCTGTTCGGCTGATCCGGGCAGTTCAATTGAAAGAACGCCCAGATAATCTGAACACGATAGTCGAAAAAAATTGAAAAGTGTTATTTTTCTTTTTCGTTGAGATCTGAGCTAACGGTCTAGATCGAACAGAATCACCTCATGTTTGTTTGAGCTAGAGGCAATCCAGGTCCGGATAGAATAGGCCTCATTTCATGTAGCACCTGTGTTATAGACGTTCTGCATTACCGTGCTAATTGAGTAACTTCCTAATCACAATCACCTAGATATAGAGAATCAACAGCGTAGTTATAAAGCCGCTCTTTGGGCTTCCACCCGCCTGGTGTTTTTCAGTAGCTAAGTAAGAGACCCAATCAAACAGGATTAGGAGAATTCAAATGTCATGGGCAAACAGATCACTGGTATGAAATCCTTACAAACCAGCTGTTTGTTCTAACTTTAAACTTGCAACAAAGAATTACCCCAGGCATGAAGGCCAATAATGGTATTTTTTTAAATGGGTCAAGAAGATCACGTTTGTCATGAAATGTTATAGCCTTTAAAAACAATATCATCCTTAGAGGAAAAGCTAAAGGTTAAACTACAGACTACATTCACTCGTATTATTAGTGATGTTCATCAAGGTTTCCAACCTAAATTAATTTGGGATAAATGCATTTTGACCCTTCAATTTTACTTTCACTCCCAATTGAGTCCATGTTAGTCTGATTTTCCCGATCAAGTCCTCGAATAATTTAAAATATTGCAATTGAGTCCTTATCTTAGCCTAAGACTTTGACTTTTCTTATATCATTGATGACTTTGATAACGAAAGCACACTTGGATGTTCATAATAGATGTTAATTATAAACGCTCAAGTCATCAACATCGCAAACAGTTTCAAGTCCTGAGGCTTAATTAAGGACTTCATTACAATTTAAATAATTCGAGAACATGATTGGGAAAATCAAACTTACGTGGAACAAATAAGAAATCACAAAAAATCCTGGAGGACTAAAAAAAGCATTTTTATTTTTTACCCAGTTGATTATATGCCAATAAAATATTGGCATGCCAATGGTCTTAAGAAGTAATTTGAAATTAAAAACTACAAGTTTATAATCTCATATCAATACCCTCAAACCTAGCAAGTTAATCACCATTGGATGGTTGGTTGGTCATCGTCAAGGAAATTGTAGGCAGAATTCTACATTTCATTTGGGTCTGAAATGTTGCCAATTGTTTTCAGCAACCAATAATCAAATTCAGTCCAATAATAATCAACATACCATGAAATAACTCAACCGCACAAACAAGAACAAATTTCAGTAACCTAAAAATTGCTTAATGAAATAGGGAACTAGGCTTTACCTTCCATTAGAAATTTCGTTCTTCCCAATGAACCCAAAAAATGGACCCTGATTAGCATCCTCAAGCTTCTTCTGCTTAAAATATTCCTGAAGCTCCTTAGCCTTCAATCTCTGAAATTCTAAGGTAATCACACTATTATCACCGACTGTAACCGCCGATGGCTTCGGAGGGGGAGCTACAGGAGGAGACGGGGAAGGAGAAATTGGAGGAGTGGGCTTGAGAGAAGGGGCCACAGGTCTTCTTAGAGGGCCTTGATCGGTTTGAGAACTTCGTACAGAAACTAAATAAGGCTTAGAGGAACAGAATGAATTAGAGGAAGATGATGATGATGAGGATGATGGTGACGGCGATGAAGAGGAATTAGGGATGTTGAAACATGGAATTGAATATGCTACTGACATTTTCTCCCTCTTTTTCTTGTACTTTCTCTGAGCTTCTCCTGTGGGCAAGTTCTGTGAAAGTTTTGGTTTGGATTGGATATGAGATTTGGTGGATTTTTGGAAATTGTTAAAGTGTTATCGGGATCAAAGATGGTGTTTTTGTGGATAAGATGAGTCCAAGTTTCTTGCTACCAAGAGTTGGACTCAGCCACCAACTGTATGAGGACCTTGGCTGCCTCAGTTTTGTTCGTGTGTAATAAATGAATGATATTCATGGAGATTTCTTTTTATATAATATTCAATATACTCTTTACATTTTCTTTAAATCCTGAAATTCTAAAAATATTAATGGGATCCCTAAACTATAATTATAATTTCAATTTATAATTTCTAAAGTTCATCAACTTTTCATAAATTTCAATTCCTGCTGAACAACAAATTGAGTTACCTAAACTGGTTAAAATTTTTGTATTATAACAATATGTAAACTTCAAGGAAGAATTGAGAAATGTATCTTCTTGCTTTAAGATTGTTTTGTGCTTCTTTCGTGCTCAGAACAAAAAAGTCATCTCCAAGCAAGAGCTCACATTCTTCATCATGTGTGACTTCTTGCTAGAAGATTATTTTATGCTTGGAGATGGTATTCGGTAAAAAAACTTAGAATATAAATTACTATAATGAGTTTAAGTAGTTCACATGTTCAACACATATTGAGCTTTAGATGCAAACAATTGACGGATGTAAATAGAAATACCTAATTGAAACTTTTATGATAGTTTAGAACTTCAATTAATACTTTTAGAAACTTAAGATTTAAAAATGAAAGGATGATGATGGAGGGAAAAGTGTATCTAACCTTGTAATATAATATTCTAAAAAATATAACTTCCTAAATTGGGCATTTATCAATTTCTTACAAATTTTCTCCTGAGAAGTATTTGTAGTTTATGCACTTGAGTAGTGTAAAATTTTCTTTACTTGTTTTTTTTTGCGAATAAAAATTTATTTAAACCGAAACTACTTAAAAAATACAAGAACATACCCCAAACTAAAATAACAAACAAACAGTCAAAAAGCTACAAACCACAAACTATACACAACCTAAACCCATCTTGCATACTACAAGTAGCAACTTAAAGCAGTCAAGAAAGAGAGCATGAGCCTATTTAGAATAAGTATCATTAACCCGTATAGAGGATTTATTTGATCAATTCCAGAGATCATGTGTCTTCTCCAAAATTGACATGTGATCTGGATAACACCAACTAAGAGTGAAGAATGAGGATATACCAAGCACTGCTTTTCGTACTCGATATGGGGATTACAAGTTTTTGGTCATGCCTTTTGGATTGACCAATGCCCTTACTGCATTCATGGACTTGATGAATAAGATATTTCAATATTTTTTGGATCAGTTTGTCATTGTTTTTATCGATGATATTCTAATTTACTCTAAGTCTAAAGAAGAGCATGAAGAACATCTCAGAACAACATTTAGATTTTAAAGGATCTAAAGTTGTATGCCAACTTTAGTAAGTGTGAGTTTTAGTTATCTAAGATTACCTTTTTTGGATACGTGATTTCTAAGGTGGGTATGTCAGTTGATCCTGCAAAGATAAATGCAGTGATAAACCGGAATCATCCAAAGAATGTCAAGAAGACCAGAGGTGGGGTTTGGCATACTATTATCAAAGATTTGTATAATGCTTCTCTAAGATTTATGCATTGTTCACTAAGTTGACAAGGAAGAATATACGGTACCCTTGGTCGGAAAAGTGCGAAAAGAGTTTCCAAGATGCTTCACTTGTAGACTTGGTTTGTGTATTGATGCAGCACATAAAATGTCATAGCCTATGCTTGAACGGAAATTATTTGAACTAGATGCCATGTCATAAAGAAAAAAAATCTCAGAGTTAATTAGAGAAGAGACAACGAATCACTGACGTGACAACTAGATAGCCATCAAATTGAATGAATGGACGAGATCAATTCATAGTGATATCAATGACTGGGTCAAAGAAGAATATTCTATATAACCTTTTTTTTGTTGTAAATAGATGAAGTAAATCAGATTTTATATACCCAATTTATGTTCAAACTCAGCCTATAAATAAAGGGTCAGTCTTTGTAATCGGTAGATTCTCAACACACCAAAACACAAGCACAACATGTAACTTCTATTAGCGTTGTAAATATTTTATCCATAATGAAAATACTACCAAAAGCTTCCAGTGATTTTTCATATCAAGGATTTTTCACGTAAATTATAGTATTTGTTACCCCTCCCTATTTATTCATTATCTGGACTAATTCTACAAACAGTAAAAATTTTCCTTTACAACTGGTGCTTTCATTGATAGTGAATCAACACTCAAGATTCTCATTTCTTCTTGCACAGAAGCTATGGAACCCAGAAAACACAAACAAATAGTGAACCGGAAAATATGTCGTTGCAGAGGTCGTTGCTCCCCTGGATGGACAAAAATGATAAATGATAAATGAAAAGGAAAAGTAAAGATGCTTTGCATACGGGAAATCAAAATGAGTAGGAAGATAAAATAATCCAGAGGAGCTCGATATAACAGCATCAAAGTTGGATCTGATAATTTTGAAAAAGCGGTAAACTCGTTCCTTGCATATTCCATTAACATTATTATTGGCATATGTTTTTATGCCATTATAGTTCTAAGAAAATGGAAGATGAATAGATCTGAAAAAGTTCATAAGAAAATTTGAAGGGTTTTTGTCAAAATTTGAAAAAATGCTAAAACTTTAAATTATATGTATGATAAAATATTTTATCTAAAAAATTATTATGATAAGTGTATTTTGAATTTAAACTCTAAATCTAATTTTGAATTTGAATTCTATAGCAAATTTTAAATTCTAAATCCAAATTTTGAATTTGAATTCTATATCAAATCTTAAATTTAAGCTTATCTCAAATAATCAAATTTAAAAAAAATCATAATAGATGAACGAAAAGATAAAGTTTATCTTGATAATAATCTGTGTATTTTCGTAGGTTTTCTCTATCTTGTTTATATGCAAAAGTGCAGGAAAATAAAAGATGTATAGATGAAAAAACGTAAGCGACCAACTTGCAGAGTGATTCTGCAACAAAAATGCGCAAAGAACGGATGCAGAGAGTAAGTGAAAATAGAAGCCCCAAACCGAAAGTTACAAAAGCACAAATCTCGGAAACCAAAACCAAGAAAGAAAGGGCATAAAAGGGAAAGTAGAAAATTGGTGGACGAGGAGCTGTCAACGACAAATGAAAGAATCAAAGTCCAGACTCAGATCTGTTTGGCCAATGTTGAAACTGAAATGAAAGGCTCCAAATCAGTTAAGCCTTTATGAAAGAAAATGTGAGCCGAAGGAAAATGCAAGCCATTTCCAGAAAAGAAGATCTTCTCAATGGAAAGTTATTTACCAATCTAAAATTACCCACAAAGCAAAAGATGCTCAGAATGCTTGAAATCAGACTAAGGTGCTTGCGAACGAAAAGTCCGAGCGACTACCTCCAACAAAACTAATAACTTACAAACGGAATTCCCGTGAAATGACGATGGTCAAGAACGAAATACACTCCCTAAATCATAACACAAATGCTTCATCACTAGAAATATGAGATGCTTGCTGGACGGGAACGAGAAGGAGCCAGAACAATCAACGAACATTAATGGGAAGGACCCAAGAACGAAACTCCAGAATGGAAGGGACGAATGGCAGAGCTTACAAATGGTAACTCTAAAATACTCAAGGATGAAACTTGGGGCGATGATGCTAGTAAATGAAATTCAGTATAGTGAAACTCTCAGATGGAAGAACAAAGAAAAATCCAGTCGAAATTTTGCACAAGCAAATTTCAAAACTATTACAAGGATAAATCTGCAAAGAAAAAGAGGGTCAAATCTCAAAAGTCTCGTTCTCAAATCAACTCTTGCGAGCTCCAGAACGTCAAGACTCAGTAACCCTCTACCGGCTCGACATTTAGAAAAGCATATTGAATTCGAAGCTAAGTATTCACTTTTTAAATACTTTGCTTCTCTTAATTTATTGTTTGGTGCATGAGTGGGCATGGTTGACCTAAAATTCAGTATATATCCTCATGCTTCAAGTGTGCTAGCATAAATTACATTTACATACTTGGATTAACTACTATAAATATATTGGTAGCTCGACCATATAAACACCAGCATGACTCTATCATAATACAAATCGTAGTCGAGCATCATGTAAATATCTTAGCACGCCATGCCTAAGCTTATTTGAGTTCTTAAACATTATCAACTCAAATAACTTTTCTGAGATCATGCATCCAACTCGAGATACAAAAAATAATGAATTTAACTCGGCCAACTTAATGTTTGATCCTCTTACTAGGGTGGCCTCTGATGTGAAGATCATGGCACTAATCATTACATATCAATCAGATTTAGTTATTAAACTATACTAAATTGAAAATAACTATATAAAAAATCATATATCATAAAAGAAAGATACGAAAATTACCTTCTTGAGGAATTTTGCAGAACTCAATTTGGAGCTCCCGGAAAAAAGTTATAACAATTTTCAAGCAGACCATTTAAAAAGAAAGCTGTGTGGATAAGTCAATTTCAATTATTAAAATGTATCATATGGAAACGAATTACATGATGAATCATATTCCGTTCGAAATATACAAAAGTTAACTTCTTGAAAAATTTTACGGAACTCAATTTGAAAATCCCGAGTAAAAGTTATGATAATTTTCATACAAACTATTAAGAAAAAGAAGACTATGCAATCAGCAACTTCGATCATTAAACTGCACCAACACAAAAAGAGTTACGTGACAAATCATATGTTGCTACAAATTTACAGAAGTCAAATTCTTGAAAATCTTTACGGAGTGAGATTCTAAGCTTCCTAGAGAAAAGTTACGGCATATTACGTACAAACTATTCAAAAGCAAATCTGACTAGAATTACAAGACATAAAGTATTTGGAAACACTCGTCACAATAAATCATGAATGTAATTCAAGACCATCACTAAATATTTATTTCAAACAAGAGAATCGATTATGTAATGATATACACAGGGCATCAAACTCAAATCCTTGTGACAAAATTGTGAAACACTATACTCGTTCCCAACTCATTTCACTAAATTATTATATATGATGTTCTTGTTCAACATTCTTGTCACAAATCTTAATGTACAAGAAAAATATAAAGAAAAGTAAATGGGAGAAACTCTAGCAAGGAGCATGTCACAAAGTAAAAATGGCCCCAGAGTTTTGTGAAATGCTTAAGTCTTTAGGAACGGATATCCAGCGGATATCAATTCAATTCTTAGAAGGAAATCAAAGGGTCGCTGAGCTTTGTGAAAAGCTTGAGTTCTTGGGAACGGATATCTAATGGATATATGTTCTCAAAAGGAAACCAAAACTTTGAAAACAAACATAAACAGGAACACTCTTGGCTAATGAGTCGAAAAATACTTAAGTGATTCACAACGGATACAACTGCAAAAAGTAAATATACGATATTTTTCAAAGACAACTAAGCGGATAACTAAAAAATGAAGGCAAAATGGATGTAAAATCACATGATATGACGCAACTATTAGTTTATAGATGAGTGGGTGACGCCTTGTGCGCGGAATGAAACGTCCACTGTCAAGCATGTCAGAACATCATTTTTTCTATCCTTTTATGATGGTACCCATTATGGGAAAAAGTCATACGAACCGAATAGATGATTGTGAAAAGTCATCATTTTTTCTATCATTTTGTGATGGTACCATTATGGGAAAAAGTCATACAAACGGAAGATATGATTGTGAAAAGTAATGATTGCAGCATCGTTTCGCATTGAAGCGTGGGTCTCAAAATCTCAGAAACAATTACAGAATAACACCCTGCCATTTCAAATAGTTTCATAACGGGCAACGAATATGATTACTCGTAGAGGTTGGGATGTGAGCGGCAAGCTTGAAAAGTAAATGACAATGTAAATTCTCAATCAAGACCTCTCAATACCAAACCGAAGTAGCCCACAAAATGAGAAAGATTCATGATAGTATGATGATCTATGAACGGGAAGCAGGTTGATGGTTGGGGCATAAAAAGAACCGAAAATATAAAAATGAAAAGGAGAAAGCCATGAACAGAATCTCATCCACTACAACCTCAAAAGCCCCTTAACAAAGTTCAACCATCAACTTCCGAACTTCAAGTATGAAATGGACAAAACTAGAGACCAGATCGTAGATAAAGCTCACTTATAAAATGGCTTACCAATCAGAAATGAAGCTCAGATTTGGTCTGACACTATATGCCCACGGCCAATACATTGAATGAAAATATATTTACCTCAGAACGGGAATATATTTTCCCCATATCAAAATATTGTATATCGATACTTCGTTAGCACCGTAGACAACGGGGGCAATTGAATGAGAATTATTTGAACTAGTTTCCATGCCATAAAAGAAAAATCTCAGAGCCAATCAAAGAAGAAACAACGAATCACTGACGTGGCAACTAGATAGTTATAAGATTGAATGAACGAATGAGATCAATTCATATTGATATCAATGACCGGGTCAAAGAAGAATATTCTTTATATCCATTTTCCTGTTGTAAATAGATCAAATATATCAGATTTTATATAACCAATTTATATTAAAACTGAGCCTATAAATAAAGAGTCAATCTTTGTAATTAGTATGCAAAGCTTAGGGAATCTAATTCATTATCTTCCACTTTTATTTGAAAAAGTGGAAGAAAGTTTTAAAATTATGGTTTTGAATATAATCCCAAATTTTTTAAATGATTGCGAGCATCATATTGCATTCTCGTCTTAAGCATATAGATATTATACATAGCATTGTGAGATTTAGTTGGCACTCATAAGATTATTGGGTTTCAGGTTTGATTTTCATCCTTAAAATGATCATGAGATTAAAAATCTCCAAGAGGGGGCCTTGGAGTGTGAACGTAGGGAAATAATTTTATGAACCACGTAAAAATATTGTGTGGCTATCTTTTTCTCCTTTTTCTCTTTCTATTTCTTTCTACTATTTTTCACACTTTAATTTTTCGCACTTTAAGTTTCACAATTCAAGTTTTGCACTTTAAGTCGATTATTTTATTTTCTTGCTTTACATTTTTGCATTTACATTATGCAAGGTTTTTTTTTTAATTTTATTGCTTTATCTAGTATTTATTTATTTATCTTTTCAAGCGTTAAACTCGTGGAACCTAAAGTTCATTCTTGAATATTCATTTTTACTTGAGTTGCGAGAAGTTTGTAATTTGTACACAATCACCTAGTTCACCCCATTCTCGGGTTGCCATAGAAGTCCTACACCCAACCCATGATTTGAAACTCGCAGCTGTAGTTTTTTCTTTGAAGATTTGGTGCCATTATCTCTACGCGACAAGGGTCAAAATATGCACAGATCATAAGAGTTTGAAATATATTTTCACTCAGAAGGACTAATATAAGGTACGGTGTAATTGCTTAAGTTCACTACAGCTTAAAGGTTTTTTATGAACTGAAATGCACGTCTTTTTTATAAAAAGAAATCAAACCTAACCTAAAAGGCTCTCAAACCGAACCAAACTGCGCAAAAAATGTAAAAACTGAATCTAACAGAACCGGACCGTGAAAAATGCAGAAGCAATGTAAAAAAATATCCAGAAAAAAAAATTTCAATTTCAATCTTGAATAAAACCTTACAAACACCATAACAGATTTAAAAACTTTGATTTTCAATATTAATGAAAACAAATCCCTAGCAAATCCCTAATAGATTAACACAATAAGGAAAAATATTTTTCAATATCAACCAAATCTCTAGGAAAATTTTAATCGATTACAAGAAATTAGAAAAGAAAAATTAAGTTTCCAATATCAGTAAAATCCCTAACAGATCTGGCTTCTAGAGAAAAGTTGAAGTGTGAAAAATATATATGCAATATAAAAAGCCAACACCATTTTTATGTATTAATGCGATTTGGTTCAGATTTCATATAGAAATTGCAGACTGAATTAAACTATATTTTTTTGTTAAAATGAAACTGAGCTGAACCGCATTATAATCAATCCAATCACCGTTCGCATTTTTTCTTTTTCTTATCAATGAACATATCTCTTTACTTGAATGCCTTAGATGTCTCGTATTTCTCATAAAAATGATTTGATTGATGTTAAAGAAAGAGAATTCTTGGTCCAGTTCTCCACCTTAACGACAGATAAAAGGATTGATTAAATTTTATTAAGTCTGACTGATCATTTATCAAATAATGACTCTTGTTATCAAATGATTGAACAACCATGAGTAATTTACTTATGATAATTAGTGACATTTATAAAAAGTATCTAATGAATTATGAGTTCAATACATCCTATTTAGCAGAAAGATGGACATTCCTTGCTCATTATCAAACAATCACTTATTCACAAATCTCGTGTAAGGCTTATAATTTTCATTTCCCATCTCATAAAAAACCCTTTTCACTCCACTTATTATCCCCCTCTAGGGGTATATATGCGAAAACCAACGGAACTACTGCTGTTCGATCTGGTTTGGTCGGTTTGTCGATTTGTGTGACTTTACTTACACCCTTTATATAAGGTCGAATGGGTGGTTGGAACTTGTTAAGGAATATGGATGTGTAATTAATTATCATCCTAAAAAAGTTAATGTGGTAGCAAATGCACTTAGTAGGAAATCATGTTCTTTAACAACCTTGATTTCTACTCAGCAATCCATTCAAAATGATCTAGAGAGATTGAAACTGGAGATCTTTGTTTAGAGTTCCTAAGCTAAGCTTACTCAATTTTCGGTTCAACCTACACTCCAAGATAGGATTCATGACGGGTGGAATATTGGTGCCATAGTAGTAAAGGTCATATCAGAATGGGGTGTGAGAAATGGAAGAGTTTTTCAATTTCACGAGATATTGTGCTTACGTTAAAAAATAAATTGGTTTACCTGATATTGAGAATTTGAAGAGAGAAATTATAGTAGAGGCTCATACTACTCCTTATTCAATCTAACCGCCAACCAGGCAATATAAAGATGTAGCAAGATTTGTGTAACTACCTTTGGTGGAATAATATGAAGTGCGATGTGGTGAAATTTATTAAACAATGCCTTACTTGCCAACACTCATCCAGTCTCTTACAACTTTAATAGTCTCAGAATGAAAGTGGGAACATATTCAATGGATTTTGTTATGGGTTGACCAAATATTACTAGAGGATTTGACACGATTTGGTTATGATAGATATGTTGACCAAGCTAAGTCTGTTCATTTTCTACCTGGTCGTGTAACATTTTCAGTAGGAGATAATGCAAAGTTATATTCTAAGGAGATTGTTAAACTTTATAGAGTACCAGTATCAATAGTTTCATAATGTGACCCAAGATTTACTTCTAGATCTTGGAATAGTCTTCAAAAAACCTTGGGTACCCAATTAAACTTTAACACGGATTTTCTCTCTCAGACGGATGGACATTCTGAACTGATCATTCAAACTCTTGAAGATATGCTATGGGCATTTATTTTGGACTTTCAAGGAAGTTGGGTTGATACGTGCATCTCATCGAGTTTTCATACCACAATAGCCACCAAGCAACAATTGGAATGACACCATTTGAAGTTTTATATGGACAGAAGTGTCATTCTCCTATTCATTGGGAGGATGTTGGTAATAGAAAGTTGTTGGGCCCAAAAAGGTCCAGCAAGCCGATGGGGATATTATAAAATTTGAAAATAAACCAACTGTTCAGAGTCACCAAACGAGTTATATGGTTGTTCATAGTAAGAGCCTGTAATTTACAATTGGAGACATGGTATTTATTAAGATTTCCCCTACAAAAGGAGTTCTTAGATTTCGTAAGAAAGGAAAGTGTAGCCCTCTTATTAGTCCTTTTAAGGTCTTAGGACTATTGGTGTTATCGCCTATCATGTAGCTCTACCCCAACTTTGACAGGAGCACACAATATGTTTCATGTATCAAAGTTATGAAAGTACGTTCGTTTACTTTGCTCACTTTATAAAATTTACAATTCCACCTTATTATTTCTAAACCCAATTGTCTTAATCCAAAATACGTTTATTGGACTACCATTGACTTTCAACCTCATTTTTTTAAATTATTTGTTAAATATAATATATAAACAAATATATTTATATTAATATAACAATATAAAATATATTTATCAGTTTCTGCCACATTATCTACTTGATTATTTTAAATAGTAAAATATATTTGTTTGAAGACTTTTAAGTTGTCATGATTATCTACGTTGTAATGACATAAATTTGTATTAATAATTTTTTTTCTAAAAAAATGAATTCATTACTATTCGTAATAAATATTTACTTGAAAATTATAAGTTATTATAAATATCTAATTGAAGACTTCAAGTTAGAATGATGTAAATATTTCTCAACAACTTTCCAATAACAAAAAATGTCATACCTACTTGGAAACATCAAGAAGTTAAGCATATTTACTTGAAATATTCAAGTTGTAAAAAAATCTACTTGAAGAACAAGTTATCAGAAATATCTACTTTAACTTATATAACTATTTGTAAATATTTCTTTTGATAAAAAATAACTTGATATCTACTTGAAGACTTGAAGTAGTAATAGATATCTACTTAAAAATGACAAGTAGTAAATAATTACTACTTAAGGAGTTTATAGACTTCAAGTTGTCAGAAAGATTACTCGAAGATGTCTTCCAGTTACAAATAACTACTTGAATACTTCAAATAGTCACATATATTAACTTGAAGACTTCAAGTAGTCAAATATATATAGGTGAAGATTTAATATTGTTAGAAATATCTACTTATGGACTTTAAGTAGTAAAAAATATTGCTTATTTATATTTATATGTTGAGTTAGTGTCTAATTGTAAATATTTTAGATAACCTATGTGGAAGATATAGTTTTAAGAGTAGAAGAGTATCAATGATTATAATATTACATTACAGAATGCTTTAGATAGTAACTAATAACTAATTGAAGATAACAATAACTAAAATCTACTTGAATTGGATGGGTCAGATGTAGAGATCCATTAGGTAAAACATGTTTTATCTTTTCATTTATTAATATTTTTAGTAATTGATTACTTTTAAAATTTTAATAAATTGATCAAATTGACATTAAGAAGTTACTAAATAACTTTTAAGTTAATTTTAATTAGATAACTTTGAATATATTGTAGCAAGTTATTTAAAAAATTATAGAAAAAAAAACTACCATTTCTACTAGTTTATTTTAATATAAAGAAAAATTGAATTAATATTTATAAAATTTAAATAATATAATTTAAAATATATTCTTGAAACTTTTTTATCTAAGTTATCTACTTTTGAATCTCTCAAGCAGTAAAACATATCTACCTAAATACTTTAAGTAATAATAAATGTTTATCTAGAAAGTCAAGTAGTCACAAATAGATACTTGGTGGGTTCGAGTTGTTAAAATTAGATATTTGAAGATTTTAAATAGTCGAACGTATCAAATTGAAAACTTCAAGTATTTATACATATACAATTGAAGAATTAAAGGTTTTAGAAACATCTATTTGAAAAATTTAAGTTATAGAAATACAAATATTTCTCAGTAAAATTTTAATATAAGATTACTTCATATCTACGTGAATATTTCAAGTAGTAACAAATATCTACTTGAAGACATCAAATAATAAAAAATAGCTACTCAAACACTTCAAGTAGTTAGACATATGTACTTAAAATTTTTAAATTTTGAATGCTTAAAGTAATGAAAAATACATACTTCTTATATTTTGGTATTGGATTTGTGGCTATTGCCTATATCTTTGTCAATTATAAAAGTGTAAAAATTATTCGCATATTAATAATTAAAATTAGATAAATATTTGATGAAAATAAAATTTTTATTAATATTTTAGATGCATGCATATATATTTTTATGATATAATTGATCTGGATATATAAATAATGCTATAATATCAGCTATAAATAATATATGTGGAAAATATAATTTTGAAGATTAAATAAAAATATGTGTATCTTGTTATTTATTTTTACACCTAATTATATTATATTATAAATGATTTTACAAAACCAAAAGCTTAACTAAAATAAGCATAAGATGAATTTAAAATAATAACTTCAGGTTAGCCTGGTGGTTAAGCTGTTGGAATCGTGGCGCGCAACGGAGGCGTTTAGTTTAAAAACAATTATCGATCGGAAAATAATTACATCGCCACAGGTTTCAAAAAAAAATTTTTAATAAAAAAAATTTTATCTCATCGGATCCATTATATATCTATATATTAAATCATAGACATACAAAGAAATGAATTATACCTCATGTAGTTTATCAAACATCTTTGCTAACAACATACTTGAGATTCCACGAACAACAGACTGTGAAATCCACACCAAGATTTTCTGAACTAATTCTTGAGCACACTAGGCATGTGTGGGCACATAAAATAATTCAAGAACATTTTTCTGTCTCTATATATACTCGACACATGACATCTACAGATTTGGAGAATGACTTTTTGAGACAGAATGCTGAGAGAGAATTGGAGAATTCGCAGAGCCTTCGATTCACAATTAATCACACATATTGCTTCAATGAGGTCAATAATAAATTCTAGGTTAAAGCTCATTACATTTTAGGATTTACACAAAATAATAAATTATTTACAAACGTACTACTATAGTGGGACCCACTATAGTGTGCCGTGAACTACAATAGTGTTGTGAGGTAGTACAGAGATTCCACGCACCACTGTGATGTCGCGTGACACTACAGTGTGTCACGTGTCACTGTAGTCTCGTGTGGCACTACGGTGTGTCACGTGTCACTGTAGTGTCGTGTGGCACTAAAGTGTGTCGTGTCAATCCCTGATTAAAAAAAATAGTAAGTGACATGTGGCAGTCCAACATGCCACGTGGTAATTTTTCAACTTTTTTAATCAAATAAATATCTAGATATCAATTAATTCAGAATTAACTTATCTGATCACACATCTCAACTAATTTATGTGTTAGTTCAAAATTAACAGATTAGTTAATTCAAATTCAAATTATTATCTCAAAATAATTTAATATTATTTAATTTCATAAATCAAATATAATGTCTTACTTATCGATTAATACAAAACTAAGTGATATAATTATTTAATTATAATTTCTAAAAATTATAATAAATAATATAATTATATACTTGCCCCAAAAAATAATTTATTTTGCAAGCTAGTCATTTTCTTATGTTCTGAAACATTCACACCCTGGATTGTGTAGTATAGAGATGACTCGGGGACCATGGACCTATAATTTTAACTCTAATAAACTAGATTATTAATTAAATTTTTTAATTAAATAATCTTATTTATTAAGTCAATTATTTCTCCACTATAAAATAGAATTGCACTCTTAGTACTTACAAAATATATTTACAGAATAATCTTATATAATCCATTAATATAATCACTTCATGTAGTTCTATCCTCTAACTATTGGTTCGTAAATTAGAGCTGGTCAAAAGTACCGCTTTACCCTTCTAATTACCTCTAGATCCTTAAGTACCATTACTTCACTAGTGAACGGTCAATTTATAATCGTATTATAAATTTGAGCTCAATAACAATTCAGTCCCAAAATTAACGGTTAGTGGAACTAATATACAATCCGTTGGAAAATATTAGATTCTAAATCTTGTAAGATCATATTCACAGCCATTCATGTCACGGAATCTCCAAAATAAAAGTCACTAGCCCATTTTACAAACAAACTTTAACGAGTGAATCAAAAGATTCAGTAGACATGTATATGAGTGCATGACTACTCAGGATTTATACTGATCTACATATTATCATTTGATTGATGTATATTAAATCTTTATGATAAACAGTAAGTTAATAAAGATAATAATTCACATCGGTCCTACCCTATATATTCTAATTATATAAAGTACATTCACTAAGATGTATATCTACATTAGTGATCTGGATTTATTCAAAATACTTAGCGAACCATACTAGCATACATTCGTTAAAGATTTCATATTTTAATATGTTGCAGACTATTTTATTCATTATCTATGATCGTAATCCTCTCGTACTAATATAAGATCATAGTCTTATTAATGAATATAGAATTTTCAGATATTTATATAAATTCTTTAATAATAATTCAGAAAAGACAATAATAAGAGAAATGTATTTTTATTGATTTTAAATTAAAAATATCTTTACACATGCTTTGAGGGCCCTAATGCCCAACAATTTCTCACTTGCCCTAAAGCAAATGTGGCATCTCCCTCAACCTCATATTTCACACATGATCCTCAAAAGACTTCGCAGGAAGTCTCTTGGTAAAATGTCCAGTCAGATTTTGATCTGACGCTATCTTCATAGAAGTCACATCTCCTTGGTGCACGATCTTTCTTACAAGATAGTATTTCCTCTCAATGTGCATGCTCTTCTTGTAACTCCCCGGTTCCTTAGAATTAGCTACCGCTCCACTGCTGTCACAGTACAAGATCAATGACATATCCATACCTGGAACTACTTCTAAAACAATATAGAACTTTCTTAGTCATACTTCTTCTTTCACAATTTCCTAAGTCGTTATATATTCGGCTTCCATAGTGGAATTTGCAATGCTAGATTGTTTAATACTTCTTTAGACTACAGTTCCTCCACCTAGAGTGAATACTGATCCATACATTAATTTTTTACTGTCCCTATCTTATTGAAAATCAAAATCAGTATATCTAATGGGGTTCAGGTCTCCACCTAAATAAATAGGCATGTGATTTCTCATTCTCTGAAGTTACTTGAGATTGTGCTTTACTGCAATTCAATGTTCTAAACCAGGATTTGATAACGACTAAAAATTCCTACAGCATAACAAATGTCTGATCTTGTATACAACTTGGCATACATAAGACTCCCAACGGCTGAATTATAAGGAACATTTCTCATATCCTCTTCCTCATAAGGTGTCTTAGGACAATGCTCCTTGTAAAGGACAATTCCATGTCTAGTTGGGAATTGACATTTCTTGGAATTTTTCATAGAGAATCTTTCCAGCACCTTATCAATATAAGATGTCTGAGAAAGTGCCAAGAGTTTGTTATTCATATACCTTAGGATTTGGATGCCTAGAACATAGATCGCCTCTTTAAAATCTTTCGTTTATAAATTCTCAGCTAATCACTTATTTACCTTCGACAAAGTTTTTACATCACTTTAAATGAGTAGAATATCATCAACATAAAGAACTGAGAAAACTATTATCTTATCTTTGATATTTATAAACACAAGTTTTGTCAACATTTTGTTCGAAGCCATATGATTTAATAATTTTATCAAAAGTAAGATTCTAAGATCTCGATGCTTGTTTTAATCCATAAATGGATTTAAGCAACTTGCATACTTTCTGATCTTACCTCTTTTTCACGAACCCTTATTTGTAACATATAGATACTTTCTTCAAGAGAGACATTCAGAATCGTTGTCTCGACATCCATTTTTCATATTTCATAGTCTAAACTAGCAGTTATAGATAAAAGAATACGAATGGATTTTAGCATGGCAACATGAGAGAATGTCTCTTCATAATTGAGTCCCTCCTTTTGAGTATAGCCTTTGGCTACTATGTGTGCTTTGAAAGGCACAACTTTCCCATTTGCACATCTTTTCTTCTTGAAGATCCATTTACATCCCATGGGTCTGACTTCTCCAGGCGGAACTATAAGTTCCCAGCCGTAATTGGAATACATTGATTTCATTTCTTGGTTCATGGCATCTTCCCATTTCTCCTTTTCAGGATATTCCATCGCCTCTAAGATTAATGGAACGTTTTTATCAGTGCCTGACACTAGGACATGTGTCTCAAGTTCATAGCGAATATGATGTCTTATAACCCTCCCACTACGATGTTACACCGTGATTTCCTGAAGAGGAACAGTGGTTTCTATAGTTTGTCGTTTATCACTTAATGATGAAGATGGTCTGATCTCATCAGATGCTTGTTTTTCGAGAACTACTTTGCTTCGAGGTTTGTATTTTTTCATGTAGTCGTGTTTGAGGAAAGTAACATTTATCGATACAAACACATTTTGATTAGTACCCACTTCTTGTTTCTAAAGCATAGCTAACAAATATACACACTTCTGATATTTATTCTAACTTTCCAGTCTTTCGTATAAGAACGTGAGCTGGACAACAATATATACGGAAATGACATAAACTAGGTTTGATGCCATTCCATAACTCTAAAAGTGTCTTGCTTATAGACTTATAAGGAACTACACTCAGAATGTAGATTGTCGTTTGAAGTACATATCCCTAGAATGTGAGTGGTAGGGATGAGTAGGTTAAATCGACCTAACCATATCCAATAAGGTTCGGTTTCGCATTTTTGAAACACCATTTTATTGTGGTGTTCCAAGACTTGTGAGTTGGGATAGAATTCTGTACTCCAGCAGGTAATCCTTGAATTCTAAATCCAAGTATTCACCACCTCAATCTGATCGAAGTATTTTCAAATATACCTAATTACTTTTCAGCTTCAGCTTTGAAATCTTTAAACTTTCCAAAAGTTTTAGACTTTTTACATATTAGGTAAGTATAACTATATCTTGAGTAATCACCAATAAAAGTGATGAAATACGCATACCCACATCTACCTTGTACATTGATCGGTCCACATACGTCAATATTTACTAGCTCAAGTGGTACTTTGACTCTTTCACCCTTTCTAAAGAAATGTCTCTTGGTCATTTTACCCTCTAGACAAGATTCAGAAACCGGAAGAGTCCCAACTTTTAGTTTTCTCAAAATATAATGCTTTGTTAATCGGTTTATTCTGTCTAGATTAATATGTTACATCCTAAGATTTCATAGATACGTATAATCTTCTTGAATGGATTATCCCCAAAGTTTTCGCTAAAACGAGTGCACCACTGCCAACTCTCATTATCACCTCACCATTAGCAAGCTCCATTGATAAGTCAAGCATCTGCAAAGAAGAACATACATGGTTAGTGACTCCTAAATCACAATCTAGGATGACAAATCATATTTCACTAAATAAGCTTCAAGTACAAGTAAATCATATTTACCTTTCTTTTTCTGCTCAGAGAGATACTTGTTACAGTTTCTCTTGCAGTGACCTTCAACTCCACAATGGAAAATTTTTCCCATAGGTTTGTTGTCGCTCTTGTTCTTCATGGCGTTGGATGATGTCTTGGATTTTTTCCTTTCTTATTCTTACTCTTACCCTTACCATTGTTCTTCTTCATTTTGTTACCATTAACAATAGCGGAAGAAGGATTCTGCTCAACAACATTTACATCACCCTCTTTGGTCATACTCTTGTTAAGTGACTCAAAAGTCTGCTGTTCATTCAACAACTGGGTCATGTTGAGTTGGAACTTATTCATAACATAGTTGGTAGTGAATGTAGAAAAAGTAGGTGTGAGCGATTCAAGTAGAATGTTGACTTCAGTTCGTTCATCAATGGTAGCCCCATGTACTTCTACCTCATGCATTATGTTTATCATGTTCAAAACATGTTCTCGCACATAAGTACATTTCTTCATCGTAGTAGTCATGTAGCTCCTAGTAGCTTCATGAGAGCTTCATGATGACTTTTATCAGATTGCTGCCGAAACATCACGTGTAGCGATTCCATATTCTCATAGGCAGTTTCCATGCAATCATGCTTTGTTCTGAGAGCATCATTCATGCTCACAAGCATGTAGCACTTAACTTTGTTGTTGGATCAATCCAAGCATCAAATTTGTCCCAATCTTTTTTAGGGGCATTGGTAGTGGATTCCTTAGGACATTTCTCAGTAAGAACAAATTTGTGATTCTCACATATGAGCATCAAATTCAAATTCAATTTTCAGCTTATGAAATTACCACCATTAAGTTTTTCAAGTGCAAGTAAAGTATAAATATGGTTTCTCATGGTAGACATATTAAAAACTGAAAAGAAATAAAATATACATCATTCAAATATCAAAAAATTTAGAATGTAAATGTGATGCATGAATTCAACACATCAAACACATAAACTTAACAATTACTAATCCACGATAAAACAATCTAATAATTAATGTGCCGCCTTAGGATCAGGCATATTAATTTTAAACACTTTATGAGACATACTCATTATTATTAATTAAAACATAAAATATCTCATATTTTATTTTTTAGTAATAACGTATTGTTTATTTGGTCAAGTCACAATTATTCACTCAAAACTTAATGGTGAATTTGTGAGTATAACCCATTATTTTAGAACCCATGACTTAATTTAGAAAATGCCACTTTAGGGTCGGTCAATTCTAAAATACATTACGTAGTCCTATCTTCATTAGAAACCAACCTTGATATTGATATAGTTTGAAACCTTCCTTGGGGACGAAAACAAAGCCGTCTCGAGGCTCTCACCATATCTCATGTTGTTGTACTAATAGTGGAGACCATATGTTACATTGACATGTCAATCTTCTCCTACTCACTATTTTGTAATTAATGTGTGTCTATTTAATTAATCAATTAATTCTAAATTAGTTACTAGTTAAAATAACCATATGAATATAAAATTAATTATTAATATAATTTTATTGGTCTAAGTTCATTTAATCTTCTAAAGAGACTAAGACAAATTTAGGTGAACCTAGAATAACTAACTAATTACATTCATTGAACTTTAATAAAAGACTTTTAATAAAGTTGGTTATCCTAAAGTCCTAACTAAATGTATGCCTTTAAAGTGGTGTGATTACCAAGTTTAACAAATTCAAACTTAGCATTTTACATGCAATTGATTATGTAAAGTAAGTCGTATAAAAACATTAGGACAATCCTAATAAATCATGTTTCTACAAATGAGATACTTGATTAAATAAAATGGTGTGGGGTTTCATGTATGGACTAATGCATGGTCATGTTATTAATCATATCAATAACTATTTATTTAAATAAATAATAAACCGAGTGGCTATTTGGTAATTCTAAATTTACAACCTTTGAAAAAATAGAAATAATTACAAAGCGAACTTCATGAATACATATTTCCAAAAATGTTCATTTTCCATTAGAGGTTCATCTTCATAGTCATCAAGCTTTGATCAAAACCCTTTTAATTAGGATAAACTATTTTTCTAATTAAATAATCACATTAATTATCTTTTTAAAATTAATTGAATTTGATTAGTAAAAAAATAATTTGATGACTCATCAAACTTGGGTCAAACCCAACCAATTAAATAATTTTAATTTAAAAAAATTAAAATCAATAACAATTTTTTGTAAATTACATTAATTTTAATATTAAAAGATAAAAAATAGGATTAGGGTTTTCGCGAAGAATCACATGGATAGGGAAACACGGTATTAGGGTATCTGTGAATAATAGCCTGGCAATAACAGGGATTGCCACCTGCGGTGGTAGCGCGACACTCCCACTGTTACAGCCGGTTGCCTGACCACCGTCGGCGGTGCCACACCCAGCAGCAACACTGCCGCCATTTTTACCGGCGATGATTCTGCCGTCGAAATCGCCGACGACACAAGTACTGGCAATACTATTGCCGGTGCTGACGCTGGAACTTCATAATGAAGCTCTTTCTCCTTTTTCTTCTCCTTGTTCATCTCGTTCGTTCTTGGTCTTCTTGCGTATGGAATTCTACAACATAATTTTTAAAATAAAATTATAAAAATTCTTATGTCCTAAACAACTTACACAAGATCTAAAGAAAAACTAAGAACAAAGCCTAAACCTAAAAGTCATCATATAGTTAACGATTCATCATTAACATACATTCAAAAAATATGACCATCCATTTATCTATACATATCAAAATATATATGGAATAATGCAAGAAAACTCACACAGTATTTAATATATACATATATAAAGACCTCTCCGATACCAATTGTTGGAATCACGGAGCACGCAGAGGAGGTGTTTAGTTTTAAAAATTTATCAATCGAAAAATAATTCCCACGCCACAGGTTCCAAAAAATAAGTTTTAATGAAAAAATAATTTTTTCATTTGGTACAGTATATATCTATACATTAAATCATAGACATACAAATAAATGAATTATACCTCTTGTAGTCTCTCAAGCATACTCGCTAATAATGAACTTGAGATTCCACGAACAACAGACTGTGAGATCCACACCAAGATTTCCAAATCAATCCTCGAGCACGTAGAATAATTTAAGAACACTTTTCTAAAATATTTGGAGAATGACTTTTTTAGACAGAACTTTGAGAGAGAATTGGAGAATTTACAGAGCCTTTGATTAACAATTAATCACACTAATTACTTCATTATGGCCAATAGAATAATATATATATATATATATATATATATATATATATATATATTCTAGATTAAGGCTCATTAGGTTTTAGGGTTTATAGAAAGTAATAAATTATTTACAAATGTGTCGTGAAATACTGTAGTGCTGTGAGGCACTACCAAGTCCAACGTACCATTGTAGTGCTGTGTCGCACTATAATGTGTCATTTGTTACTGTACAGTCGTATGGCACTACAATGTGTTATGTCAATCTCTGATTCAAAAAATAGTGATTGACATGTGGCAGTCCAACATGTCACGTGACAATTTTTCTAAATTAATATTTATTTTAATAAGATAAAAATCTAGATATCAGTTAATTCAAAATTAACTTATCTGATCACATCTCTCAACTAACTTATCTGTTAATTCAAAACTAACAGATTAGTTAATTCAAATTATCATCTCATAATAATTTAATATTATTTAATTTCATAAATCAAATATACTATCTCACTTATCGACTAATACAAAACTAATCAATATAATTCTTTAATTGCATTCTCTGAAATTTATTAGGGGTGTACACTTTTCGGTTTTGTTTGGTTTCTGGGCTAAAATCAAACCAAACCAAAATATTCAGATTGGATATATGTCGAACCAAATCAAACCATGAAGGTTAAAATAACCGAACCAAGCTGTGAGTTTAGGTTTGGTTTGGTTTGGTTCAGTAGTATTAATTAAAAATAATTTTTTAAATAATTTTTAAATGATATTATTGAAAGATAATAATCTAAAATCAAAGTTTTGTATCGGTTCGGTTCAGTTCGATATGAAATTATGTATGAAAAATAAAAAATAATATAAATTTAATGTTTTAGTTCGGTTTGAAAACTGTACATTTTCTGAACCGAACCGAATCGTAGTGCCATAAAGAACTTACCGAACTGACCATTTTCAGTTCGGTCAGTTCAGTTTGGTTTTAAACACCCCTAAAAATTATAATAAATAATTTAATTAATTAATTTTACATAGTTATCTCATAATTCTATACTTGCCCTAGAAATTTAATTCATTTTGCAAGCTAGTCCTTTTCTTATGTTTCTGAAATATTCACACCTTAGACTGTGTTTTATAGAAGTGACTCGCTGACCATGGACTCATAATTCTAAGCTCCAATAAATGAGATTATTAATTAAACTCTTTAATTAAATAATCTAATTTATTAATTTCATTATTACTCTACTATAGATATGAAATTGTATTATTTAAAATTACAGAATATATTTACAAAATAATCTCGTGTAGTCCATTAATATAATCACTTCATATAGTTATGTCCTCCAATTATTGATTCATAAATTAGAGCTGGTTAACATTACCATTTTATCATTCTAATTAACTCTTGATCCTAAGTACCATTAATTTACTAGTGAAAGATCAATTTATAATCATATTATAAATTTGAGCTAAATAACCATTCAGTTTCAGAATTACCACTGAATGGAATTAATATAACATCCGTTAGGAAAGCTTGGATTCCAAATCTTATAAGATCATGTTATCAGC
Source organism: Datisca glomerata (assembly GCA_003255025.1). Taxonomy (NCBI): domain Eukaryota; kingdom Viridiplantae; phylum Streptophyta; class Magnoliopsida; order Cucurbitales; family Datiscaceae; genus Datisca; species Datisca glomerata. The sequence goes on along the minus strand of QANY01004032.1, from coordinate 1,174,750 downwards.
CATCCATGTCACCGAATCTCCAAAACAAAAGCCACTAGCATGTTTTACAAACAAACTTTAACGAGTGAATAAAAAGGTACAGTAGACATGTATATGAGTTCATGACTACTCAGAATTTAGACTGATCTACATATGATCATCTGATTGATGTGTATTAAATCTTTATGATAAACGGTAAGTTAATTAAGATATTAATTCACATCGGTCATGTCCTATATAATCTAATTATATATAGTACATTCACTAAGATGTCTATCCACATCAACGATCTAGATCTAGATTAGACGCACTCAAAATGCTTAGTGAACCATACTAGCAACCATTCATTAAAGATTCCATACTTTAATATATTACAGACTATTTTATTTAATATTTATGATCTTAATCTTCTTGTACTAATATAAGACCATAGTCTCATTAATGAATATGAAATTTTCAGGTATTTATACAAATTATTCAATTATAATTCAGAAAAGACAATTATAAGAAAAATATACTTTTATTAATTTCAAATTAAAAATATCTTTACACATGCTTTGAGGACATTATGTTCAACATAAGCATCAATTGTCCCCCCCCCCATGCCCATACGTCGATTCTAACCAATTGCACATTTTGTAAGATGGAGAGGGAGTAGGCCAGTCTGACTTATGTTCTCAAGGGCCTGTTTGTAGCCCCGCCCAGTCCGACACGTGTTCTCAAGGGTCGGTTCAACGGGCTGAGCCACGCTGACAAGTTCCCGGGACCAAACCACGCAGCCCGCCTTAGAGGCTCGAGATCAACCCGTAGCCAATCCGGGCATGTTGCCACCAACCTAAGATCAGACCAAACCAACTCGGTTGTCATCAATTCTTGTTAATGATGACTATAAAAATAAAGCAAGGCAAATCATTAATTCTAATGGTTTTTAGGGGTTTAGTGTGTTTCTTTAAAAATATTACTAAAATGATCTGGTTTTGAAACTAATTAAAAAAATTATGCAGTTTGGGCCATGTGTAATTCGTCTCTTGAAGAGGCGATTTCAACTTGCCCATGTCAGATTTAATCTAAGAAGAACTTACCTCTTGAAGAGGTGAGTAATTCTTCCCAAGGTTGTTAAGGAAGCTCCCTCTTAAATAGGCGATTTATGTTTTAAGAGGTGACTTCACTTCCTTGACAAAAAGTTCTTATATACTTTTCCCCTATATAATAGCTGCAAATTCAATAAATTGTAACACACATATATACTCTCAATCTATTATCTATCTTACAAGCCGAGTAAGCTGATTGGTACGAGTGGAGAAAAAAAAGGACTGAACTTAAAATATTTTCTAGAGTATACACTCATTCATACTACAAATTCATCGACCTCTAAGTTAACTAGGAAAAAGTTTAACTGGATAATTAATGTTTTAACAACCCAAAATAACTAATAAAGAGTTCACAGTAAATTAAATTAAGTTATAACATACATAAAAGAGTAGGTAAGGCAAATTACAACATACTAATCATGATGTCCCACAAGGTGGTGCTCTTCTTGTTCTTCTAGGATGTCTTGAATACATTTGCAGGGGCTTCTTAGGGTGAATCTTGAGGAGTAGTATCACCTTCTTCATTATATATAATTGGGATGCCATCAAAGGTTCTGTATGTCATCCACTACTCCCTCGTGTTATTTGTCGTTTTCTATTTTCGAAGTTGATGTGCAGGTTCAAAAGTAGAGGCAACTTGCTTGCAGACTCATCTTGAATGTTTCAAAGATCAGTGGTGTAAATGGCCCATACGCATGCATGTTGTAATCATCCTTTACAATTCACCTATAGAATTGTGATGAATTATATGCCCTATGAGGTGTTCTGGATGGAAGATAGACTTGTTCCATTGCTTGAATTATTGTTCCACATGCATCATATATAAATGGAATTGCCTGATCTAGCTCGTGGGACGCCAAGTCATTAATGTGGTGTGTCCTTCTACGTGAAATAAAAAAATACACCCTTAAATATAAATAAATGAAATAAATATTGATAAATTCATATAAATATCATAAATACGTGGAAGGCTCCTTGTCGGCTTATGTACTGGTATGTGATACTCCGATACTAGTTGTGGTAAGAGTCATCATCTTCTTCTAGGGATACTGCATGCATAGGAATGTTGTCTCTACATGCATTCCATTTCTCAAATTACAGATGATGTTCAAGTCGATAATCAAGTTCATGTCTTCCCCTTGAACCAATGGAATGCAAGCCTAGTTCATTATCACATGGTTTTGGCAGAATGATACCGAACTGTCATATCAGGTGATCAGGTTTGTGCCATTCCACTATGTGAAATTAGATCAATGGAAAAATAGTTTACCAAATGTCATGGTTGTTAATGCAATAAGTGGGAAGACTAGAGATGGCATCTGAGTAAGTTTGTCATATAACCTATCAAAATAATGTTAAAAATGGTTATACAATAGATCTAATATTACCATGTCGGGGGTCTAGCAGTCTAACATGAATCGGTATTGCATTAGTACATGTGTGGATATTTCTATGACATAAAACAAATCTTTCCACCTATGAGAAAACATAAGTCATAACTAACACATTAGAAGTAATATATAATAATGAAAATGAGGTAAAAGAATAATCAACCTACTGTAATACCCAACAGATTTAGAGGCAATGGAAGACTGTCCTCGTCGACATCAATATGTATAAGTTGATGTGACTTCTACGGTGTTAAATGAGAGAATATGTCTCATCCCAAATTTGCGATAATATCAAGGTGCATGCAATTTCATGTGCACCCTTAAAGAAACATCCGCACAACTCTCTATAGGACCAAGCTAGACATACACTACCCCAACTATATTGACCAACAATGCCAAAGTCATCCAACAAGGGTAGAAACATCAAGTGCACTAAATTATTAGACTTGTCAGCAAACAAAAAACCTCTAATGACTTGTAAAATATATGTTTGTGCATATCATTGTACCCTAAGTTCGTCAACATCATCAGTTAAAGATGGAAATTGTGATGCTAACCAAAATAAATTCAATCATGGTCCCAATAACTGACGATTATTAGGTCCAACACCTATCATATTCTCACATACCTGACTCAATATGCAACAACCATTTCTTCAACAGTGAATCCCAATTGAGTAGCTACATCCTAGAGAGTAATAGTGCACTCACCATGAATAAGGTGGAATGTATGAGTCTCAGGGCACCATCTATCCACAAATGTGATGTTCAAATACCAGTCTAACGAGATAAATTTCATTCGTGCAACTCCATAGAATCCAGACTGTTGCAAATATGGAGTCACATCAAGTAATCACATGCTCACTAACATGAGATGAAAATGATTACTTTAAAGATTCAAGTAGTGTTTTTTACTACTTCGACCTTTCAAGTAGTCACATGTTCTATGTATAAATTATTGCATGAAACAAAATGACTACTTGAAAGGTTCAAGTAGTATTTTTTTTTACTACTTGAACCCTTTAAGTAGTCACATGCTTTCTGTATAAATCATTGTATGAAACAATTGAAGGGTTCAAGCAGTCATAAATACTACTTGAACCCTTCAAGTAGTTACATGCCTCTATATAAAATCGACGATAATAGATAATTTGACTACTTAAAGGGTTCAAGTAGTATTTTCTTACTACTCGAACCATTCAAGTAATTACATGCCTCTATATAAAACCGACAAAAATAGATCATTTGACTAATTGAAGTGTTCAGGTAGTCATTTTATTTTGTATAGTGATTTATACGGAGAGCACGTGACTACTTGAAGGGTTCAAGTATTATTTTTTGACTACGTGAATCCTTCAAGTAGTCACATGCTCTATGTATAAATCATTACAACAGATAAAATGACCACTTGAAGGGTTCAAGTAGTCTATTTTACTACTTGAACCTTTCAAGTAGACATTTTTTGTCTCCTGCAGTGATTTATCCAGAGAGCATGTGACTACTTGAAGGGTTCAAGTAGTGAAAAATCACTACTTGAAGGGCTCAAATAGTTGTATCTGACTACTTGAACCCTACAAGTAGTGATTTTGATTTTGTGAGTAAAAAAATTAGTTGAAGGGTTCAAGTAGTTTTATTTGACTACTTGAACCCTTCAAGTAGTTACTTGTTCTGACTTTTAGAATCAAAATCACTACTTGAATCATTCAAGTAGTAGATACAACTACTTGAACCCTTCAAGTCATTTTTTACTTGAACCCTTCAAGTAATTTTTTTTACTTTCAGAATAAAAATCACTACTTGAAGGATTCAAGTAGTCAGATACAACTACTTGAACCCTTCAAGTAATATTTATTTTTACTTCCAGAATCAAATTCACTACTTGAAGGATTCAAGTAGACTGCTATATATGGTTCTTCTTTATATAATTAGACTAGTGGTGAGCTCGTGCTCTGCATGGCGCTATAGAATAATTAAATCTATAAATTTTAAATCTCATAACTAATATAAATTTTATGTATCATGTAATATAAAGTTGTCTGTAAGATTCATGTGAATCCACTCCTATAAATTTAGCCAATAGACAATATCAATAACTTCAATATATTTTATTAATGAAACAAATAGTTAGCGATAAAATAATATAGTTATAAAGAGTTGATTCCATAAAAACAATTGAGAATGAGTATATATGCTATAAATTGACATACTAATTTTAGATTTGTTAAACATTATAATTCTTTATTTTGTTTGAGAAAAATATAAAAGATAAAGGGAATTTGTCCAAAATTATGGATCTACATTTTACTTTGTCAAAGTAAAGAGAAATAGAAACAAATGATCAGACGAACAATTAATGTTTTTTATCACCATTATTTTTATATATGTGCACTCAAATACAAAATTGATCTAAATAAGATTTGTCCAAAATTATGTTTGAGAATAATCAGAAAACAATGTAAAAAACAAACACGCTAATAGAATACAATGACAGAAAAAATATAATTGATTTGGATCTCATCAATTTTTCTTATATTCCCTATGCACAATCAATTGAATCTCTTCATCTCTTCTTCTTCTTCTCTTTTATTCAACGAAGCTCATATTCCTTCTTCTTCTTCTTCTTCTTCTTCTTCTTCTTCTTCTTCTTCTTCTTCTTCTTCTTCTTCTTCTTCTACTTATTATTATTATTATTATTATTATTATTATTATTATTCAGTGGACCCTATGATTCTTCAGTGAGAAGGTGGCCCATTTTGCTTCTTAAGCAAGACCCATTTCATTTTCTTCTTCTTCAATGAGGCGTACTCGGAATCTCATTCTCCTATTTTTAAACCATTCAAGTAATGTTTTTTATTCTAGAAATAAAAATAAGTAATTACTTGAAGGGTTTAAGTAGTTGTATATGATTACTTGAACCCTTCAAGTAATGATTTTGATTATGGAAGTCAAAATAAATAACTACTTGAAGGGTTTAAGTAGTTGTATCTGACTAATTGAACTCTTCAAGTAGTGATTTTACTTGAATGGTTCAAATAGTCAGATACAACTACTTGAACATTTTAAATAGTTACTTGTTTTGACTTCGAGAATCAAAATCGATACTTGCTAACTACTCGAACCCTTCAACTAGTTACTTATTTTGACTTTCAGAATCAAAATCACTACTTGAAGGGTTCAAGTAGTCAGATATAACTACTTGAACCCTTCAAATAGCTACTTGATTTGATTTTCAGAATCAAAATAATTACTTGAAGAGTTCAAGTAGTCAAACACAACTACTTGAACCATTCAAATAGTTACTTGCTTTAACTTTGAGAATCAAAATCGTTACTTGAAGCGTTCAAGTAGTTAGATATAACTACTTGAAGCGTTTACTTAATTACTTATTTTGACTTCTAAAAATCAAAATCACTACTTGAAAGGTTCAAGTAGTCAAATACAACTACTTGAACCCTTCAAGTAGTTACTTAAACATTCAAGTATTTCTTTTATGTAATACATTAGGTTTGTTATGAAGAGATAGCTTAAAAGGAAAATGAATCTTTATAATTTTTTTCCTGATGATATACATTTTCTAATGAAAAGAATATTCGGGGGTGTTTTCGTCTTAAATATGTTTTTAGGTTATAGAAGATGGTCATTAAAAAATTCAAGAGACAACATTGAAGTCTTTTATTTATAAGCTTTAGTGGAGAACTAAATATTGGCTTTGGCTAGCTTAATTTCTAATTTTAAAAACACGATCATCTTTACTGAAGATTTTTCTCTTCTCCCATTCTATAGTGAATTATGTGGGCACCAGAGTATAGAATTCTAATTTTTTTTAAAAATGGGTATATATTTCTTAACCTAAAATGAAAAGGGTATATAATTCCAAATAACCCATTAAGGTGGGGGTTGAATTTGAGATTAGAGGAGGCGCATAGAATAGGGTTAGGGATTTTCTTTCTTATATGCATCTATTTATATGAAAAATAAAATAAAACAAACGAAAAAGTTTGATCCGTCGGTTCGGTTCGAACTTATTACAAAATACAGTACAGATCGAATCGAACTGAAATTTTGGTTACTAATTTTTATCAAACCGAACCGAACCATTTATTAAAATGAAGTGTTTGAACCGGTTCGGTCGATTTGTTTGGTTCTTCGGTTCTTTGCACACCCCTAATCGCATATGATATCATGTAGTTGATCAAAGTTCATTCCACTATAGACATTAATTTTCTTAATCGAATTACGATCATATCCAGCCCCACTTGTACCATAAACTATCTAACCATCCGAATACAATAATGTTAACACATTTCTGTCCTCAATTCTTCAACCTACTAGGCAACAAAGTTTTCCTCCAAAATGAATAACTACATAAACAAAATATAAATAGAATGAGCATAATTTTCTTCTTGAAAAAAAAATTCTCTAAATAGTACAAAACCATACACTAGTAGCCACACTATCATTAAACAATTATATTTTACTAACATCATAAATAGTTCAAAAAATATTACTAAGAACAAACAAAAACTTAAAGTTCTTTGGATAAAAAAACATAAAAACTTTGAGTTTCAAACAATGATTTATACCTGAGGTACTATGATATGTGGTGGAAGAAGGCAAGAACTCATGGTAGAGATGTCGGCAGACAAACGACAGCGAACGGAGTAGGTCTGAAGTGTGGGGGTGACTGTGGTGGGAGGAGACAAATCAGGGAAGAAATAGTAGAGTGATGAGAGACAAATGAGGGAGAAATGAGTATAAACAAATTGGGGAAGAGATAGTAGAGTTAGCTGGGAACTATGAATACTGTGGATGACACTTTGAACTCACCTCTTGATGACACGAGTTTAATGTGTCTTGTTCCATCAAATAGGTTGTCAAACCTCTCTTAACATAAAGAGGCCTCACGACCTCTTTGACATAAAGGATGAGACCTCATGAAATGAGGTCTATAACAAATGTCATTTCTTGAGGTCTTGTCATAACCTCGTGTTTTCGAAACATGAGGTTTAGGAAGATACACCTGATGTTCTGAAAACACAGGCTCCCCTTAAGTTGGACTCAGTTTTTCTTAGTTGATCTCGTGTTTTGAAAATACGAGTTCTTCTTAAATTGATCTCGTGACTTCCGAACACATTTTTCGTTTATATATTCTCCTACCTCCACGTAAGAAAGTGTGTCAACACCCCTTCTAAAGAGGCAATTTCTCTTATATGACAAAAATATGTATTCGTTTCCTAATTAATTTGAATAGTAGATCATTTCATAATTTTTTTATTAAAATAATATAAAAGTAAAAAAAATCCCATTCTAATCCTTCTTTGAGAGTTCATGGGGTAAGTCTACTCACTTCAAAGTTTGCGAGTATAAATTATTAATAAAACCCAAAATGGACAATATGATATACCGAGTGGAGCTCTGAGATGTTACATCCGGACCAAACCAAAGTTTTGCTTCTTAAATTTGTAACCCAGAAACCATTCCACCGCAAAAGCAGCATAAAGACCAACAAGGAGTTGGTTCAAAAGAAATATTCGATCTCATGCTTTATCATAACTGTTTGTTAGGGCTAAACCAACTCTTAGTCTCCACCCAGTGGAGTACGCCGCAGATGTGATGTGAAGACAATGCACCCTAACGAATCATACCTATTTCTTGTACCGAAAAAAGGCAACATAACCAAATCGAACAATCTGACAAACATCAACTTTCTTTAAAAATATCATGAACAAATGATAAAAATATTTTAACGTTCTTTTAGGGAGGAGATTAAAGAAATACATTCATTATAAGGAAACAATGGACAAAGTGGCCGAACGTAATCAGAACAATAAACGAAACAAACTAAACTCCCTGATGACAAAACTGAAACCCAAAGAAATTGATTATAGACAGAAAACAATTCAGTCCGCAGAGCATGGCCACAAAAGAAACTTCTCGCCATGGTTGTATTCTGCTGAACTCCGCTGCCCAGAATCTTCCTCAGAAGAAGATGGGAGAAGCCGAACGAGCTTGTAGCAGTGCTTTATCTGGTTAAACCAGTAGCATTCTAAGACAATTTGAGCCTTCGATAAAAGTGGATAAAACTACATAATTGAGCATGAACACCTTCTTTCTTTCCCATTTTCAAACTCGTTATCTGATCCATCTACTTCACTGCCACAGAACCAAGATTTTGACATCAATAAACAATTAGATGCTGAGTAGAGAGGAGATGCAGAAGGGGAAATCTAAGAAGGGAAAAAATATATAGGACTATTGAAGCAGAGAAAATAAAAAAGGTAAAACCTACGAAGCATGGACACGAGATACGGATATGGGACAAGATGCACGCCCATGCATATAAATAATTTTCAACGAACACTATTATGAATGCATTCATTGCATTTTCTTAAGAATATTTTAGCAGCATCAATTGCAATTATAACATCACAACATTCAATTTATGATATACCCTATCCTTTTACTTGATATTCGTCACGATTTTAGTTGGAAAAGATTTTTGAAAAGAGAAGAACTGTGTCATAAAAGTTTTAAAACAAATTTATAGTGTTTGATGCATGTTAGACACGCTATAGCACATGTCCTAACATATTTTACACATGTTGGACATGCTATACAACATGTTCCAATTGTATGACACATATTTTAGAGTGTCTGATACGTGTCAGAGTGTCAATGTCCAACACAGACACATTAGCTTAGGAGAAGTGTCAGTGCTTCATGGGGTAAAACATTGCGTTCTCACAAAACACATATGCTTTTTAAAGGAAAATTCAAAAGGATCAATAGAAACATTGCATTACTATACTACACATGAAAGAGTTAATACTTACTAGGGTCAGCACTGACGAGCAAATAGATATTTTACCAATTAGTCTTACTCACACTGATAAATCATTAGAGTTACTATAATGTAGGTTCTCAAAGAGATACCGACCAAAAAAAAAAGTTCTCAAAGAGATGCCAGGACATGAGAGCTATATTTCTTGAAAGAGATGAACCAGACAATAAATTTGTGCGCATCTAGATGCCAAAATTCCAAATTTAGGCAGAAGCATGCAAGAGTGAGAGAGTGAAGGGGAGGAGGCAAGATGTTTGGCTTGATCAATAAAAGTTTGACCGAAAGAAGTCATTTGCATTGTTTAAATAGAAAGTGACTAATGTAATAACACAACGAAGCTGTTTTTATGCCATATTTTTGGGCGATCATTCCTTTGGCTATTCCTTTGTCTATTTGGAACAGAATTCTAGGACTTTTGAAGGTGTTGAGAATTCTTTTCGTCAAGTTTATCTTTTGTTTACCAGGGTTCTTTTAGAATGGCAAGGTTAATTATTTTCAGGTTGTCCTCTAAGAAACCCTGGGTTGAATCCCTGCTCTTTCTTCACTTAGATACTCTTAGTGCTGTAAATTACCTATGGGTTTTTTTTTGTGATTAACACACATTATTAAGGGCATAGGATATTAGGGATTTTTTGGGTTTGGCTGAGGAGATTAGTCAGGATATTAGGGTTTATTTGGTACTTGCGCCTTAGGGCTTCTTCATTTTGTTCTTTAGATATAAATGTTACTTGAGTTATTTGATATTTGGACTTCTTTAAGCATTGGGCTTCTTAATTAATCATTTTGGGATTTATTTGGTATATGGACTTCTTTAAATATTTATACATTTTTAATAGTATGTGTGTATAATGTTCAACATTTTAATTTAATAATTCTATGATGATATATATACAATTCTACAAATATATATATATATATATATGCGCCTCGCCTCACCTCTCGCCTCAGGCGATAGGGAGCCTTTGCGCCTTGCCTCGCCTTTCGCTATAAATAACATTGCAAGTTAACTATTACCGACCAAACAATCACATCGAAGCACTAAAAGTGAATATAACTAATGCTCCTAACAAGATAAGACATCTGCATTAGCAAGAATGCAAAATATTTCATATTCTTGAGAGAAAAAATAATAAATGCACTCCTCTAAAAATTTCAAATTTGAGGAATAAGAATCAGTACCTGGGCTCAAATTCCTTGATCTCAACAAGTTCACTCCCACAAGCATCTGTCCACTGTACTTTCCTTCCGTCCATCTGTCCAGAAATATCAGTCCCACCTGATGTTTCACGATTATCAGCTTTCTGAATAGAAATTGGAGCACTGTTCAACGGCTTCTTCAAGCTACTTTTGAGCACATCCTTTTTCAGACTATTATAATCACCAGCATCAGAAACACTATCCTTTCCCTTATCAGAAACAATAGCCCGTGGCAAAATATCCTGCTGCTGGATGGGGCCTACTTTAGGAGGAGATGTGGTGTCAAGTCCTGCAGAAGTGCAACCAAAGCAGACAAAGGAGGCGCACCCGCGGGAAAGCCAGTTCTTTGAGGAAGCCAGCTGGAGGTCAGGGTCGGGTTCTTGGTCCACCAACTGGTACTGATTCCACGGCGAAACTCTCATGGGTTTATCTTCGTTCTTCTGACCCAACAGAAGAAGGGTCAGACCCTTACTGTACCCAGAGGCTGAAGAAGAGAAAAAACCTCCTCCTTCTACCGCCAATAACATCAGTTATGCTCATCTGAGCTCCCAAGCATAATTGATGTAAGACCCCAAGAGTGACCAAAGACACCTATGTTCGTCCACAATAATCATAATCAAAATTAGCCAGCAAACACAACCAGTTTAACTAGATTTACAAATTGTTGATAGGGTCTTCAGTTTTTATGAAAAGTGAATTCTTAAAGTTGGTAACTTAGTAGCGAGACTGATTCAACATGCCGTTGTTAGATACAGTATAATCAAAGAAACATTAAACAAATTGGGAACAGGGAGATCCACCAGTGATAATTGCAAAACAAAACAGAATTACAAAATAATATGATGAGAAACTAAAAGTTTTCCAGGTTTATTTATCCCATATCTCGAGTAATTAAAAAATTGTACATGAAATTTAATGAAAAATTAGCCCCAACAAGAAGAAAAATGTGGCCGGCAAGAGTTTGATAAGGAAGATGTTGGATAAACAGTTTTCGAAGGAAGACTGAGAATCTTCATAAAAATGCTTCTTCGGTATATATTGATCTTGGGGAAAAAGGAAAAAAAATCGTATATAAAAGTAGCAATGTATCACAGTTGTGCTTGCAATTAGCACATTTTAAGTGAGAGAAAGAGGACTCCGGCACGCTTCACAACAACAATTAGATACTGAACCAATCATCTATGTTAAAGTCCATTAAACTTCATCCACTTTAATCAATCTCAGGTATGATTTACGTGAAAACCTTCCTATCACCACAGTGAAACTGACTGCAAAACAAATTGGGTCAATGTTATTGAAAAATGGGGATCCATTTGCAACAAAGAGAAAGCAATAACAGAACTAAACCATTCAAATGCAAATCTAACCTAACTTATCATAATTCTCAATTTAGTCCTGAGGGAAAATATACGGAAGCAAAGAAAAGGAAAAGGTGATTCCAAATCTTAAATTCTGTTCCACGATTGAGTAAAGTTAACAACAACAAGAAGCACATCCAGTCTCGAAAAAACAACAGGTAGCTCATCGAGTTTCTAAATCTAAAAAAAACTAACATAAAACCCATAACTCCGAATGTTAAATGCAATGCATTTTACTTCTGTTTCTGCCAATTTCTCCGAGGCCAAACAGAAAATCAGATCAAACAGAAAGACAAGCTTACCGCACCTAGTATCCAAATCAGAGAGGCCGATAGAGAGATCTCCACTCTCAAGCGAGTTAATGGGCGGCGTTGGGTGGTGAAACCGGCAGCTCCAGCGTCGTCGATCGAGAATCGCGGGAGTTAATCGCCCATGAATTAAAGTGGAAAGAAACGATTTTCCTTTTTATTTTTTATTTTTGGTTAAAGAAAAAAGTACTTATGGTCCGAATTATTTAAAAGAAAGACAGGTACAGTGACTCGGACACCTATTGGCGTATGATGGCGATAGGTGGGCCCAAATCCCTCTTTTTATTTTTTTTATTTATTTTTTGAAATTTTATAATAATACTTTTGTTGTTTAATTATCTTTAAAAGTGATGTTTTATAAGAGAAAGCTTGCTTTTGTTTGCTTCCCTTGGCTTCCTTAGGTTAAATGGCATGCATTCTTCCAGAGTTAAAATTATAATATTCGACTCATAATTTTCTTATCACTAAATTGACGTAATTATTATTTTATATATATCAACTATTTGATCTTCCAATTTCATGTCAAGAACCTACAAGATAACTCGATAAGTCTAACTATGGTGTTGGGACATTATCAAAGAGCTTTGAATGATCAAGATAGACCGAACAAAGCATTTAATTGTGTTTTCTAGAATAAATTTGTTACATTTAGTTGTTCACTTGTTTGATACTAATCGAGATGTAAATAGCATGTGGTGGCATAAGGGACGAGTGTTAATCTTTTAGTGATTATTGTCAAGTGTCGAGCTTAGATCATGCGTGCACCTTATGTGTCATGTTGCAGGTGGTCAATGGCCGATTTGATTATTAGAAGTATCACATTGCTGAAATATTATAATGACACTTAAGTCGTGCATTAAATTCAAAAAGACTTTATTAATGTGAATGTAATAATTGTTGTATGTGTTTTGGTCGTTGAATGAAGATTCGAGCTTTTTATCTTATCTTTAGTCTACTTTATCTTTTAGTCTCGAGCTAAGTCTTGTTCTATCTGAATCATATTTTTAACACTACATCTTGCTATAGAATTATGACATGTGGCAACATTTGGAGTCAGGTCAAACCTCTCTCCATTTTCATAAAATTATGATATTTATAAAAAAAAATACTAAGAAAAAGTTAAACAATTAATAATCTTTAATATATATATATAAGTGGATGAGAGGAAGAATCATTTTTGGACCATTTTGTTCATTTTTTATTTTACAATTTCAATTTTACCTTGAGTCTATTAATGGTGCATGCCTTATTAATTATTAATTTTTCTTCTTTTTTATTTCTCAAAGTGATGTATATATTGAGCAAATTTTTCTTTATCATTTCTAATTTGAAATTTATTTTTAGACATGAAATATATTGAGTTATTTCGTCATTAAGAAATATGATAGAAAAATTTAATCAATAATCAATAAAAGAGTAAAACATGTTCTTTGTTCATTTGTCACATAAAGATAAAAAAATAATACATTAAAAACTCAAATAAAAAATATATACAGTGTACGTATATGTTCTTCTAGCATAATTAACTTAATTTGAGACGTTTTAATGAGTAAAACTTATGGATATTATAAAATTTATAATTGTAGTTTTTTAATTTTATTTATTGATAAATATTTTTTATTTGTATGAACAAAAAATATATATATAATAATCAAAATAAAAAAAACGTATATATCACATGCACAACAGTATAATTTAACTAGTATTATTCTAAAATGAGTTCATATTGAACAAAGATGGATAATGACCCATGACAATGAATCACTGAAGCGAGGGAGATGATATCATGGAAGAAGCTAAGCATCCATCAAACAAATAAATTCTTTTATTTATTTCTTTTCAAATTTATAAATGAGAAGATATGTGATATAACTCAAACCATTTCCCTTTGAAAAATGATATGTAGGGAACCTAAGTCAGCAGTCAACTTCACTTGTTAGGTTATAGATTTAATATATACGTGCTTATGTGCCCGTTGTCATTTTGAGACTAACTTTCAATACCTAGACTTCGCATATAAAATAATTCAAAGAAAATATATGCTTGCGTGTTAAAATAAAGGATAAGGTGTGATCTTACCTCATCTAATTTATTAAAGTTAATGTTCAGAATTTAAAAGGTTGAGTTGATCTCGTTGATTAAGTTCTCACACTCATATTCTAGAAGTCGTGAATTCTAGTCATATTCTCACATTTTTCTTAAAATTTAAAGTGTAACTTTGACAAAAAAAAATGCTCATAATTTTGATTTTGTCAATTTGTATAATTAGGTTAGTTTTACAAAATTTAGGCTATAATAATCTTTACTTCTTGTAGTAATGCATATTTTCAATTTAATCCCTATAGTTCTAACTTTTCAACTAAGTCACTATACTATACCATGCAATCTGATATAGAGTTTTGTACATATTAGTGAACGGGTCATTCTATAAACCCGTGAATGTACTTTTCAGGGGAGGAACATTGCACACACGTGAGGTATGTTGAACGAAACTGACATACATTTTTTATATATTTCATTTTATGTTTAATGTAGCCCATTTTTGTGCAAAAAAGCACCTCTCCCCAAAATGGTACTTCCATGATTTTGTAGAATCTTCCGCAATCTACAATGCTTAAATATCTTGTATAAATAGCAAACAAATTTGTATGGCATATCTCATCCTTAACAAAGTTTATGAAGTACAAATTAAGTTTATATACTTTGACTATTAAAAGAAAAATATGAACAATAAGTTTACAGAACTTAGCAAATTGTACATACGTTAAGTGCAAATTCAGGAAAAAATTAGAATTACATTAATAAGGAATAAAAATTATAATGAGATTTAAAAAGTTAGAAATGGAATAATGAAATTGGAATTATATTTAAGTGCATGACTAAAAGCATATTTTATCTAAAATTTTACTTGAAATAGTTTTTTCGAACACTACTGGAATGGCGATGCAGAAGCTAAAACACGCGAGTCTTTCAGCCACAGCATTCGTGGAATGGGGGACAAAACGAACCAACAAGTTTAAGAATAAACAGGTCATGGAAAGGATACCCTTGATCATGAAAAATCATAAAAATGAGGGCACAATGTGAAAGGATACCTTTGATCACAAAAAAATATTAGAAATGACGATTTTAATGTTGCTCTCTCAATGTTTACATGTCAAACCACCGATGGCTCAATGTGATGGGACGCAATTTTAACATAAAGTGACTTATGTATCACTTATTAAGAAAGGTAGTCATAGTGTAACCGTCTCTCAATAATCTCTCATTAATCACACATTCGTGGTTAGCACGAACCACTGAATCGGACGACACAAATGCAGCCCAGCCTGCTTGATCAGTGTCGGCAAAAAAAACCAACAATACTGCTGACGAGAAAACTCATTGGCATAATGAAGGGCCACGGTTTCAGCGGCCAATAGCTTAAGATCATTACAAATTTGGAGAAAGTGAGAATAACCCATCCAGTAGAATCCCTGACGATAGCACAGACCAGTGATCCCTTTGAAACATTTACAACGTCAACATAAAGCTTAAGGAAAGTTGTAGATGCAAGGGTGTCACAGGGGTGAGGTGCAGGAGTGTTCTAGTCCTAGATCGTGATCGGGACAACGCATGAGAACGTCAGAGAGGACGCCGGGAGGTGAAGGGGGAACACTCTAGACATTCAAGGGTGGTGACAAATGCTTTCTCTCTCTCTCTCTCTAAAAGTGGGAGTTTCTCACTCTAGAATATGAGCTTCTCTCTCTAAAGTGTGAGTTTCTCTCTAAACTTCATCCATCCTCTCAAATGAAGGAGGAGTCCTTCTTTTGTAGGTGAACAAAAGGAGAGGGAACCATTGTAACTAATCTCTTGATTAGTTACAAGCCCACCAATCAAATCGGGCCACCTATGCTGATTGATCATGCTTAGGTGAGTAAGAGGAGGATTACACATGAGCCAATCAGGTGGCGTCATATGGGTCTTTGTGTAAAGACCATGATCTAGGGAGAACACGCCTAGCCGGTGAAGCGCGAAGATGGTGTTCACCAAACCTTCCTCTATAAAGGTTCTCTGAAACAAAACCCCTCCCCAAGGTGGGAGGATAGCACACCCTTTATTTCTAGAGTGGTCGTACTGAGGAGGTATGTCCCCCGCCTAGTACAACGTAGCCTCGCCCCTAATCCTACCAGTCCATAGCCTCTCGAACGTTCTCAGGTAACCATACATCCACCCAAGTCTATGTCACTTGACTTAGTGATTTGTGATGTGATGACTCGTTGTGATAGTGTAGTAGTGTGTCTACAAGTTGTATTACGGAGGGTGATCAATGCACCTCCGTGGCACACCCATGAGGGTGACATCAATGGTGCTACCATGGCGGTGACATTAATGGTGGTACCGTAGGGTGACACCCTATGGTGCTGCCATGGGGATGACCCCCATAGGTACCTCAGTGGCGGCACCTCAAGGGGTGCATTTCAGCGGTGACACTCCATGGTACGTCCTTGGTGGAGACACTCCCGATACACCATAAGAGTTGAGCTTTGCGGGTAGTCAACGTTGAGGTCGTCAACCCTCATGTACAAAAGTCATCTTCAGGAGGTGACCGAGTAGGAGCAGGTCATATCTCGAGACCAAAATACTAGAGAACGAAGAGCCATGATAGGTCGACTAATAAAAAAAGAACCTTGGCTCTGATTGCCACTTCTGAACCATTCCTCAGTGTAGACTTGTGCACACCAAAGTTACGTTTGACTAAATGCTCCAACAGAGAATAGAGACTTTGGCTAAAGTTCGATCATTGAAACTCTCTAAAAACTGTAGACACCACATCATAAAGAAAAGAGGGGATCATCAATATTCAGGCCAATATCTATAAAAGAGTAGGACCATGCTTCCCTCACAATCGAACAAAGAAACAACCCTGTGCAGTGCTCTCCAACTTTTTACACAATGGTTCACGGCAACACCTCTTTTAGTCAGATTAGGGTGGGTATTCAGGATTTCAAAGGAGGCTTTCCAAAAGAATATCTTAATTTTCTGGGAGATTTTGAGGACCAAAGACGCTTTCACCAAGGGGATTCAAACATCAGCAACACTCGTAGAAACTAGAGTAAGGTAATAACCAAATCTGACAGAGTAATAACCTGACATCTCATAATGCCAGAGAAGAGAATCCTCGTCTGCACCTGAAGATAGAGGGATGAAGGGATCAAATCCACATCAATCAAAAGGAAATCCTCCAATGATTTAGTCGTTTCCAGCACTCATCATCTATCGGTATGGCAACTTTAAAGTCCTCAAACCGATGTCACACCTCAATGATCTTAAAGAAATAGGGTGTGACAACCATGAATCCTTAAAAGCCAAAACTGAAAACATGTCGACGATTCTCTGCAAACACTTTGAACGCAACTCTGAACCCTAGAATATACTATGTTAGAAGTAACAAGAAGCATGCTTACTCTGAAATAGTAATTATAAGGTTTTGTCTATAACATGTATGTTCTCATATTACTCTCAAATACTTGGTCCCACTTACTTTTGAACATGGAAGCAGGCATATATCATCAACGGGCCGGGATGATGAAGATTTTTAGGTCTGTCACTGTCCCGTCGCATCCCAACGGGATATTTACTAGTCAACTGGACGAGATCGTCTAGTCCTGGAATAAGAACCATATCTCGACTCTCATCCTGTGAGCATGGAACTTGGACGGGCCTTGAGACTGATCCTCAAGCTGAGTCTCTAGACGAGATAGGACACCAAACTTCCAGGCAGTCTTGGTGCAACACTGCCCATGTAGTGTTGTAGCAAAACTACGGGACTATAGGAGGGATAATGCGGGACTACGTGACGAGAAACACGGGACTAAGAAACAGGCAATGCGGAACTACGAGATGAACTAGTGGGATGGGCATGTCGGGATGGGTTTTGGTAGGATGAAATTCCTAAGATGGCTAAAAACTTAATCCCAGCCCTAGCTCGAATCAGTTTAGGACTAGACAAAAATCTCAAAATTTAGGTTTAAGATGGAATTGATCCCGCCAGGATTAGATGGGATTTCGAGTTTGGGAGTTTTTATGAGGCTTACATGAAGTAAATTCAATGACGTTTATCTTTTTTTTTGTAAATAAAAAGTTTAATTCAGTTGAGAGTCGGATACATCGATTGGTCTTGACGTCAATTATAATATAGAGATCTACTATTCAATACAATAATTATTTTTTGGGAATTCTAAACAGACTAAGAATGGGACAAAATTTGGTAGACAACCAAATGGGTCAACCATTCACGATTGATGATTTATAATTTATAGAGTAATCAACTTATGAATTATTGATACATCACGTCATCTATTAAGATTCAGTCTAACTCCTAGTCATTGTAGAGATACTCATTTTTTTATACAAACCAATGTAGCAATTTATCTATTTCATTAAAATCCATGAATGAATAGAGACAAAAACTAGAGCTATATGGGATACAACTCTTCTAACCATTCAAACAACCTCTACATTACTCAAACTCTCATTCTACTAGTACTAAAACATCGATCATCTACAACTCAAAACTTCCAAATTGGAGGCTTATTCTTTAATTTTAGAAGACACTCCAAAACTTAAAAAATAATTATAAATAAAATAAGTAACAAAAATATGGGGAAATAATATAATTAGATTAAGAGCCTAGATGGTTTGACTGACTTTGTAAAAGCATCAATAGCTTGTTCAGATGAAGGAATGGACATTGTAAAAATAACTTCAAACCAAACTTTTTCTCAGATAAAGTGAATATCAACCTCAATATGTTGGGTTCTCTCATACATGATAGAATCTGAGGCTAAAATGATCCTTGACTTATCATCACAATATGGATTCGAAGGAAAATAGGCAGAAAAGCCAAGTTCCAATGGAGTTGAGTCAAAGAACCTCACATGGCCCTATAGAGATATACATTAAGAATCATGGCCCTATAATTCTTTTATAGGAATCATGGCATTATAGTCAGCCTAAGCAGAAGATCAAGAAACCACAAACTACTTCTTACTTTTCTAGGAGAGGAGATGATTCCTATAAAAAGAATAAAAACTAAATGTAGATCTCTTATCCATTTTAGACTTGACATAGTCATCATTAATAAAGCAAGACACATCAAACAAGTTCTTGGAGCTATAGAAAATCCAAAAGTGGGGAAAGATTTCAAGTACCTCAACATATGATACAAAATACCTATATGGGAAGTACTGAAACTGTAATGACCTAGAGCTCCACTTGCTATGATATTATCCACTTTGGGTATAAGCCTGCATAGTTTCCTCCTTGGTCTTTACCATTAGAAACTTCATTCTTTACTTATGAACCCTTACATACAACTTCACCTACGCGATGAGATTATGTAACTTACCATGTCTTACCTTACCCCATCTTGTCATATAGCTCAAGCGGATTCCGATCAAGGGATTTTGACTATCATAATCATCCCTCCTTTGAGTGCTCGACATCCCCAGTGACCACACCATTGCTTGGGTCATAGTCTGATACCATTTGTAACGATCCAGATATCCACAATCTGCCTGAGCTATAGGGCAAGATGGGGTAAGGCAATCCCACATCACCTCAGTGAAGTTGTATGTAAGTTGTTCATAAGTGAGAGATGAAGTTCCTAATGGTATGAGGCCTTTATAGGGTAAAGCCTAAGAATAAAATCGTGTGAGCTTAGGCCTAAAGCGGACAATATCATCCTAAGTGGAGCTCTGATCATTTAGAAATTGCTTCAACTCGTAGAAAATGTTAGGTCAGGATGGATTTTGGTCAGATAAATGAGTTTGCAATCAACATGTGGTACCTACACTGCTATGTGAATGGTTTAGAGATTCAACAGAAAGTTTATGTTCGCATCCATAGTGGTGGACGTAGGTCTACATTTTGTCATACTAATGTCACTAAGAAAATCAAGCATATACTTCCCCTAAAAGGGATAAATATCACACCTAGATTGATCTACCACAATCCCTAAAAAACCTCTAAGATCTTTTATGTCAAACATTGAGATCTTTCTTCACCCTAGTGATTCCTAAAGTGTCATCACATGTTTGATGTCTTCCACATAAACAGATAGACTATACCTTATTCCATCAAATTTCATCTGAAAGAACGTGTGGTCAAATGACATCTCAAAAACCCCAATTCAAGAAAAAAACTCATTAAATCAAGCAACCTCAGCTATTAGAGATTGTTTCAACTAATACAAGGACTTTCTCAAATGATAAACTTTCTCCAAATACTCCCCCCTCATCTAGAAAACACAAAGGAGGATCCATATAAATCACCTCACCTAAATCAACATTTAGAAAAGCATTATTGACATCCATCTTATGTAAGGACCAATGAGTGGGAAGAAACAAGTAAGACAAGGAGTCGAATAATGGTAATTTCAACAACATGGGAAAATGTCGCATTCAAATATTTACCCAAAATCATAGTAAAGTCTTTGGTGACCAATCAGGCTTGTAATGATTGACAGTCTCATTTACCCAGGGACATTTAATCGTATTCCTCATTCAACAAGAACAACCAAGTCCCAAGTATGATTATTGTTGGAATTATGTCCATAAAGTAGCGTGTAATAAATTTTTATGAGTAAACAATTATTTATTGACATTTATGTATTACTGAATTTTATAAATAAATAAAAATTTTCTTTAATTAAGGTGTTTTTATAACTTAATTAAGTCCTGGAACTGTTGTCAACGAAGAAAGAGTAAAGACCGAGTGATCTTCTAGACAAACTCTTCTGAGATAGTTTATAATGTTATTCACAGTCTTAGAATTGATTGGGCAATCAAATCCAATTATGAATGTTAGGTTGAATCAAATGATGCCGGTCTCGGGGCATGGGGGTTGGGACTCTAACAGTTGATCTAGACATGTTGAATAGACTAGTAACCAATTAGTTTAGAGTAAAGTTGTTTATCTAGCTTTAAATCTAATTGTTACACCTTAACGGTATGTTTGTAATTACCTTAATCTTGAGGTTAATACGAAACTTGACTTAGTTACTTATGATCTTTGATATGCCACATGAGTGAGTTCGAATTGTCAGAAAATATATTGGATGTTAGGACCGTGATTCAACTATATTAGAGTTGCGTGATTCACAGATATGAAATTCATAGTAAGATTACAAAAGTAACAATATCACATTATTCTTTATTGATGTGTGTATGAATAAATAAATCGGGTCTGGTACTCGATGACATGATCCATTGAATATGACATGGTGATTAGTATGAGACACTTCACTGATATGTCTTTATAATTCACAGTCAATAAAGGAGTTAAGGAAATAATAACTCGATAGATAAACGATAATTTTATGTCCCGCTCTTGTTTATGATATTCACGAAGGGTAATATCATAAATATTTTATGGAGCATGAAATATAAATGTTTATTTGTACTAATAGAAAATATAGCACGCATATATCGAGAATTATATTGGCATCAGACCTATAGTAGAGTCGTACGATGTTAGGATTAAATATGTCGAGAATTTATAGAGATAAATTAGTCGGGTGTTTGAATCGCATAGCTTTATTTATGTGGGTCCATTCGATATCAGGAGTAGCTCATAAGGACAGGAATGAGAAACAACGACAGTTGGACCAAAACGTGTTTTGGACCAAGGTACACTTCCCGAACCCATATGAGATGGGTTTCATCACTACATTCGTGAAGAGAAAAATTAATATTTAAATTAATTATTTTGTTATTTTCTAATTATTAGATAATTAGAAAATAAAAGAAAATAATTAATTAATTGATAGGGATCAATTTAATTCATCAATTTGGACTGATGAATCTGGACACAATTTTGACTCTAGGGGAGATGTAAAAATCATACATCATAGTGCAGGGAGAGGGGATGTTTCAGCATTATCATATAAGAGTTTGCATCATTATCCCTATCACTAACTATATCCCTAAGTGTGTTAATCAGAGAAGAAAAAGGTTTCTATCTCCCCCAGACTAAGTTACCGCCAATTTTCATAGTAGGGGAAGAGGAAAATTTGATTTTTCTCTTTCAATCATTATTTTGAGAGCTCACACTTAATTCCTACAAAATCCTCGAGAGATTTTACTTCTGACTCAAATGAATAGTTGTTGTTGTGAAGATCAAATACTAGCTCTGCAAAGAATGAAGAACGCGAAATAGAAATTGGATCCCGCCAAATAAAAAATTCTTCATTAATTGAAAAGGTATATATTGTTTCTATCTTTTCTCGATACGTTTATATGATTATACATGTTCATTGATTGGTTTTGTGTTTAATTGGATTTAACGTTTGTATGAAATTTTTTGAAATTCTGCCTATGAACTTGTTATGGTTCATTAATTTTTGTTCAAAATCTAAAACCAGATCCAACAATTGGTATCAAAGCCTATCCTTTTTAATATGCATATTTAGTATTTAATCATATGTATGGGTGAAGAGTTACAAAGAGGTGGGTCTTTCTGAAGGAGAAGTAGATCATTACAGAGGCGATGAAAACAAGTATTTAAATTATTGTAATTTATTTATTATTCTTTTTATGGGTTGTAATTTAAAATGAGCCACATAGAGGTTAATTTTGAATGTATGATTTATTATTAATCTCACATCCTCATATAACATGACATATAGAAATAGAGATATGCCAATACCAAATTTCTATATAGCATATACATGTATCATTGTAGTTTAAATTTATAATGGGTTATAATTATAAATACAAGAAAAAATTTATAAAAATTATAATTTTAAATTCAGATTTAATTTTTTTATAAAAGTTTATAATTTTTAAAACTTGTTTTTCAAATTTATAAAGAGTTCTGATTTTTGAAAAAGCAAAGAAAAATCTAATTTTTCAAAAACTAAGTGGGAGGGTCATTTACGTTGAAACGTTCCCAAGGTCCCTAACGCAAACTTGATCATGGCACGAGGAACGCCCTAGCGGTCATTTCTTCAGTGGGAGAAACTTGAAAATCGTATCACTTTGAGTCATCGAGTTACTTGAGAAGCTAAAGCTTGTAAAAGAAGTGGTGAGGCAAGACTATTCCTAGACGGACTGTTAGTTCGTAGCTAGGAACCTTTAGAGTCGATGCATTGGTTAAACACTTAGACCGAAACACATTGGAATCTCTCATAGGAGCTAGTCAATGGGGCTAGGGTGACAAGAATTATTGGTGATTGGTTAAGCTAGATGTAGTAACATCTTGAGAACCGTTAACCAAACGAGAAGAGTCTCGATGTGATAGGAGGTAGTTCAGGCGTTATCCCTAGATGAGATGAGCTATTGTTGTTGATCATAACATCATGAAAGAAATATATTTTTATCATATTTCTTAAATATTTAAGTATTTTCATCATACATCATACTTTCCTAAACGATTAAATATTTTTTTGCACAGTTTTATTTGTGCTTTTCAGTAATCATGTCATTATCCTCACTCTCAACAATCTTGAATGCAAATAAACTCATTGGTGAAAATTACGTGGATTAGAAACGTAATCTTGATATCGTGCTGACGGTAGAAAAGCACAAGTTTGTGCTCACCACCCTTTATCCCCTTGAGCCTATTGTTGAATCGACTCAAGAGAAAAATGATGTATATGCTTCTTAACTGCATTTTGATGAGATCGCCAGGTGTTACATCTTGGCGTCAGTTAGCAATGTGTTATAACAACAGCATCAGAACATGGAGACCACCCTTAATATGATGTTGAACATCAATGAAATGTTCGAGGATCAAGGTCGTCAAGCCAAACAAGCTGCT
The DNA here is from genome assembly GCA_003255025.1 of Datisca glomerata. NCBI lineage: Eukaryota > Viridiplantae > Streptophyta > Magnoliopsida > Cucurbitales > Datiscaceae > Datisca > Datisca glomerata. Next base: position 1,150,784 of record QANY01004032.1, on the reverse strand, counting down.
GTGTGAGACTTCATGAACTACTAGATGAAACCCGAAACTCTTGTCAGAGAACATATGATGCTAATAAATAGTTATCTGAATGAGATGGAGATCATTAGGAGATAAGGTAGATGGTGAGACTCAAGCTCATATGATTCTTGAGACCCTGTCAGACATTTTTTAGAACTTCAAACTTAATTATTCGATGAATAAGTTGAGGTACTCTCTTCTATAACTTATGAAGGAGTTGTAAGTTGTTGAGACCCTATTTCTGAAGGGCAGGAGGAATAATGAAGAGGCAAACTTTACTGAAAGTAAGCCTTCTACCTTTGGTGCAAAAAAGAAACACAAGAGTGGTCCAAATAAAGCTAAGAATGTGAACTCGAAAGTTGGGAAAGGCAAGGGCCCTACGAAAGTGGACAAGTTGAAAGACAAGTGTCATCATTATGAAGTTGCTGGTCATTAGAAACGCAACTTCCCGGATTATCTCAAGTAGTTGAAATCCAAAGGTATATTACTTGTTACTAAAGCATGTTATGTGGCTGACTCTACTTTTTCATGGATTGTAGACTTTGCAGCCACTAACCATATTGTTGTACCCTATAAGGGTTCAGGGAAAGCAGATGGTTTAACAAGGGTGAGTTCAGCTTATGTTGGAGAAATGGAGCACTAGTATCTACAGTATCAGTTGGAACTATTAAATTATTATTTGAGAAAAGTTATTTGGCTTTGCGTGATGTTTATTATATCCTAGTTTTTGGAAAAACCTTAATTCAGTAGCTAGTTTAATTGAACAAGGATTTGCTTTGCATTTCTTTGATAATGATATTGGTATTTTTAGAAATGAATGTTTAATTACTACTGCATGCATGATAAATAACTTATTCTATGTAAAACCAAAAGTTTCGATGATATGTAATACTGAAGTAAATACTAATTTATAAAGGGAAAGTAAAAGGTTGAAGTCTGACTCAATCAATCCAACCTACTTGTGGCACTTGCGTCTTGGCCACATTAGCTTAGATAGGATTAAAAGACTCTCAAAATCTAAGTGTGGGATCACTACCCACATGTGAATCCTGCATAGAATGTAAAATGACCAAGAGACCATTTTCAATGGAGGATTAAAAAGCCACTCAATGCCTTCACAGAGGAGGTTATGAATATTTTGCAACCTTCACAGATGACTACTCACGTTTTGGACATATTTATCTAATTGTGGCAAAAGTTTGAAACCTTTGAAAAGTTCAAAGAATACAAGGTTATGGTTGAGAAGCAATTAGAGAAACAAATCAAACACTACGATCTGATTATGGTGGAGAGTACTTGCTAGGAGAGTTCAAAAACTTTCTTAAGGAAGAAGGTATTCTTTTTCACCTTACAACACCTGGCACTTCATAACAGAATGGTGTGTTAGAAAAAAGAAATCGAACTTTATTGGATATGGTTAGATCTATGATGAGTTACTCATCCATCCCAGATTTGTTCTAGGGATATGACTTGGAAATAACAGTATATATTCTGAACCAAGTTCCATCAAAGATGATGCATAGTACACAATATGAAAGATGGAGTGGATGAAAGTCGTTTGTAAGCCACCTTAGGATATGAGGATGCTCGGCACATGTGCTGAGACCGAGGACATGCAAGTTGATCAGTCGATTAGAATTATGCTTGTTTGTAGGATATCCTAAGGGAACGAAGGGATACATTTTTTTAGTCCAACTGAAAAGAAAACATTCATGAGCATGAATGCACATTTTCTTGAAGAGGACTACATAAGAAGTATGAAGTCGAGAAGCACACTTGTGCTAGAGGAATTATTGAGTGGGAGGACACCGACTCCTCAATAAGGACATGTTCCTAATTCAATAATGGAACAACCACAAAGGAGCAGGAGCCTACATAGCCTTGACATAGTGGGAGGTTGTGATACAACCCGACAGGTATTTATCTTATGAAGATGCCTTGACGGTAGTCTCAAATAAGGATCATGAATGTCAAGATACAATCGATGTACTCGAACGGAGTCTAGAAGCTTGTAGATACTCCTGAAGGGGTAAAACCCGTAGGTTGTAAATCAAATTTATAAGAAAAAGAGAGGTCTGGATGAAAATGTAGAGACATTCAAAGATAGGCTTGTAGCCAAGGGCTATAACTAAAAGGAATGTATTGACTATGCCGATATCTTCTCGCCAGTGGTCATGCTTAAATCCATCTAAATCCTCATGTCCATTGCTACTGCCCTCGATTATGAAATCTGGCAGATGGACATAATGATTGCTTTTCCAAATGACAATCTTGAATAGTGCATTAATATGGCTCAACCAAATGGGTTATAGAGAAACAGCAAGAGGGAAATGTTTGTGAGCTGCTGAAGTCCATTTATAGACTTAAGCAAGTGTCCCGTTCATGGAATATCATAGACGAAACTGTCAAGAACTTCAGTTTTAAGCAGTTAGTTAATGAACCCTTTATGTATAAGTTGATACATGAAGAGAAGGTGGTTTTTCTGGTTTTGTACGTGGATGGCATTTTACTGATTGAGAATGATGTAGGAAAATTGTTTAATGTCAAGATTTGGCTTGTAAATCAATTTGATATGAAGGATCTTGGATAAAATGTCTTTGTCTTAGCTATTCAGATCTTTCAGGATCGGAAGAACAGACAATTGGAACTGTCTCAAACATCTTATATTGATAAGGTGATGGATCGTTTATATATGCAATACTCTAAGAATGGATATATTCCATTTAGCATGGAGTTATCCTCTCCAATGAGCAGTCTCTCAAGACTCCTCAAGAAGAAGAAGACATGAGAAAGATTTTTTATGCCTCAGTTGTACGAAGTCTCATGTATGTAAAACTTTACACTAGGCCAGATATCTGCTATGCCGTAAGCGTAGTGAGTCATTCCCAATCTAATCCTGAACTCGAGCATTGGAATGTTGTCAAGCATATCCTTAAGTATCTTAGAAGAACGAGGAATTACATGCTTGTGTATTCAAGTGTTGACCTGAATATAACGGGTTATACCGACTCCGATTTCCAACTGGACCAAGATTTTAGGAGGTCCACTTCATGCTTTGTGTTCATTTTGAATGGTGGAGTAGTGGTATGAAAAAGTATCAAGCAATATTGCGTTGCTGATTCTACCATGGAAGCTGAGTATATGACGGCTTGTGAAGCTGCAAAGGAGGTTGTCTGGCTTAAAAAGTTCCTATAGTCTGTGGAAGTCATTCCGGATCCTGACAAACACATGACACTTTATTGTGATAACAGTGAGGATGTAGCAAACTTGAAGGAACCGAGGATCCACATAAGATCCTAATACATAGAGCGGAAGTACCACCTCATCATAGAGATAGTTTAATGAGGAGGTGTTCAAGTAACGGACATATCGACAGTCAACAACCTAGCTGATCCATTCACAAAGATTTTAAGCAGTTAAGTCTTTAATGGTCGTCTAGAGGGCATGTGGATACGAGATTGTACATGCCTACTTTAGTCTAAGTGGAAAATTGTTGAAATTATGTTCATAAATTAAGGTGTAATAACTTTTTATGAGTAAATAGTTATTTATTGATATTTATGAATAAATGAAAGTTTTCTTTAATTAAAGTGTGTTTATAACTTACTTAAATCCTCGAACTGTTGTCAATGAAAAAAAGTAAAGACTGAGAGGTCTTCCAAACAAACTATTCTGAGATAGTTCAGAATGTTATTCGCAGACTTAGGATCGACTGGGCAATCGAATCCAATTATGACTGTTAGGTTGAACCAAATGATGTCGGTCTCGAGGAATGGGAGTGGAGACTCTAACGGCTGACCTAGACATGTTATGGAACGTGTTGAATAGACCAGTAACCAATTAGTTTAGAGTAAATCCGTTTATCTAGTTCTAAATCTTATTGTTACACATTAAGAGTATTTTCATAACTACCTCAATCTTGAGGTGAATAGGAAACTTGACTTAGTTACTTGATATCTTTGATATGCCAAAAGAGTGAGTTCGAATTGTCAGACAATATCTCGGCTGTTGGGACCGTGATTCAACTATGTTGGAGTTGCGTGATTTAGAGATATGGAATTCATGTTAAGATTACAAAAGCAACAATAACGCATTATGCTTTATTGATGGGTGTGTGAATAAATAAACTGGGCCCGGTACTCGATGACATGAGTCATTGAATAAGACATGATGATCTATATGAGACACTTCACTGATATGTCTTTCTTATTCACAGTTAATGAAGGAGCTAAGCAAATAATAACTAAAGGGTAAAATAGTAATTTTATACCATGCTCTTGTTACTATATTCATGAAGCTAATATCATAAAATATTCATGGACCGTGAAATTTAAATGTTTATTTGCACCAACAAAAAATGTAGCGTGCATGAATCGAGAGTTTTATCGGCATCAGAACTACAGTGGAGTCGTACGATGCCAGGATTAAATAGATCGAGAATTTATGGAGATAAATTAGTCGGGTATTTAAATCTCATAGTTTTATTCATGTGAGTCCATTCGGTCTCAAGAATAGCTCATAAGGACATGAATGAGAAAAAATGACATTCGAACCAAAAATGTATTTTGGACCAAGGTACACTCTCGAACTCATATGAGATGGGAGTCCTCACTAAATTAGTGAAAATAAAAATTAATGTTCAAATTAATTATTTTTTTATTTTCAAATTATTGAATAATTAGTAAATAAAAGAAATTAATTAATTGACAGGGATCAATTTAATTCATCTATTTGGATTGATGAATCTATATACAATTTTGGCTCTAAGGGAGGTATAAAAATCTCACATCACAGTGCATGGAGAGGGGATATTTTGGCATTATCATATAAGATTTTGCATCCTTATCCATATCACTAACTCTATCCCCAAGTTTGTTAATCAGAGAAGAAAAAGGTTTCTATCTCCCCCCACACTAAGTTGCCGCTGATTTTCACAGTAGGTGAAGAGGAAAATTTTGATTTTTCTCTTTCAATCGTTGTTTTGAAAGCCCACACTCAATTCCTGCAAAATCTCTGAGAGATTTACTTCTAACTGAAACGAGTGGTTGTTGGTGTGAAGATCAATTACTAGCTCTGTGAAAAATGAAGAACGCAAGATAGAAATTGGATCCCCCAAATAAAAAATTCTCCATTAATTGAAAAGGTATAGATTGTTTCTATCTCTACTCGATACGTTTATATGATTATGCATCTTCATTGATTGATTTTGTGTTTAATTGGATTAAACATTTGTATGAGTTTTTTTTTAAATTCCACACATGAACTTGTCACGAATCATTAATTTTTCTTCAAAATCTAAAATTCGATCCAATAATTATTGTGTAAAGTTGTCACCATCGTTGGTCTAACTTCACCTTCCCCACATATCTAGGAATCATTGTAGAATCAATCTCGCTAATAAACTCCTGAAATTAACTAGACAAAGCCTATATGAAAAAATGGTTCTCAATAGGGAACTCAGTAGACTGATATAAGGTTAAAGGATTTGGGGGAGGATGGCCACTTAAAGTGTGCCGCTGCGAGGAATGAGAGATGGAGGGCTATTTTCGTTCAACAAGAAATCCAATAGAAGGAGATGAGAGCGATGACTACACGCATGGGTAGGAGAACCTGTAATGGGAGGTAAAACAATGGGAGAACAATAGGAACATTCATTCATGTGAGGTCAATAATAGGAACATGACTGAAACAATCATTAACGGTGAGAGTTAAAAATCTACCAACATTAGGCTCAGAAAGAATGGGGTATCCTCCCAGAAGGTCACATTCAAGGAATGGAGAAAACATCGAGTTGAAGGATCAGAACACCGATTCCCTTTGACTTTGAAGAGTGACTCACAAAACACAACGAATTGGCTTTGTTCAAGAATGATCCAATCCTGAAGAAAGTAAAGGCAACAAAAACTCTACGAAGAATAGGGAAAGAGGGTTTTCACGATGAAAAACATCTAAACCAGTCTTCCCCCTTAAGATCATGTTGTGATCCCTATTAATCAAATACGTCAGAATAGCCATTTGCCAAAAAATTTTAGGAACAATCACGCCATTTAGAAGATATTAGGAAATACCCGTAAGATGATGATTTCTGCGCTCACCCACCCAATTTTCCTAAGGGGTATACCAACAAGTAAACTATTGGAGAATATCAAGCTTGGGTAAATGATGACAAGTTCACTAGTTATGCACTCCCCTCTTTATGAGAATGAATACCACACACGACAGTACTATACTGAGTTTTCACCATAGTAGGACATTCGAGACCTCATATTTTTTCATAGCCAAAAAACTAAAGTCCTAGAGAAATCATCGATAAATGGGTAGAAGAAGTGGTTCGATCCTCTTACATCCCTAGTTTTGCTGAGGGAGCAACCCCATTTTTCAACCTCCCATCAGGAAGTACGGTAAGAGGAATAGCCTATCTTCTGTTTAGCCTTGAGCCCGGTATCTTGATTGCTGCTACTATGATTTAGCCCGAGCCGACATTGGGGTTAGTGTCTATTAAGAATGGGATAATTGGGTTTTTTCACTCCTAAATCCATTTAGCCTTTCTCTGGAACTACTTTAAATACTGACCTTCCCAAATGATTCTATTCGTAGGAAAGCCTAAAAAATGGCCCTTATTCAATTATATATTCTTAATAATAAGTAAAAAAGATTGGAACAAAGTTTTGGAAGAAATAAAGATCAACTGGGAGATGATCATAATGGTAAGAAGAGTTCGCTTAGAATGGAATCACAATTAATGGAACAAGAGTTATCTTCCACTCCCTCAATGGATCCAGGAGGAAAGAGGAATCCGTTAATTGAATCCAATCCTGATGATGTGCCGCTAACAAGGCCTATCAATTCTCCTAATACTACCATGCTTTTTAGGGGCATGGCATTCAATCTTATCTCAATATATACTCTTCCAAGGCCTAAGGGTGGATTGAATCCAATCCTACCCAGCATGGGATGGTAGAGTGAACTCATCCAATAGTAAGAGGAAGATGAAGAATGAAGCTATAGACGCTCACCTTTCAGCTATCAGCCTTGTTATGATAGGGGGCTTAAACAAAGAGCCCACCAACTAATCTTTCTTTCTGTCTCGAATTCTTGCTCTTTGGTGCCAGTGGAGCGAAGGAAGTGGGAGATGAACTCCTCTATCTACCCAGTTGGATCAATTGAATGAAATCCTGGAGACAAGGCTGGGAGGCAAACTCTCTGTATGGGGACATCTCTGGTTGGGTGCCCTTAACATCGGGGTAGAGCTTCAAGACTCTTTCGAGTAATCAAAATCGACATGCGAAGGTGAACTGATCTTATCACAATGACCAAACATAGCAACAATAAGGGAGGAGCCTCATACATCAGAATGAATTAAGTCAAATATGACAAATGACCTATACATGTGAAAAATATGACTTTCCTACAATGTTTTGAGCCCACAATTCTAACATTTAAAATGGAAAAGTTTACAAGGAACACCCAAATAATATAACAAACATAAGTACTAAAAATTGACATATCATAAACGGGCATGCCATAGATGCAAGTCTTTAGCAGAAAGGAGACAAGAAAATAAAAATAACAGTAGAAAAAGAAGCTTGTAGAACTATATTTGGTGATTGGTGGGAGGGGAGGTGGATCAAGCTCATATCCCCTGCCAACAATCCTCTTCGAACTTTGGTCCTGCAAAAGTGACTAGGTGATCACAAACTCTTTTTTTGCATGAACGAGCACTTCTTCAAATTGATATAAAGTTTCTCTCGGTGCTGAGTTGGAATCCCATTCTAAATAAGGATTCTTGTTCTCTTCTTTCTTTTTTAGTTTAGTGACAGTTCATCAAAACAATTGTCCAAGATTGCTAGATCGAGCACGCGACGCGCGCAGTCTCTCAAAAAATGGGATCGGTTGGACAACTTTGTGATGATCGCCAAAGCTATACACTCCCTTTATCGCTCATAGTAGTCATAGTACCATCTTCCAATCACATAGAACTATGAAAATGATCCAAAGGTGATAGAAAATAAAGACGGCTCGCTAGTGATATGATCACTTGCTCTAGAATCCAAAACACATGTAGGTGTTGCAAAGAGAACATGACAATAGGAGTACTTGAGGACAAAGTGGCTGGAGGTGGAGCAGCAACAACAACAACATCAGGTGTACCCCTCTTATACATAAATAGATTCATCTATGTAGTTTCACTAGCTGTGAACGAGAAAGGGTCGAGGGCTCAAAAGTCTCTACAATTTTTGTAAATTAGACAGAATTGTTTATCTTCCTCTTTCTCTTGAATTGTACCTGCAACTCAAGATGCAACTTCCAACATGTATCCTTAAGATGTCTAGTGTTCCCACAATGATGGCTATACTTCCTCCCAGATAGAGGATGAAATCAGAAGAACCCACGGAAGTAAGTGCCATATGATCATAATCACCCCAAAAAATAGACACATGGATTGGAGTTATGGTTGGGGTAGCAAATAAGACACACGTGCTCATCACCATCAATCAGAGCAAAAGTATCCAGCAGTGACATAATAAGAGACGAATTGAAATTGTGTATAGAGTTGCTCAAACTCGGGCTTAAGGCCCATCTGAATAGTATATGTATGAAGACGTCTAACTTTTTTACTACCCTAGATTCCATCCTCGCATAATCACTGGTGGGATTATGACCACTGGTGTCATCATCTCATAACCACAAGTGCCATCATCCCAAAAATTGAGTAACATTTTATTAAGTCCCTCTTAGTTGGCCTAGCAACCTCCTTCATGTTTTCTATCTCATAACACATTAACATGTTGAATACCAAGGGCTTCATGGACTCAAACATCCAGCCTAAGACCAAGTGATTGTCAAGCACTTTGAAAAAATGAAGTTGAAAAGAAAATTATGCAAGAAAACTATAAACAACCCTAAAAACACGTGAATCTAGACCATAAACAGTCTCAATGATCGAGACCGTGCAACAAAACAATATACATTTAGTGGGACACTAGTAACTCTCTTGTTAGACATAGGATAAGTCAGATCTGAGTTGGCAGGAGCACGTGAATCTAAGAAATCAACACAAAGTGTCAAAAATTTTGACTGAGTGATGAAAAAAAGGTTGAACACAACATTCTACCTTTTGAAAAATCATCCAAAGAGTGACCAAACTGTGGTTATAACCACAGGAACCCCAAAAGCACGAGAAACCCTAGCTTGATTAACACGCAACCATGGCGACCAATCACTTTGAAAAAATGAAGTCGGAAAGAAGAAAAAAAAAGGAAAATTAGGGGAATGTTTACGATACCGGTCAGTTACGATATTGGAGAAAATCTCGACCTTAAATCACTTCACATAGACTCACAAAGAGTGATCGAAACTAAGATCACCCCGTAGCAAGAATTTTCCATTACCAACAATCACAAATATTGTGTGGCTTTACTCGTTTACTAATTATAAGTTCAGAAAAGAATATCGGCTAGTGCCACTTTTGGAACCCCAATAATTATTGCATGAAGCAGGAACGAAGCAATCTTTGTTGGATCAATGATTGAATGGTTAAAAAACGAAAAAAAAAGAGCAAGAAAAGAAAAAATGTAGGTTCATCCCCCTTCAATTTTGTTCTTATAAAATTGAAGAGACTCCACTCCACTCGAGAGTCAACAAGACAATATGAAAAATAAGTTCTACTTCTTACTTCTTAATCAATGAACTCCTACACCTTCCCTACTCCTAATCATTCTTATATTTAATCCGTTTGCTTAAAATTTAGTCTATGAGAAATACGTACTTCATATTTAATTATCTTTCTAGGTTGCACACCCCCTTTAAATCGTTCTATTCGTGCTTGACAAGATCCCATCGGTCTCTTCCTTTTAATGGACTAGCCGTCCTCCGAGAGTTAACAGGGATAGAAAGAATTCTACAACTAAGCATGGATTTGAGATTTTATTACTATGACAACTCGTCTTCTTATATTTAAGTATCATTAGATGCGCAAAAAATAAATTGCATTATATGTTGATAATTGTGGGGGGAATATCAAAGTCTGCTGAAAAGGACTAATAATCTGCGTGGGAATCTTCAATTAAATATATCAGAATTCTTAATGATAGGCAAGCTGCATATTGCCATATTCAGCCAAATATAGAGAGAGACATATGGCTTTCTTGTCTCTCATGTGAAGCAAGTAATTATTAAACATAAATTATAACCAAATAGAGGAGATTATATGAACATTTGAAGAACTCTGTCATATTTAGTGAAAATAATAAAAAATTTCACATGTAGCAAAAACAATTTCGTTAATTTCTTTCCCTTTCATTTTTCCTTTTGTGCTCTTTCCTTATGTTTGGATCTCTGGAAATTAGTAAGAGAAAAAGTACATTAAAAATAAAGAGAATAGGAAGAAAAATGATGAAGTAACAAAATATTCATCTTCATCCATATTTTCTTTCCATAAAACCAAACAATGGAATCTAGTTCCCATCGAAGATCCAAACATAGCCTTAGTATCTATAAACTAGCATTGAGATGCAATAGAAACACAATCATATTGGCTACACTTGGAAATGAGAAATTAGAAAATAAGAAAGAAAAATTAAAAAGGAAGAGGGAAAATATCCGATTATTTGGATAATTTTTCTTTAGACTTTTTATGATTCTAATATATTAAAGCAATGAGCTAAATGCAATTTGATTCACCTGTAATTTCAAATTCAGCTGACACACAGAATAGATATACAGAGATGACCTTTTTAAACAAGTAACAATCCCTAAAGAGACACAAACAACCTTCAGAACAGTAAAATGAAACAATACAAAAGCAGTACAAATATGACTGTTCAAGCAACCATTCAACAGGGACTCTCTTCTTTACAGAATACAATAAAGATTCAAACTAATTTCCAAAGAGACAGGAAAAGTAAACCATAGATTACCATACCAACCCATGTGCTTACTCCCTCATTGGCATGCCATTGAGGAACCAATTTGTACGGCGAGCAAGTCTATAGTCATCACATAAGGAGCCCCCTTAGCATATTATTTAGTAAAGTGAGTCATTGGAAGGACTATCTGCATGCATGTCCATCGAGGAGTCGTTTGAACTGACAGGATTAGGATCCCTGCTCTGGTTCTGAAGAAAGCTATGTTCATTGTTCCGGGTTCCATTTCCTGATGGAAGGCCACTATTTGGACTATAAGCTCCCCCTCCCTGAGCTATGTGATAGTGCTGAAGGCTACGGCGAACAGGGCTTGACAATGCATTTGAGAAGACGGAGTTTTTCGGTTGAACATCACTTTGCTCGGAACGAATTCCTTGCCCAGCAGTTGCGGGGCCAGAAGAGCCTGAAGACACAGGGAATCCCGAGTTCATGAAATGCATAGAAGGTTGAGAGTGCTGATGCTGGACCGGTGCTCTAGGAGACATTGATGGTTCCTCTCCACTACAGTCCAGCTCATTCTGCATCTAAATCAGCACCTATGAATATTCATATTTCATATACCACTGAAACAGACAAACTAGTATGATAAAAGTACTCACTAAAGATTTTTATAAAAAGAAGTATTCACTAAAGATTCAGTGTACTTGCAGTAATCACACTTTGATAAAGTACTTCCACAAATTCACCAGTTTATTTTCTCTTCTATATCCAATTCCGCTTCCATTGCTAACAGGCTGGGAAAAGTTTTGAGGAAGGTCTTATGGAAAGGTACTGATGACTGCCACAAATTTTCCATTTTAAAGCTGGAAATCTATTTGCATTCCTATTCATAGAAGATTGAGTATCAAGAATGCACTGATTTCAAAAATTCCCTCTTAAAAAAATGGTTATGGAGGTATCTGGTGCAACGGGATTCTTTGAGGAAGCGGGTACATCTTGCAAGTATGGAGAGATATCTTGAGGTTGATGCTTACTTCTTCCAAGACAAACCATGCCTTGTAGCTTTGGCGCCTGATCAAGGAAAGGAGTTTATCGGTTTCCCAGCACATATCTTTCGAAGTTAGATGCAGAGACATTGAATCTTCTTCCATCCAAAACATGAAAGCATATTTCTTTAGTTCTGTTAACTTTGATGATAATGGGAAGAGATAATGAAGCCTTGTGGATGAAATCAAGGGACATTCTAATTCAGTCTTTGTTTGTTTCCTGAGAAGATCATCTGGAAAACCAAGGCCCCACTATAATTTCTTTCCTCACTTGGACTGCAGCTCCTAACCCCAATCTTATCATGGATCATAAATGTTTCGAGAAGAGGAGGTTTAAATTGGTAAATTATTACCCCTTATGCAAAAATAGTGAAGAATCCAACATTTACCTATTCCTTCATGGCGCTTTATCTTTGTCTTCTACAGTGCTGCTCTTTCCTTCTTTAAGCTTCAATTGTCAGTGCTTTGTTCTGAGAGATTTTCGGCAGTGCTGGAATTCTGATGACAGTTTCTTATCGGTTTCAAACTTGTATAATCCTCTACCCCTTTGGTGAATTTGGAGAGAAAAAGAATCTAGAAACCTTTTTTAGTAGTTAGGAATTCTTCTACTCAAGTATGGAACAGTTGGGTTTACCCTTTTGAAGAACAAAAGGATACCTTTTATCAGTGTGATCCAGAATTTCAAGGCTGTTGTACTTTTTGATATACTGGTTTTGTGCTTCTCCCCTCATCCGCTCTCTATAGGGGATCTCCACTCACTGCTTCCCCTACAATTCTCCCTCTACCACATCATGGGGCTTAAAGGAGGTTCCAGAGGCTCCCTCACTCGGAAAGGCTGCTATATCATACCTTTTGACTCACTCTTCTCAGTAGTCACCAGGCTCGGTAGTCCGCCCGATTAAAACAAACTGCTCTCTACAAAAGTCAAAGTCCTTTCTTTAATGAATCTTGGCCAGAGAGGATTTTGCCATACTTTCCTAGAATACCATTCTCATTTTCTAGGTTATTTTCTTCAATTTATACCCCAGCCCTATTACAATTCCATACAGGATATGTTCTTCTCAAATTAATTCACTTATGAAGATATCAATCAGAACATATCACATGAAAAAATGATAGCCTCCCTTAAATATCCAAATACATGTCTTATTTTTCAACAATCCATATTTGTAGCAATGAAATACTATTCTTCCTCCCCCAAGTAATAAATAACTGATTACCAATATCTATGATTTATATTCTTTATAAAGGACCAGAAATGCCTTGCTTACGTATCATTGGGAAGTGCATTAACATAAATACGGCAGTGAGAAGAGGTAAACAAAAGTGTGTAAACTATAAAACCGAGTCAAAGAGATTGTCCGACACTTATGCGGAAACATTCAAACAAATCAAACTAAAATTGAACAAAGGGAAGGAATTGAGAGACCTGTATATAATTGATTATATTAGCTGTTGTGACCCTTGATCCTCCTTCTTGTTGCCTCCATATCCATTGATAAAGTTTTTCCTGATAACCATGTAAGCAGAACATATCAATATCAAATGCTTTAAAAGTAAGATCCAACCAAATATGAAGTACATGAGTTGCCTACTTCAAATACATCAAATTCTTAACTAGGAGTCTTAATCAACCAAAATCATGAGAAGTTTCCCTCATTAAATCACAAATTGATTAGAAAGCCTCAAACTATGACAGGAACATTTAGACCAACAAGGTTGGTTCGTAACAATTCCCTTGAATAAAGGGAATAAGCATAGCATTTCCTAGAACATTCACCTTTGGAGATCAAAAGAAACATTCCTAAAACAAGGCGAATAAAAACCCTCACCAAAAGAAACACATGGAATGAGTCTCCCCAAAAAATGGCGGAGAAAATGATGTTACTTATACGATAGGGAAATATACACCAACACTCCCGTCTCCTCTCTAGTTTGCTTAAAAGACACAGACATCCCATGTATTTTTAAAAAAAAGACATACTTCCTTCCAACTTAAATTTCTGTGGACAATTAAACCCGAAAGGAGAAGAAGAAGAAGAAGAAGAAGAAGAAGAAAGAAAATGAAGGAAGAAAGAAAGAACGAAAAATAAAGGACGAAAGGAGAAGAAAACACAAGAAAAGAAAATGAAAAGGAGAAGCGAAAACTGGATAAAAGATTAAAGTTGACTGAAATTTTATATCCCCTTGTTTTTTATTAATGCAGATCGGTTAGTTGCTTGTAAAGAATGATTTGTGTATTGGTGGGGTTTTTTTGGTTTCGGTTGGATTGCTCATCTGCCGAATATTGTAAATATTTATTATCTTTTAATACATCTTGTTTCTTATCCCAAAAAAAAAGTTGACTAAATATTTATTATAACTATGGAGTAGTCAGAAAGTGAAGACATCACACGTTGCATGCCCTAGAGCTGCATCAAGCAACTCTAGACTGACCAAAACGACCAGGAGGAAGAATTTATTGCCCAATTGGTACAAAAATATTATGGCTGAATGTCACTATATCAATTCACTCTACTAAAACAATGTCATTCTAAGGCTCCACACCACTCAACTTGATATTATGAACATGATCACTTCAGTCAGCATTAACAGACATCCGAAGCATCCAGCGACTACCCTTACTAGAAACAGACAGTAGCTAAACTACTTGCATGTGTTCATAAGAAATGAATATGTATATCATGTATCAATAAGCAAATCTTAAGAAGTAAATCATCAGATAAAGCCTTTAAGAAACATCTTTCGGGTAAAACTTGCTAACTGTCTTGATGAAAAATTCAGAAGTAATAATATCAAGCCCATTTGAATACCAGTATCAGTCTGTCAGAAATTACTTATGAAGCGGGGGCAGATAAGTTGAAGACAAGATAAACTTCAATGGAAAGAATCCAACATAAAGAGTCTCAATTAGAAGTAAATACCACAAAAAAGAATTCGGAGATAAAAATTAGGCCATTAAGTTTGTAATCTGTAATTGTATATTCGATGCTTTCACACTCGAAAACAGATTTAACAAACTGATAATACCCCAACTCCGGACCTAATTAGGAATTAGATATTACAGTGCATGTCTTTTTAAGGCAAATCCCAACAGCCAATAGAACAATTGAGCTCAATAAAATTTCTTATGCCCCGTGAACTTTTTATCCAGAATCTACAATTAACAATGAAAACAAATAATTAACGCCTTTTTAGCAGAAGAAGTAAATAAGCAACTAGTTAACCGTGAAGCATATCTAGTAGCATCAAAATCAGATGAAATAAACATTAACATATGGGAAAACAACAAAATCAGATGAAATAAACATTAACATATGGGAAAACAAAATCAGAGAAGAATTAAAGAAATTCCACACCATGCCGTGGCGTTCCCCGGCTTGGAAGGAGAGTTTCTGGTGGTTCATGGCCTGGGTGTAGAGCTGCGACAGGGAGTTTGCGGCACTGCAAAACGACGCATACATGGTTCGATCCACCTCGTCAAGGTTGGTGGCTATGGACTTGCGCTTCTTCGCCATCTCCAGCAAGGTCTTCTTCTTCTTCTCCGGCTAGTGGAGCTCGAATTCCGGTGAATTACCGTCTATAGAAAAGGGTTGTGATTTATTTTTCCTTATAATAGGATTTAGAGAAGGCCAAAGGGTGAAATAGGTGCTTTTGTACTTTTTCCAAGGAAGAGTTATGCGGCTGAGAGAAGGAAAGGGCCAAAGCGGGGACTCACACAGTAAGTATCGTGGCAACGCGATAATTCTCCATTTCTCCTCCCCTTCCTTCTTTTTTATTTTTTTTTCTCCTCTACATGACGTACACTGTCACACATGGTTTTACTTATGCAAAACGATGTCGATTACTCATCAAGGACAGTTTGGTCTTGGTTACAAGAGGGTAGGGATATTAGATTAGAGGGGATATTTTTAGATAGATGTGTTTGTTTAGAGGGATTTGAGGAGGTATTCTAATAGGGGTGTTCAACGGTCAGTCTGGTTAGATTTTTGGAAGAAAATAAGATCAGACCGAAAATCACGGACCTCCTGTAGAAGGACCTAAATTCAAGTGCTATGAAGGAAAATTTGATCATGTGGACCATCATAGGCGGTTTAAGCAAGTTATGACGTTGAACCAACATGAGGATGCGCTGATGTGCAAGCTATTTCCCACAAGCCTGAACGAATATGCACTTAAATGTTATCATTCCCTTCCCGCTCAATCGATTACTAATTTTACTATCATGTCTACTGTCTTTTTGGAGAAGTACTCCATGTATCGTGCGGTGATGAAATATTCAGAGTACCTCCTTACGACCTCTGCCCAAAAAGGAGAAACAATACGTGAGGACACCCACAGGTTCAAAGAGGAGATGGTTAAGGTGTACATATGTTCTTTTTAACTTTTTAATTTGTGTCCAAGATAAGTTTCTCCTAGATCCCTACTTTTTATATATTGTAGTAGACTGTAGATGAGATCCACTTTTATATATTCTTAAAAAAACAAAACAAAGGACATTTTGATTTGTCTAATTTATAGAGTACAGATAGTAGTAGGGGCATTACTGGAGATTCTATAGTCATGTTGATGAGCAATGACAAATAATTAAAATCCATGATTTTAGAATACATATCACTCAGATAAGATATATGCAATAAAAACGAGTTAGCCCAAATGATGTATCTAATTTGTATAGCATGCATCTCATTTAGGTCATGTATACATTAAAATGATATACAATATTTTGTGTTATGTGTACCTTATATGTGTCGTGTGTATCACAATTATGTTATATGCACCCCACAATGTGTACCCTATTTGAGTACAAATTTACCTCAAACCTGATGCGACCCTATTTCAGTACAAATTTACCTCAAACCAGTTAGGGGTGGCAATCGGCCCGGTCCGGCCGATTCACGGGCCGGGCCTTTTCAGGCAGTTCATGATCTGGTTCCGGGCCGGACCGTCACAAATTTAGGGCGGCCTGGGATGAACCGCTGAACCGGCCCAACCCGTTTCCCCTCCCTTTAATGTGATTTAATTTTAAAAAATGTAAATGAGGAGAATTGAACCTTGGTGGAGAATATATGAAGTGTAGGGATTACCACTAAACTATAGTAAAGTCATGTTATTTTTTATAATTATTTTATTTCATTACTTTAAAATCTCAATAGAAAAACTTATAATAATAAGTAAAATAGTTATTTTATTTATTATTCATGAACTAGTGATATTCATATTCACGTAAAATCTAAAAATATAATAAATAATTAATAACTAATTTATAATTCATGTTCATTAATAGAACAAAAAATATTAAGAATATTAAACCAATAATTTTTAAAGTTTTCATGAATCCAATTTTTCATTGAATAAAATATTTATTTAAATAAAAAATATTATTTCTTATTTAATTAAATGTGTTTATCTCAAAAGTGTATTATTTGAAGTTTTGATAAAATGTGTAAAAGACAATAAGAATATATTTTAAATAAAATATTTAACAAAAATTGTCTTGGTCTATTGATAAAGAGTATGAATTATAAGGGAGGGCTCAAGGGTTTAAACTTCATTACATACGTAATTGTTCAAATTTGTAGACAAAAAAATAGATTCACGGGGCGGGCCATGGGCCTTGAAGACAAGGCTCGTGACGGCCCGGACCTGGCCCGCGGGGCTGTCCAGCCGGTTTCGCGGGTTGAGCCGGGTTGGTTGCCACCTCTAGACCCAGGGATTCATAGATAGAGTGAGACCAATCTCCAAGTTATTTTGATTTGTTTCGTTTGAGTTTTCTTTGAAGTTGATTTTTTCCTTAATATCCCACGAGTTTTATTTTGAGGTTCACACGTCAAAAGCATAATTTTTACTCATTTCTAGGGCCATATATTAAATTGTCTTGCATTTGAATCAAGATCGAGACTAGTTTTGTTGCACCAAATTCTTCCTCATTGGAACATTATGCAACATAGTATGCCTATAAGAGTGATAAATACCAATGTGTTGCTCAAATCTGCATCGACTTGCGGAAGAGCTTAGCCTCATTCTAGTGCCTTGGCCTTGGCCGTTTATGCAATGAAGAATGGACGTTATCGGATGTTTGCCTACAAAACTGGCTTAGAAGCATTTCTATTGGGTCATGATAAATTACTTGTCAAAAATGGGCAGAAGTAGAGACGTATGCCAATATCAAGAAAACAAATATGAAGAACTTCTTGTGGAAACATGAGATATGTTGACTCGTTAATCCTAGAGTCATTGTGACAAACAATGGGTGAAATTCACATGAAGTGTGTTTAAAAATTTATATAAGGATCTTAGCATCCAGCTTTGTTTCTCAAAATCACGCACCATCCATATGCAAACTGATAGGTTGAGACAACAAACAAAACCATAATCACAAGAAGTTAGAGTAGCCAAAGAGAAGTGGGTCGAGGAGCTTCCACTCTTATCATGGTCCAACCAAACCACCAAACGCATTTCCAGTGGAAAACACTATTTGTAGTGACTTATGGAGCACTGTTATTCAAGTTGACAATGGCTTGCCACTGTACATAACATGTCGTGGGCTCTATATAAACTATTGAGGCAGTTATAGATGCCTTAGAAAATTTGGAAGAAAAAAAAAAGAGACAACACTGATTAAGGAATAACAACAATAGATTGTACGACATTACAATGCCAAGGTCAACCTCAGGCAATTGAATATTGAAGATCTACTTTTTTTTTAAGAGTCTTCCAAAACACTCAGGAAATTGGTGCTGGGAAACTCAAACAAAATTGGAAGGAACTACGGGTAAGCAGACTGGGTGTATATACATTGCAGGATTTCAATGGTTGTATTATACTTAGGAGTTGGAATGTCGTGCATATTAAGTTTTAATACACTTGAGCAGTAGATTCTTTATTTATTTAATATTAATAAGTCAAAGTATTCATTCATAAAATAAGTTTTCTCAATATTTTCACACTACATCGTTGCTTGCACGACCATTGCCAAATAGAGTCCTAACACTGCGAAGTTAGGCGCATGGTGTAGTTGCTTATATGACCATCGCCCTCTAAAGTCCCAACTCCATGACGTTAGGCATAGAGCTTCCTCGCTTGTATAAGCATTTCCCTCTAAAGTCTTAACTCCACGAAGTTAGGCACACGACCTCGTCATTTGTAATGTATAACCATCACCCATTGAAGTCGTAACTCTATGAAGTTACACATACAACCTCGTTGACTGCTCGTCCATCACCCACTAAAATCCGAACTCTATGAAACTAGACATACAACTCAAGTTCGTGAACAAACACGGCGCGACAACCTATATCAAAAGGAAAGAAGAATGAATAAAAACTTGCAAAATTTTCAAGTCTTAAGCCTAGTCGCCAACATGTGGCCGAGTTCACTCGGCCATGTTCGTTCGATTGGAAGGACTACTTGAAGAATCTAAGCACATTTGAACGCTAACGCACTTAGAATGTTTCTCTTTAGTCAAACAATTTATATAATATGGATAAAATCAAAATCAAAAGTGAGCACAAGGAAAACACTCATTTTCCTCATTCATTTTATAAGGTAAATGTATTCGCATTATGAATGAGAGAAGGCCCCACTCAGCCAAAAACATGAAAGAAAATGCTATACGCTACCAAAAAAAAGTATTAATATTTTTTAAATGACAAACGTATTCAAGCCACACACAACTAATACAAAGACCGCACAGGGTCGAAAGTTCATCAACTTCAAATTTTGTCATGCATTGTCTCAATCGCGTCTGGCTCAAACTCTGACGGGATAGTCTTGGGCAAGGAGGTAGAATTGAACTAGCTCCACGGATGGATTCTTGTACCTGACTACAAATATTATCAGATGGAGGAAGGGAGTTCATGGCTTCATCCTAATCCTCCTCCAGCCTATTGAACTTGGAAGCTAGCATATAATTGTCAAGTATGGGTCTCTCAACCGAGCCATGTCCTCTTACTTTGCCTCTCCCATGTCATTTTCGTTCTCCATCTTAACAACCCTGTCTTTAAGCTCAAACACCTTTGCTAGCTTGGCCTTAGTATCTCAAATTTGGCCTTGACCGTCTCAAGCTCATTCTCGGTGTCACTAAGCTTATTCTACCTCCTATAAGCTCGATGATAAACTTACTCGGATAGGATGAAACACATTAGATATATACACGTCCGCATTCTATTCTATGGATATGATCATTCTGTCACAATCAAGGTTGATCTTCTAGACCAAGACTCACTCAACTGACCATCCTCCTAAAAAGAGCCATTGTTAGAGATGGGCATTAGAATTCACTCTGACCCAATAGAAGCTCAAGAATATGCTCAGACAGCCAAGATGACTCAGGCATGACCAGAGTCAATTCAGTCTCTACTCTTGCCCTCCGCTTTGGATATAGATGAAGCGACATGAGGGTGAGTCTTGGATTTCTAAGCATGAGCAATAATAGAAGCCTTCCCTTTCTTCTTATATGAAAATGTGAACTGCGAGCAAACCTGATGGTTCTTCTTAACAGTTTTCAGGTCATCGATGTGAGGGGCGTTCTTGATAAGCTGTTTCATCATTAAGAAAAAGGTTTTTTTTCAAACCTGGGCAGGGGAGGGTCATTGTCAGAGAAATCGCAAGTCCATTACAAATAACATAATGCACTCTTATTTTTTGATTGACTGTTAACCCTAGCAGAAGATGATAATGATACTTACAATGATTTGTGTAATATGATCCCAAAGATCAGCCTCCCTCAAATTATCTTTACACAACAAATGCTCCCAGTGAAGATCAATAAAGTTGAGAAAAACGTCGGCAATATACCGTGATGACCGTGATAGAGATATGAATGAAACTGATTTAAGACCTACATATTTAATAAAAGGTTAGTATAAGGCTCTTAACAAAATTGAAAAGTACCTAGGGTATTGAGCTAGTACAGACTCAAACTTCGTGCACATGATCATCTCGACCATACTCACAAGCACCTCAAAACCAGAAGTAACAAGCTTATAAATGCTTATTACTATTTGGGAGACCCTAGTTAAAGTTGAGCTCCCTTCTTTGGCTGAAGTATAATGTCCCGACTCTATCATAATCTCAATAAGACAGTAGCATCCTCTAAGCACAGATGGAGTATGATCAAGCACAAGATAATCTTCTACATTTAGAAGAAGCAAAGAGGGGGAAAGGCAACGGAACTTCAAGACCATTTAGATAAATGAAGGATGTGGGAACCTAAGTCCCGCCCACCTGAAAGGATGTCATAAAAACATGCACAACCCACTTGTCAGTATGGTGAAGTTTAGGGGGTGGATACTTAACACTCAGACTAGCCTAGAGCGGGACTCAGTCTAATCATGAAAGTCAGATTCAAAGAAGGATGAGTGGATGTGACACTCAAGGAAGACTGAGAAAGAGACTATTATTTATGAGACTCTAACTTAGACATTACATTGTTAGAGAGGAACATGGAACATGGTGAAATGCTACCTTGCAAAATCTAGGGCTCAGATTTTACCACATCACTGCACGATATAGATCAACTAAGTACATATTTCTCGAGATGCTTTGAGACATGTACTTAATCATTATGTACGAACTTTAAAATGCCAGTTCCACGTGTTGAGCTACGATTCATCCTAATTCTACAAGGCTCACCTCACGTCAGTCTCAGTCTCAACTTCATAAAGCCTTGCAACTTAAATGAATTTAGAGTCAAAATTTTATGAGCTAGACACAACCTAATTAAGTACGGCAACAAGAATGCATGGTCATCTCTTCCTACAAGTAGACACGATGCAAAGAATCAAGCGAACTTACTAGAATGCCAGAAGTATTGAAGGACATGACCAAACCAAAAAGCCTAGAGTGGTCGAATCATAATTACTTATAACATCCAAGTTATCACCCAAACTAAAAAACTAGGGGCAAACTATGGAAGGGCCTGAACAAGAATTCATCTTAGTCCAAACCATGTCCATGCAGTGGCTATTGGGCTAGGGTAATATCCATAATATTCCCTTATCAAATTTGTATCACGCCCAATTGATAGTCAAATGACACATGATAATGTCACCATGCCTGATCCCTGACTGACATATGGATGTGTCAACTTATGATATCATCTGACCGACTAAATGGCTTCACCAATCTCCATATGACAATGATTCTCATTTTGGTCAAGTTTTCATACATAGTCTAAGGATCAAATCCAACTAGCATATCAAATGGCATTTCCTATATCTTCACAATATGAGAAATATTAGACATATTCTAGGATCATTGGCACATTTCCTAAACTATCAAGATACTCGTTAATGAATGATTTTGGGGAACTAAAATTCACTAATGATATTCAATAAAAGTAAAACTAAAACCTGAACCCATCAACTTTTGAGTTTAAAGCTCAGATGCCATTTAAAAGTTGTTGTAGAAAAATAGAGAAAAAAATTAACAGTTTATTCACAATCCCACACAAAAATTTCATTGGCAATCATTTCTATTGAATATTGGATTGCATCTATGAGAACAAAAGAGGCAATTAAATCAGAGAGAACTTTTGAGGGAATGTTGAAGGGGATGGCTTAGAGGCCTAATGTGATACCTCCTCATTTGAGGAGGAATCATATTCCCCTATGATGGTGCATCTTATTCCTTCTAGATTAGAATGTATGGGTGTTTAAAAACCATCCAGTCCGTTTAATCCGAATCGATCTGGACCGAAATTGATCGGTTTGGACGGTTTTTTTGTTAATGGTCGGTTCGGTCCTCATTTTAGAGAGGACTGAAATTTCATACCGGTCTAGATTTTTTGTTAGTTCTGGTCCGATCCGATCGGACCAACCATATTATATATATATATATATATTAGGGTTTTAGGTTAAATGAAGTAAAGTCTCTATCTCCCTCTCGCCTCCTCTCGACTCTCCCTCTCCCTCAGCTTAGACTACTCAGCCAGTCCCTCTCGCCTCCTCTCGCCTCTCCATCTCCCTCATCCCAGTCTCTCTCCCTCAGCTCAAGATTGCCTCTCGCCTCTCCCTCTCCCTTAGCTCAGACTGCCTCTCGCCTCTCTCTATCGCCTCCTCTCGCCTATCCCTCTCCCTCAGCTCAGTCCCTCTCCCTCAGCTCAGACTACCCCTCGCATCTCCTTCTCCCTCAGCTCAGTCCCTCTCCCTCAGTAGTCAGTCCCTCTCGCCTCCTCTTGCCTCTCCCTCTCCCTTAGCTCAGTCCCTCTCCCTTAGCTCAGTCCCTCTCCCTCTCCCTTAGTCCGTTAAGTCCGTCCAAACAGACCGTTGATTCTCGATCTAGACATATGTACAACATTATAGTTGACATTATTAGTGATAACAAACTTTAAGACTTGCTCAGAGATGAATAATTATCCTCCATGATCTTAAAATAATTTGGTCAAGTTTTCATTTTTTGAGTTTTTTTGTTCATAAACAGGAATTATATAAACCACCCGTACAAAGCAATATATCATTTTCAGCCAAACTAGATGTATGAAGAGGAAAACTAGGAATAAATCTATGTACTGATAAAAGTTTTACTTAGCGATAACATCAACAAATGAATTATCATTTCTATTTATCCAAACAACATTATAGCAACTAGTTTGATGAGTCTGCAACCAACTTCACAGCAAATATTTGTAACTTCCAGCCATTAAGCTCTAGATTATTCAACTAGAGAATAATCTCCTCAGCATCAGTTTTAATGGCAACTCTTCCAAGCATGATATATAGTCATATCAACACCACTCTCAACAACAAGAAGCTTCAGATCTCCAATACTGTCAGCTTTTATTCTTTAGCCTTTCTAGAATAGTCTCGAGCTACAACATCAATTGTATCATCCTTAAATGAAGCATAAAAGGTAACATCATAGTTGATTTTTACAATCCCTCCATAAGGAGGCTGTGAAGATAAGACTGATCTTCCAGAGGAACCAATAGAAAGACTATTTATACTAACATTAATAAGGTTATTAACTGAGGCATAATTGATATCAGGGCAATTGTGAGTGAAGTTCTACTAATAAAATCTTCTAAAGAAATAGCAGTAGAGGAACTGAAAGAATTTTCCTCAGAGAGCTCAAAAAAGGACTCCACTACTTTTGATGAAACAAGATAAGGGTCCACCTCCAAGCCTTCAAAGATGAAACAATTTCTAGCCTTCTAAATTTGTAAAGTCTAAGAAAAGAATTAAGCGAGGACAATTTCATCACCACTTGGATGTTTAGAGAGCTCCTGAAGTTATTCATGGAACGAAGTACCAAATTTAAATCTACATTAAATATGATTCTCAAGTTAAGAAGAGAGCCACACAAAACCAAGCTACAGTAATGATAACCAACTGATAGATGAAAAACAGATTCCATTTACTGAGACAAAAAGGACACAGTGGATCCTGAATCATCTTCCTATTAAACAGACAAGCTTTAGCAGGAATGAATTCATTAATGGCTTTCCATAAAACAACATAATTTTTTTGGGAGATTGAACTTTCCAAAACTTTTTACTAAATGAAACAAGAGAGGAAGAGGTAGCACCTGAGCAATACAACTTACCTTCATGAAGAGCATGATCATAAGATTTAACATAAAAGCCACCATTCCTGTTAAAAGGCCAAATCAAACTGTCCACACCACCATGACTAGGCAATCTGATATGAAGAATCTGAGAAGCAATTCAACATTGGAAAGAAAAAATTTACTTTATCAGCATTCCAATTGTTACCATGTTTAGAGATAAGATCATAAACTAGTTTAATCTTTCGATCTTTAAATAATTCTAAGCTTTGACCTCCAGGAAGCCAATTATCCTTTCATACTCTAATAGATCTACCATCCCTAACAATCTAGCACCATTTGTCTCTTAATACCTCTTTCCCCAACCAAAGACTTCTCTAAGCCCAAGAAGAGAACTTAGCATCAATAACATCAGAATCTGAAAAATACAGGTTTTAAGGAATCTAAAGCATAAGTTCTCAGGATTTTTCAAAATTTCATGCTTTTTTCGATAAAAGAGTGAGATATTGAATTACTCAAGATCTTTGAAACTAATGCCACCTGAATTATTCCTAAAGCCAACTTTCTTGTAAGATTACCACATTAACTCTCTAATTCCATCAGCTTTTTCCCACCAATTGTAAATTGACACAAATTTTCCTAGGAAGTTTAAACACTCCATAACACAAATGGTAAGTGCTTGAGCAGCTGCCTTTAGCAAAATTTCCTTCCCGGCTAGAGATAGGAGGTTACCTTTCCAAGATGTTGTTTTCTTCTTTAGTTTTTCCACCAGATTAGAATAAACACTAGCCTTTGAGGAATTTCAATCAGTTGGTAAGCCCAAATACATTTCTATATTAGTGGATATAGGAATCTAAACGTTAGCAGTAAAAACTGATTACTTGGCAAAAGAAACATTCCTACTAAACCAGATGCAACTTTTCTCCATACTCATTTTTTGGCTAGAAGCTTTACAGTATCATGTAATGAACTCAAGAAGATAGATTTAAAAGTCATTCTAGCCTCAGTGAAGAAAAGGCTATCATTAATAAATAGAAGGATGAGACATTGGGAGCTACTCCTTTCAAGGCATACAACTTTGATTCTTCCATCATCAACAGTCTTTTGGATGTATTTGGAGTGGCGATAGCAACTATAATAAAAAGGTAAGAAGATAGAGGGTCTCCTTATCTTAAACCTTTTTTAGGTTTAAGTACCACTTTAGGCTGATCATTTATCAAGATAATATAGTAGGTAGAAGTAACACACTTCATAATCCAACTCACCATTTAGATATCAAAACCTGACTCAATGAGCAAGAGATTAAGGAATTCCTAATTCACTCTATCAAAAGCCTTTGTCATATCTGTCTTAATAGCCAAAAACATCTCCTACCTTTTTCTCTCTTCTTAATATGGTAGAAAACGTATTGTGAAATAATAATATTGATATGAATATGTCTACTACTCACAAAAGCTCCCTGATGTTCAGATATAAAACTAGAAAAAAGAGGTTTAACCCTATTAGTAATGATCTTTGACATAACTTTATAGAAAAGATTACAAAGAACAATAGGTCTGAATGAGAGGGATACTCAAGTTGTTTAGTTTTTAGAATCAAGGTGATATTTGTATCATCCATGGAACGGGGAAGATAGCAATTGGCAAAGAAATTTTGTTCAACCTTATACAAGTCTTGACCAATCAAGCTCCAATTCTTTTGATAAAAAAGACCTAAAAGACCATCAGGACCAGGTGCTTCCCCTGCTCCCATACCAAATACAGCATGCTCAACTTCTTCAAAAGAGATATCAACAATTAAGGAATCATCATCTTCCTTACTAATGACTCAATTAACATGTTGTAAGAGCCTATCCACCTCAGAAATGCTCTCAAACATGAAACAATTAAAGATGTAGTTTTTACTGATCCTAGCCAAGTCATTATCTCCTTATCTCCAAATGCCTTTATTGACTTTCAACCTTGAAATATCGTTAACCCTCCTCTTCAAACAAATTGATGGAAGGAACAAGAGTTCATATCACCTGCTTTAAGCCATTGAACCCTAGATCTCTAGTGCCAATAAATCTCCCCCTGCTTCCAAATCTTACCCAATTGAGATAAAATAATCTTTTTCTCCTTCAAATCCTCATCAAAGTCATCACTAAGCTCCTCCAATCTAGCTTAATGTATGCTAATCTCCAACTTGGGATTACGTCTCAAGTTCTTACTCTAACTGCTGAGTTTTTCTTTACATCCATTTATTTTCTTAATAAATTTGGCCATTACCCAGATTATAAGAATTAGAACTCCAACACTTTCTCATTACCTCTTCAAAATCATCTTCCTCATGCTATTTAGCCTCGTACTTAAATCTTATTCTTCTTTTAATTCTTTTAGTAGATGTTTTAATGATCAAGAAGTTGTGATCAAATCCCATGTTAGGTAGGATTATCACTTCAAATTGGGAAAAGCTTCTAAGAAGTCCTCATTCACCAACACCACACCCTATCCAACCTTTCGTGGATGAAATCACTACCACATCCCCTATTTCTCCAAGTGAACAAACAACGTGAACCCTTAACATCAAATAAGTTACAACTCTCAATAAAACTTCTAAACATTTTGACCCTACTAAAATCAAAAGGTCTACCACCAACCTTCTCATTACTATTCAACAATTCATTGAAATCAGTATATACTATCCAAGGATCAGAGTTACCTCTATTAGTAAAAGCTAGTGTCTCAAAATCCTTCCATCTTAGTGGATCGTTTCTATGACCATAGGCAAAAATGTCTCTTCCCATATTTAAAATCCTCAAGTCCATAATGTTATCAGTATTAGAAAGACTGATAACACTAAGAATGTTGTTCCAACAAACAATAATTTCACTAGATAAACCAATTAACTCCACAATATACCAATTATAAAAATGCCACATTCTAACAAGTCTGTCAACCCTTGTTTTATGAGCTTTAGTTTCCAACAAACAAAGTACATGAGGCTCGAGTGAAAGATTACATCTTTCAATAGCGCTTGAGTTGTCAAGGTATTCCTCAACCCTTGATAGTTTTAAACTAATGCATTCATGGCATTTGTGATGACTTTACAATGTTAGCCATCATAACCTCCTCAGAATGTTCCTTACTTGCACTAATAAATACCTTTAAGTTCTCCAATTCTAGCCAGCTTCCCTCTTGTACCCTTGATCTTTTACTATTTCTTCCTTCCCAATCTTCCACCACAACTTTACATTGATGTTTTCCTTTTGATTCCTAATTTTTAGGATAGTTCACCCTATCATCCTGGGGGGATTGAAATTGAAATCCATCATTTCCTTTATAAGGAGAATCCATGTGTTCATAATGATCCTTGATTATAAGAGCCATGCTTCTTGTCTTCATCTTTCTTGCATTAACATTTCTATTCACAACTTCTTTAAAATTCACATCACCATGTCTGAATTAAGTACCCTCTACTATAGTCCCTTCCTTGAGTACATGGTCCCTGCTCATCTACTTGACTTCCTTCCTGGCCATTCCTAGCTTTAACATGATGAGGTGTTTTTAAATTTATTTTACTCGCATTAATAAGTGACCCCAATGAGAAATTGAGTAATGTCGATGGTATACTTATTCTATGTACCAATTTAATAATTTTAAAAAATGAAATGAATAATGAACACTTTTTTCAACATTAATAATGGACACTTTCTTAGTTTTTAAAGAAGCGTAAAAAAACAAAAATTCAAGAATCGACTTTTTCTATACTATATAGTAATAGCATAATTTATATTATATAGTAATAGTATAATTTAACTAGAGTTTTTAATACTGATTCAAAAAGCATAATCATTAGGTATAGGCTTGACTATTGTGTGAATATTATGTTTTGACAAAATTATAGTATTTACAATAATGAAAATATTACGACTCAAACCTAAATTTCATTATCGGGATGTATAAACCCTAAAATTTCATGACGTGGATGTATAAAGTTTAACCAACATGATAATTCATATTTATTAAAAAAACTCATATTTTCAATGTTAACCATCCTGTTAAATTGATGTTCTAATTGGCTGGCGGCAATTCGTACACTACTTCTCCACGAGCTCTTCATTGGCTAACAGATTCTCTCTCTCTCTCTCTGAGTTTCCCCAAATATCGAGACTCCTCGACCCGAACCCAAAACTGGCCGAGTGACGGGAGAACTTATTGCACCAAAATTCTAAAGCAAGCGCGTTTTTCATTCCTCGAATTATTCGTATTCAATTTCTTACGTTTTGGCATTTTCCTTCGCTTCTTAGTCTTAACTGACGTTTCGCCAATTCTATTTGTGGAGTTCTCGCTCGCTCATTCCTCTGTTAACTCCGAAGGTGCGTTCCTTTTTTGAAATTCTGCAAGCTCCCTTTCAATGTATTTCGTACCGATTGGTTGAGCTTGATGATTGATCTGTTATATGATTGACGAATTTTTTTTTTAATTTTTAAGTGTATTCCTGGATCTGATACTGATTTATGACTAGTTTATAGATCTGAATTTGAATTGGGTATTTTTGCTGTACTGAATATACTTCCATCGATTTTGTGATTTTGATCTGTGCTTTCTGCAATTCCTAGTCGTCTTGTTTTGTAATATCTTTCGTAAAAGATGAGTTGAAGAAGTCAAATTACTCGTCTGGAACCTCTATTACACAATTGGAGGTCAATCTGCCGAGTCTGAATATCAATTATTCAATTTAAATCTAGTTCTATATGTTGTTGAATGAATGGGAATTTTGTTGCTCATGATTGAAGGAATCGAGTCTTATGGCTGACTTGTGATTAAAGCAATTCTTTTATTTATTTACATGCACGTAGTCTGTTAATGTTAACTTGTGGTTGACATATTTTTAGCTTTAAGAAAAGTAACTGCTTCTTTGGTTTAAAAATCATATAGTTAGAACCTTGAGATTCTGAACCTGAGTTCCTTCTCGGTTTTTATCAGCAAAAAGTTTGCAATGAAAAAATTTCCTAATTTGAAACTTTATTTTGCTAGTTGATAACCAAACATACTGGTATTGGAAGCCAGGGTTATCTGCATCTGTAGTGTGAGTCATGTGAAATGGTGAATTCTGAATAACAATATTGTGATTTATTGTTGGATCTGTTTTTGTGGAAATGGTGAATTCTGAATACGGAATACCTGTACTTGCCACTGTGTTATCTTGATGTGAATGTGATTGAAAGTCCAATAATATTGACCAGTTGACCTTATGCAATTCTTCTTCTTTCACATTTTTCCCAAAATTACTCACTTGCCCAATTTTATCTTTTCTAGGAGAACTTTCTCAGACCGTTTGGCTTCATATGGATGAGGATGGATTTCTTAACGTCTGAGGGATAAATTTTCTTGCCGGTCCTTCTGCAAAGGATTTATGAAAATGGCTCCAGCTAGCAAGGCTGATAAGAAGGCATCTGTTGATGTGGCTGCATGGATGTTTAATGTTGTTACTTCTGTTGGGATAATCATAGTCAATAAAGCCCTAATGGCTACTTATGGCTTCAGTTTTGGTATTATTTTCTTTGCATAATTTTGATTTAATTTCATTATAACTTTTTTGGTTACACGGCGTGGCAGAATGTTTTTGGTTTACTACAAGCAATGCATACACTTTCAAGTTTTCAAACTCTATCTTATTTTCCAGAAAAAGTATTAATTCGCTTTTTATGTCATTTGTAAAGAAGAAACAACTCAAAAATTTGTTTAGAAACGGCAGTCACTTGTATAATTTATCTGTAATCATGTTTGGGTCAGATCACATCTACTTGTGCCTGTCCCTTGGTTGAACTTCCGATCAATCAATATGGTGTAACTCTACTTGGATAAGGGGTGGATAGCATTCAAATTTGGTGGTAGTATGGAATTGGTTTTGATAGAAGAATATGGAAGGTCATCCAACACTGTATAAGCAAACATGGGACAAATAGATTGTAGTTATAAGCTTATAAAAATCAAGGCATGAATTAAAGGAATTAGGTTGAAGTATTGAGAACAATAATGAAGTTTCCTATTGATTCTTAAGTATATAACTGCACATGCACACCTAAGAGTGCAATCAACCATTGAAGGACTTGGAAATCGGAGTTAATGATTTATAACTTGTTTAGTATAAAATTATACAACAAATATTACATTTCATAACAATATTAAATTATTGACGGTTGATTAACTAAAACTAAAACCTTTTGCAGCTACAACGCTAACTGGTTTGCATTTCGCTACAACAACCTTAATGACGGTTATCCTAAGGTGGTTCGGATACATCCAGCCATCGCATCTTCCCATCTCAGAACTTCTGAAATTTGTTCTTTTTGCTAATTTCTCTATTGTCGGGATGAATGTTAGTCTAATGTGGAACTCTGTGGGATTCTATCAGGCACTGTTTTCCATATCCTTTACTCTTTGAATTATTTATGATATATAAACAGCAATACATTTGAATTATACCTTGTTGATTGACAGATTGCAAAGCTGAGTATGATACCTGTATCTTGCTTGTTGGAAGTTGTATTTGACAAGATTCGATACTCAAGAGATACAAAGCTTAGTATAGGAATTGTTCTGTTGGGTGTTGGAGTTTGCACTGTTACAGATGTGAGTGTTAATACTAAAGGCTTTGTTGCTGCCTGTATAGCTGTATGGAGTACTTCCCTGCAGCAGTATGTAAGTTTCATTCCTTTACATGGCATACCTTGTGCAATGTATAATATTAAATCTATTTTCCTAGAATGCAAAAACCCTTTATGTGTACACCTGTGTGCTTTTACACAAGAGGTCACCTGCAATATTTGGTTGAAGAAATAAGTTCTCTTAGCTGCTAGAGGTTAGGGGATGGGCGAACAGATGTTTATATGCACAAGAATATCTAAAATCATATTATAGGCTATAGCACGTTTTTCTGCAATTATTCGTACGTTAATTTTATGAGAATGTAATTTACTAATTTTCACACGTTTCACGTAGTTTGAGAGTCATATCTACTCTTCAACATTTCACATTGTTGAACTGGAAATCTATAGGTGGGGTAGGGATAGGGGTGGGGATGGGGGTTGTGTTGGTTGTATAAGCTTCGAGATTATATTAGACTTGAACTCCATGTGCCTTATTTCTAGAAGTTTCAAGGGTTCTAGAATGATAAGTCATCAAGTATTAGCAACATATTAAATCTTATCAGTAGCTAGCTTTGTATTTACTTTTTCTCTCTTATGAAGTGCCAAATATTTCAAATGACTTTTCTCACCGATTTGATAACTCTGCAGTATGTGCACTACCTTCAGCGGAAGTATTCACTTGGATCTTTCAACCTGTTGGGACATACAGCCCCAGCTCAGGCTGCATCGCTTCTGATATTAGGCCCCGTTCTAGATTATTGGTTGACAAACAAAAGAATTGATTACTATAATTATGATGTTCGATCTCTTGTAAGTACTCCTTAAATTTGTACTCTTTTATGATTATTCTACATTTGTGCTTTGACATCATCCTTATTAATATCATCATGTTGATAACGGCATGGTTACTGGCTCCTGAACCATGACACTTTTACCACCTTTTTAGAAATTTAAGCATGCATTTCTCAAATCTCAAGTCATGGGATTTGCATGGTTGTGCATATGCTTACCATCAAAGATTCGGTTTTCTTTAAAGATAATTTGCCTCTTCGGTCATAATTGTAATCAGTAAACAAAGCACCTAAAGAATAACAGAAAAGATTACTTAAACAACCCTTGAGAAGGCATATTTCGGGAAAATATTAACGATGCTTTTTATATTTTGAAACTTCAAAGATTATGCCATCATTAAGTCACCTACGTCTCTCTTCTGCTTGGTATCCCATTCCCCAAGCTTTCCCATTGTCTTGAAAACGTTATCTTGTTTTTTGTCTGGTCAAAAGAACAAATTATCGAACTCTCTTCTTTTACGTACGCAAGTGCTTGTTCAATCAAAAGAGCAACTTGATAGCTGCATACTTGCATGGAAGTAATATTTGCAATTCAGTGAGTTATTGCTGCTATTTATTCGTTATAATCAGTCTCCAATGATACTATTATTGCAAAATTAATTTAACATTCTCATGAAGAAAGTTCAGTTATAACTTATGATATTTACTAAATTGTTGCTTCAACTGTCTCTACAGATGTTTATAATATTGTCATGCACCATTGCTGTTGGAACAAACCTCAGCCAATTCATCTGCATTGGCAGATTTACGGCTGTGTCTTTCCAAGTGCTTGGCCATATGAAGACTATCCTTGTTTTGATCATGGGATTCCTTTTCTTTGGAAAGGAAGGGCTCAATCTTCATGTTGTCTTGGGAATGCTAATAGCCGTTGTTGGTATGGTATGGTATGGAAATGCCTCATCTAAGCCTGGAGGAAAAGAACGCCGAAGCCACTCACTTCCCACCACGAGGCAACAGAAACACAGTGGTTTATCGGAATCTACGGAACATGATGGTAAGGTCTAAGGAGTAATTTATGATAAGTAGAGATCAACTGATTTTCCAGGAAGTTCTTTAATCATTTGAGGTTAGAAAAACCATAAAATTTTCTAATTATTTTGCCCGTTTTTATAGTTCTATAGTTCATGCAGTGGTATTCAATTCCCATGAAGGGAATTGGATATTCCGGGATAAATTTCGTTGAGACTTTCATAATTTTTTTCATCACCACCAAGATAATTAAGCCTTGTGATTTTCTTTTCCAAACCTAAATTTCAACTTCTGTGAACAGTTACTCTACAAGCAATGAATTACAGGTTTCTGCAGTTTTTTAGTCTATGGCGTTGAGCCATATTACGTTCTTGTTCATTAAACGTGAAAATGTTGACCTTATGACAAATTGAAAATAGTTCTTTGTTAATATTAAGGTAAAAAATAAATCATTCATGTTGAATCATCTATTAGTGCAGTCCTATGGATTTAGATCCCCTCATGAACACGAGAAGATCATGTTTTACAAACTAGACCATTGGATTTAATTTTCATTTCTAGAATAAATAAACATAAATTTTAAAAATAAATTCTTTTAAGAAATTACATTTTTTTCTTAGACAAATCTTGATCTTTAAAATTGAAATTGATGATCCACATCAATTATATTGTTCATTTGATGGACCTTTTTTCTCATCCATCTTAGATCAACTAATAGTTTAATAAAATCTCATTGAACTGTTATGTAGAAACGTTCACAATAGAAAATATGCTTCGGAATGTCAAGTCAACTACTTGTTTTGTTTTGTCTATAGAATGAGTTTATTTCTTTTAACGACCTCAGAATATATTTAAAACTTGTAAAGATGTCTGAAACCCCAACAAATTTCTCAAAGTTTATTACATCAGTAACAGAGAAAGGAAGATAACATACGACAAAAAGAAAATAGTTCTGATTAGAAACTAAGTTAATTTTACTCTTAATCCACCTAACTGGTGCGAAATCAAAACTCCATAGCTTTTGCCTAATCTCCTAAGGCAAGTTATCAAGCCTCCAACTGTAACATCTGTCATTATTCAACCAAGAAGCTACCATTTACCATGATCTTATTCCATCCCTTAGTAGCAGCTTCTAACAAGACTTGCATCCACAACCATCACTCAGCTTTTACTTAGCAACGCAACCACCTTCTTCCCTACAACTCCAACATCATTCCCTATCCAACCCCTAGCAATGATGCCAACAGCTGCACTCTTGGGAAAATTAGTCAAAATCTTGCTTTTCTCTATCAGCTTGTTCTCAGCAAGCAACCACCTTCTTCCCAGTTGAGCTTGATTTACCATGCTCAGAAGGCTCCTAATGTTCAGACTAAAAACATAGGGTTATCAGAACCCATATCAGTAACATCAGCATCAATACATTCTAAACCATGTTGTTAGACACGCAAAAACTTCAAGCAACATTAGAAGCCCTCCTTATAGTAATCATCGAATCAGAAATAATCCCCTCAAAGCAGTCTCATTCCTACTCTTCTAAATAAACCAGCATTCTCAAGATAATACATAATCATAGAATGATTTAATTGCCGTATTTGTTAAATCCGTGTTGTGTATCAAAAACTCAGCAGTTGATGGATAATAGCTTTCCATTTATGTGAACACAACCATCTGGCTGAGTAACTCATCAAATTACTTTATTTAGGTCAACTCCCACGTGTAAAAAAAGATTAAATGTGAAAACACCTCCCGCACTTTAGTTGTTTTGTCATTACACCAATGCACTAAATATTTAGACACTCCAAATAACTTGATTCTCTCAGGTATAGAGAGAAAATAATGCTTTTTAATAACAAAATTGACCAAACTATTACCACTAATTTTGCAAAGGCAGTTAAAAAGAATTTTTCAAATTCACTTTCTATTACAACCATACATCAAACTAAGCCTTATAACATTCATTTTCTTCCCTATAGTTCTTTTGACATTCAATGAACTCACATCCCATTAATACCAGTCTTTAAACTCCTAAAATATCATACAAATTAAGTATTTCACATATTTTTCCCTTTACTTCATTACATAATAATCTTTTTAAATAGTTTGTAAATTAAAATCTTATAATATTATGTAACTAGAAATGTGAATGTCCGTAATATTAATTTGAGATTCTTTATATATATACAAGAAACAGTTATTTTTTAGTTAATAATAATTTGTTCGTTAGTAATTTATAATATGTAACATTTATGTTATAGCAACATGAAAATTCATCTAAATAAATTTAGATAAATATATTAATATAATTTCTAATAATCGATTAATGATATAATCATTTCTTAGGAGTTTGATAGATTGATGAAATAAAATCATTTTATATAAATTTAGAAAGCAAAGTTATACAGTATAATTTCACGTATCTAATTTTTAATTTAACAAATCTTACTCTATGTGCGCAACGTTCGAGGACAAAAACCTTTTAATATATATAATATCTAAAATTTATCTTATATATCTAAATGACACTACATAACTAATTTTATATTCTTACCTTTCTAATGAATTATTACATAACTAATTTTATAATTTACAATGCACGTTATTTGGTGAGGATCTACTATTATATAATCATGGAGTGTGATTGTTAAATTATTTAATTCAAGGTTCAACATGAATGTTAATTCATAAATATTGAAATTTAGTGATTCTCTTATTTTATAGTGAAGAAAGGAAATAAATATACTTAAATTTTTTTATGTAGTTAGTAAATCAACAAAGAAACTAGACTTATCACGTGCAACACACGTACATTTCTACTTGTAAAAGATAAAAACACAGTCGACATTCTTTATTTTGGGATTAAAGAGTCTACAAAATTTTCACCAATTTACTAATGTTTGCGATCAATGTCCTACCACACAAATTTCAATAATTTTAACTTA
Source organism: Datisca glomerata (assembly GCA_003255025.1). Classification (NCBI taxonomy): domain Eukaryota; kingdom Viridiplantae; phylum Streptophyta; class Magnoliopsida; order Cucurbitales; family Datiscaceae; genus Datisca; species Datisca glomerata. Next base: position 1,114,964 of record QANY01004032.1, on the reverse strand, counting down.
AAAACCAGCTAATACTAGAGCCTTTGGCAAAATATAAACTATTCAAATTGAAATTGAGATGCTATCAATTATATATTAGACATGTTAAAAAATTAAAGTTGAAATTTCAAAACTAGCAGATTTTTATATCGAACTTAATTGCAAAAGATTTTGTATAAGGTGATTGAAAAACAGTAAAATATATATGGTTTAAGGGTTATTTTTGGATTAATAGTTATGGACCGCGCTTAATGGTCAGTATTGGAGGAGAAATCGTGAGAATTCTATTAAGGGCCTTTTGTATGTGAAATCTAAAATTATCACGGCAGTTAAATTACGGGTGAAACATGATTAATATGTTTGGTTGTGCATAATAATTTATAAACTAATCGATTACTAGTTTTGATACATCAACCTTAAGCAAGATGAGTAGTTTATAGTCGACTCAACATAAACGAAATCCCTCATTTGATCCTATAGTACCAATAGTCTTGTAGTGACCCTTCATCGAAAGAGTAGGCAATTGAAAGAACCACCTCTAAATCCTTTAGGTTGGGAGATATCAAAGGGAAACCTCGTCTAGCTTGTATGTCTTTGAATTATCCAACTCATTTTTCCACTTATCTTGTCCATAACAGAAGAAATACCAAAATCCTTTGTTTAGAAGGTAATCCGCTAGAAAAGTAGCTACAAAATATTCAATCAACTTGTTGGCCTGCTTCTTAGGTGATGCTTTTGGCCTGCTTCTATGTCATGTAGTTTCTAATAAGCATTTGCTTCAAAAGAGTTCATTTTGGCCACCTTCTTAGCTCTCGATGCTTGCTTCGTCAGCACGGGTTTTGCATACGGTATATTTTGAAGCTGTAATCCAAATGAGTATTTTACATAGAGCATACAAGAAATTCCATCAATAACTGGCTATTTTTATTCAGAACAACTCGATGAATGTAAGTAGATCTTTTTAGGAGGACCCCAGACGATAGAGAAAAACCTATCCAAATTTTACGATGAAATGGTTGGTTGTTCACGAACTAGTTGTACCTACCATTTTTTAGGGTCAATATCAGCCATGTAGTTCATCCAGCGAGAAACCTAATTCAGATTATAGAGCTACGACATAAACAAACCTAAATGAATTAATTTTGAATGAAATCGTTCTAGGGGATTTTGACTTCTTTATTACTGAAGGCATATGCTTCTATGGGCCCTACTAAACATGCTTCGGGGGATCGACTATTGGGGATAATGCCCTCAAAATATGTGTATTGACATTTTGATATGAAATTTAACGAGGATTACATTTTTCTTAAAATTTTTCTTTTAAATTATTGTTGAATAATTTATATAAATATATGAAAATTTCATATTCATTAATGAGATTATGATCTTGTATTAGTACGAGATGATTAAGATCATAGATAATGAATAAAATTATCAGCAACATATTAAAGTATGAAATCTTTAATGAATGGTTGCTAGTAAGGTTCATTAAGCATTATAAATGCGTGTGATCTAGATCCGGATCATTGATGTGTATAGACATCTTAGTTAATGTACTTTATATAATGAGATTATATATGACTGGACCGATTTGAATTAATATCTTTATTAACGTGTCATTTATCATAAAGATTTAATACACATCAATTCAATGATCATATGTAGATCAGTCTGAATCTTGAATAGTCATGAACTCATGTACATGTCTACTGAATCTTTTGATCACTCGTTAAAGTTTGTTTGTAAAACAAGTTAGTGACTTTTGTTTTTGTTTTGGAGATTCAGTGATGTGGATGGCTGGGAACATGCTCTTGCAATATTTGGAATCCAAGCTTTCTTAACGGATCATATATTGGTTCCCTTAAGTGTTAATTCTGGAACTGAATAGTTATTAACCTTCAATTTATAATAAGATTATAAATTAGTCATTCACTAGTGGATTACTGGTACTTAAGAATCAAGATGAAATACTTTTGACAAGCTCTAATTGGAGGACAGAACTACATGAAATAATTATATTAATCGACTACATGAAATACTATTTAAATACATTCTATAATCAGTAAGAGTTCAATTCCATATTTATAGTAGAGTAATAATGAAATTAATAAAAATTAATTAATTAATAATCAGGTTTATTGGAGCTTAGGATTATAAGTTCATGGTTCCTAAGTCACATATGTACTACGCAGTCTAGGGTGTGGATATTTCAGAATGAGAAAAAGACTGACTTGCAAAAAGAATTTTAATTCTAGGGCAAGTACATAATCATGAGATAATTGTATGCGATTAATTAATTGAATTATATATATAATTATTGATTATTTTTTAATTATCGATAAGTGAGATAAAATATCTAATTTGTGAAATAAATAATTAAATTATTATTAGATAACAATTTGAATCAACTAAATCTGTTATTAGTGAAATAACATATAAATTAGTTGATAGGGATAATTAGATATGTTAATTTTGAATTAACTAATATCTAGATATTTATCTGATTAAAATAAATATTTAGTTCACAGTAATTACCCGTGTCAATCATTGATTAGGTATCAGAGATTGACATGGACTACTGTAGTGTCACGTGACACTTCAGTAGTGGGAGTGCAACACGGTAGTGCCAAACGACACTACGGTGGTGCCTTGAGCCACTGTGCTACCTCACAGCACATTGTAGTTATGCACAATTGCAGTGGGTCCTATTATAATAGATAATTTTATAATTAAATATTATTCCAGTTTATCCCCAAAAAATATGATACGCCATTATTTAAAAAATATACAGATATTATTCTAATGGCCTCAGTTGATGAAATAGTTCATCAGTTCATAAAAAAATCGAATCGAGAATACAATTGATGTCAGAGTGATTTTTTGTTGTGATTAATAGTTAATCAAAACTCTGAAAGAATAATCATCACATTCTTTTAAGGAATCGTCTCAATAAAATCATTCTCAGTAAATCTCTAGATCTCATGTGTTGAGTACATTTGGAGACAGAAAAATTTCTTGTAATATTCTACATGCACATACACGTCCTAGTGCATTGAGAATTGACTTGGAAGATCTTAGCATGGATCTCGGAGTTTATTGATCGTTGGAACAGTTTTGTGGGACGAATGATCGATCAATTTTGCAAGGGACGGTTAATATAGACTACAAGAGGTATATGATTTCCAACCTTGTATGTTGTCGATTTAATGTATAAATATATAATGGATCATGACTAATTGAAAAAGATTTTTCAATAAAAAAAATTTATTTGGTTATTGTGGCATTGCGCAAGTTTTATTTTATTAAAAGATTTTATCTTTATTAAATTTTTAATTTTTAAATGGCCACACGCGCCGCGACATCTAACAAGCGATAACAGAGCGGTCTTTAAATATTTATATATTAAATGATGTGTGGTTTTTTTTTACATTATTCATATAATATGAGATATGTATGAGTGAATGGATGATTATGTATTTTGAATGTATAGAAAATAACGGATCGTTAATTATATGCTGATTATTGGGTTAGGTTTTGTTCTTTTAATTTTTTCTTAAATCTTGTGTAAGCCATTTTGGTGTGTAGATACTTTTGTAATTTTATTTTGAATAATTATTGTAATTATTCCGATCGCGAGAAGACGAACAACGGAGGAAAAAGAAAAGAAATAGGAATTCTAAAAGAATTCCGACGCCGGCACTGGAAATTAGTTTCTGACACAGGCGCCGCCGACTAAAGTTGATCAACTATGTTGCCGGAATTTACTGGTCTGCGACATCACCGGAAAATCAGCGCCGGTGTTCGGCGGTGCTCGGCGCCGATCCAGCGGCGATGGTGGTCGGTGGCAACTGTTGTCACATTGAAGAAATTTCCGCACAAACTCTGATACCAACCAACCTTATTACTGTATAGTTTTATGATAACCCTAAGTCTATCAATTATCTTTTTAAATTTTGAAATTAATGTAATTTTAAAATTAATTTTTAATTTTTAATTTAATAAAAATTAGAAATTAATAGGTTGATTGTGGTTGACTCAAGTTTGACCAAATCAGATAAAATAATTATTTGGCTAAGTCAAAGTCATTTTTTAAAGAGATAATTATAGAAATTAATTTTAATTAAGAAAAATAGTTTTTCCTAATAAAATAGGATGTTGTTCAAAGTTTAAAGATTATGAAGACGGACTTAAGGAGTTGAAGATAATATTTGAGAAATATGTATTCTTGAAGTCTACTTTGTAATATTTTTCTTTATTTCAAGGGTTGTAATTTAGAAATACTCAATAGTCACTCGGTCCATTATTATTTTATTTCATTATTAAATAATTATTTAATTGTTATGTTTGATAACATGTCCATGCATTAGTCGATCACATGACATACACAAAAATCCTTCACAAATCTATATGATCATGCATCTCATATGTAGAAACATGATTTATTAGGATTGTCCTATTATGTTTATATGTATTGTTTTATGAAATCAATTGCATATAAACTGCTAGGTTTTGATTAGTTAAAACTTGGTAATCACACCATACTAAGAACTAAGTAACATTTAGGGTAACCGACTTTAGTAAAAGGCTTTTATTAAAATTTGATGAATTTAGTTCACCTAATTATGACTTAGGTGTTTTAAAAGGTTAAAATAAACTTAGACCAATGAGATTGAGATAATTGATTATTAAATATTTATAGGGATTATTTTAACCAGTGATTAATTGATTAGTTAAAATGGAAACACATAATCCTAAAATAGTGAGTAAGAGAAGGTTGACATGTCAATGTAACCTATGATTTTCATCATTAGTACAACACCGTGAGGTGCAGTAAGAGCCTCGAGATGGATTTGTTTTCTCCCCCTAAGAAATGTTTTGAGCGATACCAATACCAAGGTTAGACTTTTCAATAAGATAGGAGGAAGTGAAGTAGTTTAGTTTTGACCGACCCTAAGACGACATATTCTAAATGAAGTTATGGAATCTGAAATGATTGGTTACACTGACAAAATCACAATTAAGCTTTCATGTGGATAGTTGTGACTTGACCGGACAAGCGATACCTTATTATTAAAAGAGAAAATATGAGATATTTTAAGTTTTAATTAGTAAGGATTAGAATGTCTTATAGACAGTCTGAGATTAATCTAACTGACCCTAAGGCAGCACATTAATCGTTGGGTTATTTTATCATGATTACTAATTGTTAAATTTGTGTGTTTATTATGTTGCCTTCATACATCACGTTTACTTTTCGTATTCTAGATATTTATCAGTTATATTGAATCTTGTTTGTTTTAAATTTCAGTTATCATTATTATGTCGATCATGGGCAACCTTGTTACTGCTTTACTGGCTCTTGAGAAATTGAATGGTAATTTTTCATACGTTGGAAATCAAATATGAACTTAATGCTGATTTGTAAAAACCATAAGTTCGTTCTTACTGAGAAATATCCTGAGGAACCCATTGCTAATTCCCCTAAGAATGTTAGGGAAAAATATGCTGCTTGGATCTTATCAAATAACAGGACGAAGTGCTACATGCTTGTTAATATGAATGATGTTCTGAGAACCAAACATGAAAGCATAGAGATTACCTATGAGATTATGGAATCTCTACAGGTTTGGGCATGAGTCAGATCAAAGTCGTCGTGAGGCCACTAGGAGCTATATGACGACTAAGATGAGAAATGGTACTTCTGTGCGAGAACATGTTTTGAAAATTATCAACATAATGCGCAAGGTAGAAGTACATGGGGAGACCATTGATCAGCGGACTCAAGGTAGTATTATACTTGAGTCGCTCACATCAGCTTTTTCTGCGTTCACTACCAACTATGTTATGAACAAGTTACAATTTAACATGACCCAATTGTTGAATGAACTGCTTACTTTTGAGTCACTCAATCTTAAAATGACCAAAGAGGGCGAGGAAAATGTTGTTGAGCAAAAGCAGTCTTCCAATATTGTTGAGAACAAGAAAATGAAGAAGAACAATGGTAAGGACAAAACTAAGAACAAAAGAGGAGAGAAAATCAGGACATCGCTGAAAGTTAAGAACATGAAGGACAACAAGCCCAAGGGAAAATGTTTCCACTGTGGGGTTGAAGGTCATTGGAAGAGAAACTATAACAAGTATCTCTCCGAGCTGAAAAAGAAAGGTAAATATTGATTTACTTGTACTTGAAGCCTGCTTAGTGGAATATGATTTCTCATCCTGGATACTTGATTCAGGAGCCATTAACCATGTATGTACTTCTTTGTAGATGCTTGATTCGTCAAAGGAGCTGGCTGGTGGCGATGTCATTTTGAGAGTTGGTAGTGGTGCGCTCGTGTCAGCTAAAGCATTAGGGATAGTCCATTTACTTTTTGAATATAATTATTTAGTTTTGAACAATGTTTATTATATTCCTGGGTTTTCGAGAAATTTGATTTCTCTTATATTTTTGTAAGAATAGTATTCAAAATTTCTTTTATTAATAAAAAATTTATTATTTCTAAGAATGGATTCGATATTTGTCATCCTAAAGTTATAAAATGACTGTATATGCTTAAACCGACTGAACGCGCGTTAAATAATTCTGAATTATTTAAAGTAGCAAAACCTAAAAGTAACACCAACAAGAGTTTCTTATGATTATGATAACACATATCTTTGACATCTTAGGTTGGGACATTAATCTAGATAGGTTAAGCACGTTAACAAAGTATGATGATTTGAGAGAACTAAAAGTTGAAACTTTCTGTTTATGAATCATGTCTAAAGGGTAAAATGACCAAGAGACTTTTCTTTGGAAAGGGCCCAAGAGCTAAGGAACCACTTGAGCTAGTGCATAGTGATGTTTGTGAACCGATCAATATACAAACTAGATGTGGGTATGAATATTTCGTCACTTTTATTGATGATTACTCAAGATTTGGTTATACTTACCTAATGCAAAGAAAGTCTGAAACTTTTAAAAAGTTTAAAGAGTACAAAGCTAAAGCTGAAAAGTAATTAAGTAAATCATTGAAAACCTTTCTATCAGATCGAGGTGGTGATTACTTGGATTTAGAATTCAAGAATTACTTGATGAAGTATGAAATCTTATCCCAACTCACAGTACTTGAAACGCCACAGCAAAATGGTGTTTCAGAAATAGAAATAATACATTATTGGATATGGTTAGGTCGATGTTAAGTTACTCATCACTACCACATAACTTTTGGGGATATGCATTACACACGACTACATACATTTTGAATGTAGTGTCTTCTAAGTCTGTAAGCAACACACCTTTAAAGTTATGAAATGGCTCCAAACCTAGTTTGCATCATTTTCGTATATGGTGGTGTCCAACACACGTTCTTAGATCGAAGACTGAAAAGTTAGACTCAAGGTCTGAAGTATGCATATTCGTTGGCTATGCTTCAAAGACTAGAGTGGGTACTTTTATAGTCACAATGATCAAAAGGTATTTGTATCGATAAATGCCACATTTCTTGAACATGACTATATGGAAAATTATGAACCTCGTAACAAAGTAATTCTCGAGGAATTAATGACTGATGAGATCAAACCACCTTCAATTTCTACAGATAAACGACGAACCAGAGAAACCACATTTCCTGCAAAGGTAACCCCGGTGAAACGTCGTAGTGAGAGGGTTGTGAGACAACTAGTTCGCTATGAACTAAAGGCACATATCCTAGTGTCAGACACTAATAAGGACGATCCATTATCTTAAGAAAAAACAATGGATGATCCTGAAAAGTAGAAATGGCAAGAAGACATGAACCAGTAAATGGAATCTATGTATTCCAATTCCGTTTGAGAACTTATAGATTCACCTAAAGATGTCAGGCCCATTAGATGTAAATGGATCTTCAAGAAGAAAAGAGGTGTAGATGGGAAAGTAGAGACTTTCAAGGCACGGTTAGTAGCTAATGGCTATACACAAAGGGAAAGAGTCGATTATGAAGAGACATTATCCCTTGTGGCCATGCTAAAATCCATTCACATCTTTCTATTCATATCCACTAGTTTTCACTATGAAATATGTCAAATGGACGTCAAAATTTTTTTTCTAAATGGCTCTCTTGAAGAAAGTATCTATATGATACAACCAGAAGGGTTCGTACAAAATGGGCAAAATCAGAAAGTATGCAAGTTGCTTAAATCTATTTATGGATTAAAGCAAGCATCTAAATATTGGAATCCTATCTTTGATGTGATTATTAAATCATATGGCTTCAAGAAAAATGTTGACGAAACTTGTGTTTATAAATACATCAAAGACAAGATAGTGGTTTTCTTATTTTTTTTATGTTGTTGATATTCTACTCATTGGGAATGACGTAGAAACTTTGTTAAAGGTAAAGAGGTGCTTAGTTGAGAAATTCTAAATGAAAGATTTGTGTGAGGCGAGTTATGTTCTAGGCATCCAAATCTTAAATGATAGAAAGAACAAGCTCTTGGCACTTTCTGAGACATCTTATATTGATGAGGTGCTAGAAAGATTCTCTATGGACAATCCAAGAAAGGTAACTACCGACCAGATATGGAATTATCCTCTCTAATGAGCAATGTCCTAAGACACCTAAGAGGAAGAGGATATGAGAAAGGTCATTTATACTTCAGCCGTTGCTAGCCTCATGAATGCCTCATTATGTACGAGACCAGACATTTGTTATGTAGTGAGAATTGTTAATAGATATCAATCGAATCCAGGTTTGGAACATTGGATTATAGTAAAGCACATTCTCAAGTATCTTAGGAGAACGAGAAACTATATGCTTATTTATTCAGGTGGAGACCTAAACCTCACTAGATATACTAATCAGGAAACAGATAGGGATAGTCGAAAGTCAATGTCTGGATCATAAATCGAGGTGATCTAAATGTTATGAAGATAACGTCAGACCAGAATCTGGCTCTGACTGTTATGGAGATAACATCAGAACATAACCTGGCTGATCTTTTTACAAAGATACTTCCTACGAAGTCATTTGAGGTTCACGTGCGTAACATGGGATGGAGAGAAATGTCACATTTTCTTTAGGGAAAGTGAGAGATTGTTGAAGGTAGCGCCCTCAAAGTATGTGTATTGACATTTTGATATGAAATTTAACGAGGATTACATTACTCTTGTAATTGTTCTATTAAATTATTGTTGAATAATTTATATAAATATCTGAAAATTCTATATTCATTAATAAGACTATAATCTTGTATTAGTACGTGAGGATTAAGATCATAGATAATGAATAAAATTATCAGAAACATATTAAAGTATGGAATCTTTAATGAATGGCTTCTAGTATGGTTCACTAAGTATTATGAATGCGTGTGATCTAAATTCAGATCATTGATGTGTATAGATATCTTAGTGAAAGTATTTTATATAATGAGAGTATATATGACTCGACTGATGTGAATTAATATTTTTATTAACGTGTCAATTATCATAAAGATTTAATATACATATCATTTCGATGATCATATATAGATCAGTCTGAATCCTGAGTAGGTATGAACTCCTATCCATGTCTACTTGATCTTTTGATTCACTCATTAAGGTTTGTTTGTAAAAGAAGCTAGTGACTTTTATTTTGAAGATTCAGTGATGAGGATGGCTGGGAACATGATCTTGTAAAATTTGGAATCCAAGCTTTCTTAACGGATCATATATTGGTTGCCTTAAGTATTAATTCTGAAACTGAATGGTTATTGAGCTCAAATTTATAATAAGATTATAAATTAGTCATTCACTAGTCGATTAATGGTACTTAAAGATCAAGAGGTATTTAAAGAGATAAAACAGTAATTTTGACCAGCTCTAATTTACGAACCAACAATTAGAGGACAGAACTACATGAAATGATTATATCAGAGTATTATATGAAAACTCTATAAATACATTCTATAATCACTAAGAGTTCAATTTCATATTTATAGTGGAGTAATAATGAAATTAATAAATAAGAATATTTAATTAATAATCTGATTTATTGGAGCTTAAGATTATAGGTCCATGGTCCCCAAGTCACGTCTGTATTACGCAGTCTAGGGTGTGAAATTTTCAGGACATGAGAAAAGTACTGACTTGTAAAAGGAATTTTTAATTCTGTGGCAAGTACATAATTATGAGATAATCATGTGTGATTAATTAATTAATTGAATTATATATATAATTAAATTATTATTAGATAATAATTTGAATCAACTAAATCTGTTATTTATAAAATAACATATAAGTTTGTTGATAGGGATAATCAGATATATTAATTTTGAATTAACTGATATCTAGATATGTATCTGATTAAAATAAATATTTAATTCACAGAAATTATCACGTGTCAATCACTGATTGAGTATCAGAAATTGACATGAACTACTATAGTGCCACATGGCACTATAGTAGTGGGGGTGCAACACTGTAATGCCACACGACACTATTGATCGTTGGAACAGTTTTGTGGGACGGAGGATCGATCGGCTTTGCAAATAGACTTGCTATGGACTAAAAGAGATATATGATTCCTAACGTTGTATGTTGTAGATTTAATGTACAAATATATAATGGATCCTGACTGATTGAAAAAGAGTTTTCAATAAAAAAAGTTTATCTTGTTATCGTGGCGTTGCACAAGTTTTGTTTTATTAAAAAAGTGATCTTTTTTAAAAAAATTATTTTTAAATGGCCACGCGCCACACGCTTCCGCCGCGTCCGCGCACGTGTCGCGACAACCAAGATCGACTTATAGTCAAAATCTTTAATTTGGAAGCCCTGCAAGTACATAAAGCCAACAAGATATGTCCATGATCATACGCCACTATTGAAAGAACTGGGTCACACGATTGCAAACTCTCACAAGCAGCAGAATGCACACATTGAAAGTTAGAAAAAAAACTCATCTTGTTGCTCCCCAAGAGACGCCTCCTGAATTTGAGACTTAAAAATTCCTTTAGTCCATAGGGCCTCTGCAGCATTACTTTTATGAGGTTAGGAGCACTCCCACGCCCAATATAGAGAGTTTTGGCCCACGATAGTCAAAGCGGATTTAAAGGTTGAATCTATCTTATCATATCTGTTTCTCTTCTGCTACATGTATTTGCTCACCCTTGCACTTAGAACATAGGGATTACTTACTTTCTTCACATGCATCAAAGAATATAATAGGTGATTCTTCATTTCTTTCTTTTCTTTATTCTCCATTTGAAGCAACAACCTTATTTTTCAAACTTCAAACTCTAAACAACTCCCTCTAGTTAGTCTTAGTACTCTCTCTCGCTATCATTGGATATGTTTTACTCATTTTCATCTTCTCACTCTCTCAGTTAATCTTCTTTCTTGCTTGGGAAAAAAATGCTTATGTTCACTTCTCCCCTACCTCATGTCTTGTACATGATCATGCAAAAGACCGCATGGATGAGTAAGGGGATTGGGAAGGACTATAGATTATGCAAGCTCTTTTTTTTTTTGGAGAAACCTCATTTATCATAGTCTTTTTATCTTTTTCTACGCCTAGTTTTGTTCGCTCTACCCCTTTCTTTGTTTAAACATTGTATATTAGGACATGTATGCATCCCAAGGCTTAGATATTTAATTTATGTTAGAATGTTAGGGTATATACCTAACATTGATCTTTATACTTGTATAGGTTGCAAGCTGGGAAAAGACTCAACCTTTCCTTTATTAAAGATGCTCTTTCTACTTCTCCTTTTGATATTGTGTTCGAAGCCCATCCTTCCTATTTGTTTCAAACGAGGGATCATCCGTATATGTCATTTTGGACATACCGATGAAAAATTGACTAAAATCCTTCTCATTCTGATTCTACAGTTGAATATATGTCTACAACCTTTTGAACTATGATTGTTTGAAATCATTTCACTTACAAAACGCTTTCCCAATGATCATGCCTTCACATTCCTCACAGAATGAAGTTGCCGAGTGGAGAGCATCGCCATATATTGGAGACTACTCATTTTCTCTTAGCTCCTAGCTTCAGTACCTAGTCAATTTTGGGCTGAAGTTAACTATTCTGACCGCCTTCTCTTTTTTAACTGAATACCTTCCTCTATCAACTATGGTCTGTCTCTTTTTTTAAAAGCTTTTCTACCCCACCCTACTATGAAGACCTTTGAATCGGGAGAGGATATGGTGATAAGCCTCGTAGCTTCATCTAGAGTCAGGCATCCCTCTGTGTAGGAAGACTCACCTTAGCCACTATAGCAACCCATACAACTCTAGCAGAGAAGCACCCTCCATCCGCTTCCCACTTTTTGTGTGCCCAAAATCCAACCTGATATATGAGCCTTTTGTTAGTCCTATATCTCGATAAGATAACTTTTGATGATAACAAAACATTGAAGTTACTAATAAATTTAATCAAAATTACAGAGGCTATTGGAAAATTACCACAAGACATGCCAACTAAAGATCATGAAAATATTTATTTTCATAGGAGCTCATAAAACCTGAAGATTGAAAATCGTGAAAATATTTACTTTCATGTAATTTTTATTATGAGCTTACTCATTTTACGTGTCTTTATGAAAACTTAATTTATTGAGGCATACATATACTTAAATTAAGACTCCATCCATAAAAATTCTAAACAACAAAAATCATCTCTCTTGTAAAATAGACAAAATACATGAGATGAAGAGAAGACAAATCACAAACAATATAAGTTTCAATTTCAAGAGATAAAGAGAGAGAATTTACCCAAATAATTTCTGGTCATATTGTATTATTTTGGATAGGAGTGTTCCTTGCTTTTTAGGTCAAGGATTTTTTGTCCTCTTTATTAAGGATTAAGTGTCTTTTCCTTAGCCTATATTCAAAATTTAAACTTTTTCCTCCTAAACCCTAACCTCCATCTACTCTATAAATACACTTCATTTCTCTTCACAAAACACAATTCAAAACCAAGAGACTTGCTCCTAAAACTCTTTCAGTACTCTCCTAACTCCCTTAATATTTTGAGCTTTACATGCAAATTTCTTGAGTGTGCAAGATAATTTTTTGTGAACTTAGATTGGAGATTCTACTCTTTTGAGAGAGTTATTGTAAAAGATCACTTAATCTCAAAATACATAGCCTTGTGAGGTTTATTTGGCACTCATAAGTCAATTAGGTTTGTAAGGTTTGGTCTTCACCCTTAAGAAGATCATGAGATTAAAAATCTCCAAAGGGGGCCTAGGAGAGTGGACGTAGGGATTGGATTTCCCGAACTATGTAAAAATATTGTGTGCATATCTTCTTCTCCTTCTTCTATTTTTATTATGTACTATTTATTTTTCGCACTTTATTTTTTCAAACTTATTTTTCACACTTCAATTTCTCGCACTTAATTTCCGCAATTTAAGTTCTGCAATTTAAGTTTCGGCATTTATTTTATTTACTTGCTTTATATTTCCACTTTTATATTATTTCAAGCATTATTTACTTTACCGCTTTCATCTATTACTTATTTATCTTTTCAAGGGTTAAACTCGTGGAATATTGAAGTTCATTATTGAACATTCATTTTTTACTTTAGTCCAAGAAGTTTTTTAATTTGAATACGATCACACAATTCACCCACATCTTTGGTTGCTATATCGATCATACAATTTGTATCAGAGCTTGGAACTTTATACATAAGACTTAATCATCTTGAGTAATGATATCCATGAGTGGTTCTTTTGTTAAAGGTCAATCTACTACTAGACCTCCATTTTTCAATGATAATGATTGTACTTATTGGAAAGTAAGAATGAAGATTTATATTGAATGGATTGACTATGATTTGTGGGACGTTGTTGAAAATGGTGCTCATATTCCATTCAAAAATGTGGATGGTAAAAATACTGTCAAATCAAGTAGTGAATGGAATGATGATGATAAAAGAAAAATCTCTTTAAATGTTAAGGCTATGAATGTTTTATTTTGGGCTCTTGATAAAAATGAATTTAATAAAATTTCTACATGTGAATCTGCTAAATCTATACGGAACGTGTTAGAATTCACACACGAAGGCACATATAAGTTAAAGAATCTAAAATTAGCATGCTTGTTCATAATTATGAATTATTTAAAATGAAGCATGCTGAATCCGTACGCGACATGTCTACTCGTTTCATCGATATTATTAATGGCTTGAAATCTCTTGATAATACTTATTCTAATGTTGAAATAGTGAGAAAAATTCTTAGGTGTCTACCAAATAATTGGGAGGTCAAGGTGACCACCATCCAAGAAATCAAATATCTGAACACACTTCCTCTTGGAGAACGTATTGGCTCATTGATGATGTATGAAATGAGGTTAAATAAAAATGACGAAGAAGTTACGCCAAAGAAGAAGAGCATTGCACTAAAATAAACACTTGAGTCCAATAGCGAGGAGGACGACTATGATGAAGAAGATGACATAGCTCTCTACTCACTAGACGATTCAAGAAAATCTTAAATAGAAGGAAAAATTCTCCAAGAAAAGATTATGATGAAGAAGATGACATAGCTCTCTACTCACTAGACGATTCAAGAAAATCCTAAATAGAAGGAAAAATACTCTAAGAAAAGATGATAAAAAGATACATCTAGACACATTCACGTCCTATGATTACAAAAGGCATGGATACATAAAAACTGATTGTCCAAATCTAAGTAATGCCTCCAAAGAAGTTCAAAAGAAGAGCATTCAAGATAACTTGGGATGAGATCGATGATAGCGACTCTGATGGCGAAGGAAGTTACAAATATGTGTTTTATGGCACTAGAAGATGAGGTAAATTCTTCTAAGCTAACTTTAAATGATAAACCTAGTTATGAAAAACTTGAAAATGCTTTTGAAGAACTTTATAGTGAATTTGAAAAACTTCTCTTAAAGAACTTGGTATTTCAAAACTTCAAGAAGAAAATAAGTCTTTGAAAAAAAGTGAAAATTTGAAAATCAAAGCAACCTTACATGTTTTGCATCAAGACCTTTTTTAAGTCAAAAGGAAGAAAATGATTTGAATTCAACCATTTTTAAATTTACAAATGAAAGAAAAAGTCATGAGAAACTTCTCCGTAATCAAAGGAATGCTTCTGATAAAAGGAGATTAGGATATCAACATTTTCAAAAATAAAAGTATCACAAAAATATTTTTGTAAGACTAACACAATATCCTCATATTATTTGTCATTATTTTTGGGTTAAAGGTCACAAAATTTATTCATGCTTTCATAAAAAGAAAGTTATTTTTCATGAAAGAAAATAATGGACTTTCTTCAACACTAACCCTCATGGACCCAAAAAGACTTGGATACCAAAAGTCAACTTTTAAATTTTTATGTTATAGGTACCATTGAAAAAAAAAAGATAAATGGTATCTTGAAAGTGGATGTTCGAGATACATGACCGGTGATAAAGCAAAACTCACTCAAATTTGTCGAAAGAAAAGACATGACACCTTTGGAGATGCGAAGAAAGGTAAAATCATTGGTATTGGCTCCGTAATAATGACTTTTCCCATGCTATAGATAAATTTCTACTTGTAGATGGTTTAAAGTATAATTTACTTAGTATAAGTCAACTTTACGATAAAAATTATAGTAATTTATAAAAAATTGTCTGATTAAAGATAAAATGACAAAAACAAGTTTTATTTATTGGACAAAGGGACAAAAATGTCTACACTATTAATCTAAAATGATTTTCAAAATCATAATGAAAAATGTTTTCTTGTTTTTACAATGATAGTTGATTTTGACATAGAAACTTGGGCATACTAGCATGGATTTATGTTCAAAACTATCAAAAAATGTTTAGTAAAAGTCTTCCAAAAATAAATTTTGTAAAAGATAAAATTTGTGATGCATGTCAGATGAGTAAACAAGTTAAGAGCCTTTTCAAATCAAAACATATAGTGTCAACCACTAGACAATTACAATTAATACACATTAACTTAGTCTGCCCTTGAAAAATTACAAGTCTTGGGGGTAAACACTATATATTTGTCATAGTTAATGATTTTTCAAAATATACTTGAGTTTTATTTCTCAAAAACAAGGATGGAACTTTTAAAGTTTTGCAAACTAGTTTCAAATGAAAAAAGTTTTATAATTTTGAAAATTAGAAGTGATCATGATGGAGAATTTGAAAATGGAAACTTTGAAGCATTTTACGATGAAAATGGTTTTTCACATGAGTTTTCTACTCCTAGGACTCCACAACAAAATGATGTTGTTGAGAGAAAAAATCGGTTCCTACAAGAAATGGCAAGAACAATGATAAATGAGAATGACTTACCTAACTATTTTTGGGCCGAAATCGTTAATACAACTTGTTACATTATGAATTGTGTTTTACTCAGACCTTTTTAAACAAAATCCTTATGAACTTTGGAATAAAAAAATTCCTAATATTAGCTATTTCAAAGTTTTTTGGTGCAATTATTTTATTTTAAATAGTAAAGACAACCTTAGTAAGTTCGATTCTAAAACCGACTTAGGAATCTTTTTAGGATATTCCACATCTAGCAAAGCATATAGAGTTTATAATAGAAGAACATTCGCTTTGGAATAAACCATATATGTTGTCTTTGATGAATCTATCTCCTCTAACATATTTTATGATCAAGATGGTAATATTATTAGAAAGGTAGAAGGGGTTAATATCAATGCTAATGAAGGATTAAGTCACTCTTGCTAAGAAAATGTCAAAGTATAAGATTGCAACCAACTTCTAAAAGAATGAAAGTTTGTGAAAGATCATCCAAAGGAGTTCTTAATGGGAGACATATCAAAAAGGGTAGAGACTCGCTCTACACTTCATAGTATTGGTAACGTTGCTTTTATTTCTCAACTTGACCTTAAATATTTTTTTGAAGCCGAAAAAGATGAGTATTGAATAGTTACTATGCAAGAAGAACTTAATCAATTTGAAAGAAGTGATGTATGTGAACTTATTTTTAAACCCTATAATGACTCGGTAATTGGTACGAAGTGGGTATTTAGAAATAAAGTAGATGAAAAGGGTAATATTATTAGAAATAAAGCTAGATTAGTAGCATAAGGATATAATCAAGAAGACTGTATAGATTATGATGAAACTTTCACTCCCGTAGCTAGTCTTGAGTCAATAAGAATGCTATTTAGCCTTTTGTATGATTCAAAAATTTTGTTTTATATCAAATGGATGTCAAGAGTGCATTTTTAAATGGATATATTATGGATGAAGTTTATGTAGAACAACCTCATAGTTTTCAAAGTTTGAATTTTTCAAATCATGTGTATAAAATTAAAATGGCTCTCTATGGACTAAAACAAGCTCCTAGAGCTTGATTCAAAAGGCTAAGTAAATTTTTTATTGATGATAGATTTAACGTGGACAAAATAGATAACATCTTCTTTGTAAAATCAAAAGGCAATGAGATTTTAATTGTCCAAATATGTGTAGATGATATAATTTTTTGTGCCACTAATGAATCTTTGTGTAAGAATTTTGCAAACTCTATGAACAAGGAGTTTGAAATGAGCATGATGTGAGAATTGAACTTCTTTTTTGGACTACAAATCAAGCAAATGAAGGATAAGATCTTCATAAACAAAGAAAAATACACCGAGAGTTTGCTCAAGAAGATTGGCATGGAAATATGAAGGCTAGTAATACTCCTATGAGTACCACTATAAAGCTAGACAAGGATGAGAAATGTAAAAACGTCGATATAAAGAAATATCGAGGTATGGTTGGATCTCTACTTTATTTAACTAGTAGTAGACCCGATATCATGTTTAGTATATGTTTATGTGCTCGTTTTCAAACTTGTGTGAAAGAATCACATTTACAAGCTATTAAAAGATTTTTTAAATATTTACATGGAGCAACTAAATTTTGGACTTTAGTATCTAAAATGTGATAATATTGATTTAATTGGGTATTTTGATTTGGATTTTGCTAGGAGCTTAGCCGATAGAAAAAATACGAGTGGTACATGTCAATTTTTAGGACACTCACTTGTTTCTTAGTTTAGTAAAATGTAAAATTCAGTAGCACTATCAACCTTCGAAGCCGAATATATTTCTACCGGTAATTATTGTGCTCAAATTTTATGGATGAAGTAAACTCTAAAAGATTTTGGTTTAATTTTTAAAAATGTTCTCATTAGATGTGATAATACCAGCAGAATCAATGTTTCTTAAAACTCTATTTTGCATTTTTGTACTAAGCATATAGATCTTAAATATATTTTATTCGAGGTCATGTGCAAAAAGGGGGATATTTCACTAGAGTTTGCGGACACTACGAATCAACTTATGGATATTTTCACAAAACCGTTAAATGTTGAAAGTTTTTTTTGTAAAAATAGGCTTGTTTTAAAAATTTTAGATATTAGTTAATTAATTTTCTACTTACCATGTCAAGATAAAATCATAAAAGTATTTTTACCTCATTATTATTGGTTTATTATATTTTATGATAACAAATGAGAGAAAATAGAATATACTGAAGAGTTATGTTTTGATCTTGATGGGTAAACATATTTTTAGGGGGGCTAAAAATTAAATTTATTTGATTAAATAAATTTTTGTCTCAATGGTTTGTCATTATAAAAAAAGATATTGTTATCCCTATATCTCGATGAGATAACTTTTGATGATAACAAAATATTGAAATTACTAATAAATTTAACCAAGTTTGCAGAGGCTATTGGAAAATTATTACAAGACATGTCAATTGAAGACCATGAAAATATTTATTTTCATATGAGCTCATAAAGCATGAAGATTGAAAATCATGAAAATATTTACTCTCACGTAATTTTTATTAGGAGTTTACTCATTTTATTTGTCTTTATTAAAGCTCAATTTATTTAGGCATACATATTCTTAAATTAAGTCTCCATCCATAAAAACCCTAAACACCAAAATTCGCCTCTCTTGCAAAATAGAGAAATACATGAGATGGAGATAATGACAAATCACAGACAAAATAAGTTTCAATTTCAAGTAGACAAAGAGAGATGGAGTTTACCCAATTAGTTTTTGGCCATACTATGTTATTTTGGATGGAAGTATTCCTTGTCTTTTAGGTCAAAGATTTTTTGTCCTCCTTATTAAGGATGTAGTGTAATTTCCTTTGTTTATATTCAAAATTTGAAAATTCCCCTCTTAAACCATAACCTCCATCTCCTCTATAAATATACTTCATTTCTCTTCACAAAACACAATTCATAATCAAGAGACTTGCTACAAAACTCTTCCAATACTCTCATAAATCTCTTAATATTTTGAGCTTTATACTTGCAAATTTCTTAAACGAGCAAGATAATTTTTTTGTGCATTTATATTGGAGATTCTATTATTTTGAGAGAGTTATTGCAAGAGATCATTTAATCTCGAAATACATAGCCTTGTGAGATTTAGTTGACACCTATAAGCCAGTTGGGTTTGTAAGATTTGGTCTTCACATTTAAGAATATCGTGGGATTAAAAATCTTTAAGGAGGCCTTGGAGCGTGGACGTAGGGATATAATTTTCTGAACTACGTAAAAATATAGTGTGTCTATCTTCTTCTCCTTCTATTTTTATTTTGTGTTATTTATTTTTCGCACTTCAATTTCTCACACTTAATTTTCGCAACTTAAATTCCACAATTTAAGTTTCCGTAATTTATTTTTATTTGCTTGCTTTATATTTTCACACTTAATTTACTTTAACGTTTTCATCTATTACTTATTTATATTTTCAAACGTTAAACTCGTGAAATATTGAAATTCATTCTCCACTTGAGTGCGAATTTTTTTTAATTTAAACACGATCACCCAATTCACCACCCTTTGAGTTACCTTGTCGATTTCGATTCCCACACCCAATCCTATGAGAACAGGGCCTTGCTTTCACCTGTCCGCAGACAGTCGATTAGAGATTTTATTGTAAACAACGGTAGACATTTAGCTCTCTCTTTGAAAGTTTTCTCAAGTGTGTGTTTCTTGCTTTGAGTGTCATGAAAGTTGAAATTTGTCATAAACAGGCCACGAGCCCATTTAAATACAGAAAGAGCCATGTCTGGCCTACTATTGGCAATTTTAACAGTTGTAGTTTGGCCTACTATTTTCATTTATCATTTTACGTTTTTACCCACGTATGTTTTCATCTATTTTGACGAAGGAGAAGCTCAACAAGCTCAACTCGTTAATTTTGGGAAACTTTTTTTTTGCTATCATTTCTTTCTTGATTGAAGATGGTGTCATCCAAGATTTACTTTCTTTGTTAATCCAACTTTGCTGTTTTTCGAGTTGCTCTTCTTTGTCATTCTTTCAAACTTCTTCGACCAGCATCAAATTTTGTTGCATGTTTCTGTAAGTTTCATATTTCTTATATTAATCATGTTTGTGAATTAAATTTCTATTTTGGATTGTACGATTAAATTACTGTTGATTTTGTTCAGTTCTCATTGATTATTACTGGTTTTTATTTCCAGTTAACTTTTACATGGCTATTGTTTAGTTTATTTGGGTAGTAACTGAATTTTAGGGTTTATTTCATGTTTATATGTTATTTATCATTCTATATTTGTGTTGTTTATATGTTCTGTTTTTATGATGATATCTGAATGGTTCTGTGTTGACGATCCATATTTTTCATTTTCTATATTGATGTTTTTAGGTGTTATTTTTGTAGTAATTGAATTTTAGGGCTTATTGCATGTTTATATGTTACTTTGTATTATATAATTGTATATTTTATATGTTTTGTTTTATGGTAATATTTGAATAGTTCTGTGTTGGTGGTTCATATTTTTCTTTTTTCAGATGTTTATGACGCCTATTAATTTTGTATGATGGTAAGTTAGATGACTTAAAACAATATATTGATTATAAGATGAAACTGATAATGGAACATGTTGATTCTTCATTTCTTTATATAGCCGGCCATTATCATCTGAGTTGGGTATTGATATTCTCAATTTTTTTATCAATGGTTAAGTTGAATTTCAGTGAACGATGTAAAGATATATTAAAAATTAAAGTTGATTCGGATGTGGAGTGGTATTGTTTACTGTTAAATATGAATAGGAGTTTCTCACATCCAATTATTCTTTATCGTTGACTATTCTTCAAGTGTTGTTCTTGAAAACAAATGAGTTGTATTGAGTGAAGCTTGTTCTTCTTTAGTCATAAGTCGAGCCAATCCAAACATTTTTGTTGATGAAATTGATATAGATAAGTTGCCTTCAATGTTTGATATACGTGAGAATGCATTGTTTCCAAGCAAGGATAAGTGGAAGAAAATTTTTTGTATCATTGTGGTTCGATCTAACTTCTAATTTAAGACTGATATGTCCAATAAAAAGAGATGCGTTATTTCTTGTTTAGTTCTAATTGTAAGTGGTATGTGCGTTCTTCTCAGTATAAAGGTGGTCAAATGTGGATTGTATGCCAATATGTTAGGGAGCATACATGTTCTTTAGATATTATTCAAAGTGATCACATACACGCCATCATTTTATTGGTTACGGTTGTGTGAAACATAGATATGTGAATGATGTTAGTGATCATACTACACCTAGAGATATAATTGATTATATGCGTACGAGACATGATATTTCAATTAGCTACAATAAAGCTTTTTGGGCCGAACATGGAGCCTTGGAAATGGTTCGAGGTTCACCTAAAGAATCATATTCTATTTTACCCTCAAATTGTTTTTCTCTGAAAGAGGCAAATTTTAGCATGTAATATTTTTGTGCAAATATTTCAATAGTGTTCTTATTAGAATTATAGTTTATTATTCATTTTATATATTCCAGGTTCTTTTACTAATATTATGACTGGTATTCAATATCGTTATATTACTTGTTAATTTGTTAGGGGGCATCAATTCATGGGAGTGTATATTGTAGACATGTTATCGTCATTGATGGAACCTTTTTTAAGAACAAATACTATGGCTTCCTTCTATTTATTTGTATGATGGATGCAAATGATCAAATTTTCTCTTTGCTTGTTGATTTAGTTGACTATGAGAATGATTTAATGTGTGAGTGTTATTTAGTGAAGTTGAGCAATGTTATTGGTTTGTAGGAGGATTTGGTGGTTGTGTGTGATAGCACGGCAACATCCCTAAAGTTGTACGTGAAACATTCCCACATGTTGATCATGGTACATATATGCAACGTTTATTGACGCATTTTCACAAGATTTCAAAAACTATAGCATTGATTCCACGTTCTACTCATATGCAAAGGCGTTCCACGTTGAAGATTTTGAGAAGTATATGTGCGGTTTAGAAGCATTAGTCTCATCTGTTCGTGCTTATATGAAGAATATTTACTATTTTAGATGGGTTTGTGCTTATTTTAAAAGAAGCCGATTTAATGTGATGTGTGATAAATAACATTGCTAATAGTTTTAATAATGTTATACTTGATGCAAGATCTTACTTGGTTTGTTTGTTGATTGAGTTTATGAGATAAAAGTTGCAAAGTTAGTTTTATGAAAGGAGGACGTCTGCTGCTACCTGTTTAAGTATGACGGTTGAGGTTGAGCTTCGTAATGAAATGGATGAAGCGTGAAAAATGCAAGTATTTATCATATTTTTTATATTTATTGTATATATCTAATTGACATAGTTTCTTTTAAATTTTTTTAGGTTCATTTAGTTGATGTAAATAAGTTTCAATTTGACGAGAGCATGTATCATATTGTTGATTTATATTAGAAGACATGCGGTTGTAAAAAGTTTCAAATGATTGAACTCCCTTTTTCTCATGTTTGTGCGTTTCTCGTGAAGACAAATATGTCTCCCAATCATTTTGTGTCGTATTACAAATCGAATGCTGCATTGGAAGCAACATATGGAAATACCATACCTATGGTTGGCAATGAAAGTCAATGGTTTAGTAGGCCCAAGAAGAGTAGATATGTGCATGTGGGTGAATTTAAACAAGGCTTGTGGTGTAACAATTGTGATAAACGGAACATTTTTTGCTCCTATACATGCTTGGAATTTAAGACTTCGAAATTTCTTTTAGTGGATTGTGAAACATCTTTAGTTACTTGGAGAAACTGACTCAAGTCTTGATTGAGCAGTCATTTTTCATAGTCACTAGTTCTACTTTAGCATTGTTTCACATTTGAAACTATAGAGGGCAGTTTGTGACCTTCCTATATTATAGTGAAACCGGGGACGAACAGTCGTGAAAGATAGCAAAGAGATGCATCGAAGAGACGTGTGTTGGTTCATTGAACTGAGGAGATAACAAAATCTCAGTTCATTTTGGTTCATTATAGAACTGATCGAACCAATCATTTTCGATTCAATTCAGTTCGGCTTGATCGATTCGATAACTTTTTTCATACCAAGTTTTTGGTAATAGGTCATTTGCTAGCCAGGTTCAGTGGAGACACGTGTGAGAGAGAGGGAGAGGGAACGGGTTTTTCTGCCATTGCTTAACAATGGTAGAGTCCGCAGTTGGACCATGATCTGACCGTTCAACTAGATCTGAACAGATCAGATCTGACCCAACTACTTTTGTATTAAAATATTAATTTTTAAATTTTTTTCTTAACAAATCTGATTCATTCAGATCTATTTAAATAGATCAGATTCAACATCCCTTCTATCGTTGGAGAGACGTAGGAGAGAGGGGCACAACAAATTCAGTATTTTCTAAAGAATAAGAATTTTGGAGGAAAGCTGGTAAACAAAATAACACTGGCTCCACTTTTTTACCCAAATGCATAGCACATATATAAATAATGTGTCAGATCAACAATTATACCAAAAATACTAATGGCAATTGAGAATTGTCATGTTAGAACAATGTCCAAACGCTGAAGATGAAATTAAAATTTGATATTTATGAAGTCCAAAAATAATTTTTCTACAAGGGTAGAGCATTGTGTAGAATGGTGCGGAATTATATTCTTGGCGTAAAATGATTCTTAAAAGAGCAGTCGCGATATTAATTCTTAAGATCTTATAAAGGCATTAGGCAAATTGCCTGCGCTACCGAAAACCTTTTTGCATTTTAACCAATTAGTACGAAAGAACTTCAATTCAGCCAATGCCCATCATGTCATTTTCGAAGAAAGTTCCAAAATCAGTCAGAAAAAAATAACGTAATTGACCCTTTCAGAGCAAAGGGTTATTAAGATTAGATTAACCCTTCAAACTAAGTTCAACTTTTACATTTAAACCAGTTGTGCTGCACTGCAATGTAAATGTAAAACATGGTCATAAGAATTGAAGATCTACTTTCATTTCCAGGTACTTTTTTCATTTCCACTTGACGATTGACAAGGGCTAAACAGATGAAAACATGACTAGTTGAAACCTAATGTCCAGATCCAACATAAGTTTGAAAGATAAGGCAAAAATTACAGCAATAGCAAGTGGCCCGCTTTGAAGTAGAATTCACAACAAAAGCAAATGGAGAAGTAGTTGTAGATGCTAAAAATCTACTATCAGATGTGCTGCCACGCGTCGTCAGGTAATTGGATGATGAACCTGAGAATACGAGAAAAAATGTGAACGCGAGAGTATTAACTTAACACCGGTGTGGTGCCTAGCCAATTAGACTCCGATGCTCAAGTCAGTAATAATTTTGATAACGTAAGGCTAGAGAGCTAGAGAATGAATACCTGGTGAATGAGCTATGCACTTTACATTTATAGGGAGAAGCCGTGGGCTTTCCATAGTGAGCTAAAGAGTCAGGATTGAGCCTGAGACTGATCTAATGGCTTTTGAGATAATGAGCTGCGGCCTGGGCCCAATCAATTTTGGACCTCTACGGTAGCAAAAGTCAATTGCTAAAAATGTCAATCTTAACAAAGATCAAACTTATAAAATCTGTTTTCAATTTCTAGAAAACAAAAATTGAGCAATTACTAAAGAAACTAGAAACATAAATGGGAAACGTCGTTAAAAACTAATCCACGGTACAAACTCCCATAATAAGGTCCAGTGCAAACATGCGAAAGGCCAAAGAACCTGATTTGCCCAACAACTATATAATAGCTTAAGTAGAGATAAAGAAGCTCAACGTTTCTTAGAGACACCGACAGTCTTCCCCCTGCGACCAGTAGTCTTGGTGTGCTGACCACGGACACGAAGGCCCCAGTAGTGCCTCAAACCTCGATGGTTCCTGCAAAAGAGCATTTAGTAACTAGTGTCAGCTGCCAGCCTCAGTTTCTACTAGACAAAAGTTGGGTTGAAATTTTCATCAAACTCAGATGGAAAGCATTTCAAGCAATACACTTTTCCTGAGGGTGCTGGAATTGGGTCAATCCCAAACTACTAAGATCACTCACTGTACCATTCCTAATATCAAATAATTTAATAACCTACTATATAATGAGAGAACAAGAATTACACAGCATAATAAGATATGTACTCCACTTTTAATGCAATAAAACTAAACTTATGAGCCTGGAATATATAAAGTCACCTGATCTTCTTCAGACGCTCCAAATCATCCCTCAACTTCATGTCCAATGCATTTGAGACAACCTGGGAGTACTTCCCGTCCTTGTAATCCTTTTGCCTATTCAAAAACCAGTCGGGAATTTTGAATTGCCGAGGGTTGGCAACAATTACCATGAGATTGTCTAGCTCAGCAGCAGTTAATTCACCAGCCCTGATACGAACAAAAACTTAATTCAAGATGATGCAAAAAATTACATATGGAGACCTTAGTTATCTGGAAAAACTCCCTGATAATTATAAAGCATTCATGTCTAGATTTTGCACTATATTTGTTAAAATTTAACATGAGGAGAAATATATTTATCTTTAACAGGTTATAGATTCAGTACAAACTGCAGTAATTTTAATAGACAATCTGGATCACTAATGAAATCTTAAGAGAAAGAACTCCTAAAAGAACTAAAACTTCATTTAGCTAACAGAAACCCCATGGATTGAGGATAAAAATTATGCATCTTTATTGTCTAACAGATAAATATTATACAAAATTAATTGTCCTAGTATCTTCCCTCATTATGTTACAAGCTAGCTTAAAAACAAGAATATAGATAGCTCAATGGCCCGCAAAGCTACCACATACAAATCAGCACCTTAAATCCTTTCAAATTCAAAGTGAAGAAAATTGTACAAGTACTACAAATATAAAAAAGGAAATGTCAATAAGTAAGTAAATAAGGGGAAAAAGTAAACCTCTTGTTCATATCCACATCGGCTTTTTTGCAGACGATGTTAGCGAAACGCCTACCAATACCCTTGATAGAGGTGAGAGCAAACATTATCTTCTGCTTCCCATCCACGTTTGTGTTCAGGACACGAAGAATATGCTGGAAATCCTCGTTCGCCACCAACGACTGTATCCACGACCACCAAGAACAAAAGGATCCACTCAGTAAAAGCTCAGTTCAATCAGATCCAAAATAAGTATTATGAAGGATAGTTAACAATCCAACAGTATTTACGATTCAAGTCAAAAGCCTTCATACATAGAAATAGAGAAGCTAGAGAGAAACAATGAAAGAAACACAGAATTACCATTTTAGATGCAGATGGCGTGACACAGCTCCTCGGTTTTTAAAAAAAAAAAAAAGACAGCTCCTCGGTTTTCAGAGGCAACAAGCTATCGAATGGCAGCGAAGTATGGAGTGGAGCAGAATTTAGGGTTTTTATAGATACTTCCTTCGCCTAGGGTTTCAGTGCGTGCGAACAGAAGTAGACTATTTTACTAAATGACCAAACTCTAATACATTTAACAAATATATACTTACACATATATATTAAAAAGACTTAAAATGAAAAACTTTTAATTTTCGTTTAACAGTCTAAGGCTGCTTAAAATGTCACAAAATTTAGGTATTCCACCTTGTTTTTCATTTATTTCAATTCATAATGAATTTTTTAAAATAATTTATAAATTAAATATTTTATAATATTCTGCAATTATGAATTTAAATGTTCATAAATATTAATTTTGAGTTTTTTATATATACGTAATTTTTTATTTAATAATAGTTTATTTGTTAGTTATTTATAAAATTTATATTATGTAATATTCATTTTATTAGCAACATGAAAAATCATACAAAATGATTTAGAAAAATATATTAATATATTTTTGAATAATATTTTAATGATATGATAATTTTTAGGAATGTAACAAATTAATGAAATAAAATCATTTCTATAAAATTCAAATAGTAATATTATTCAGTATAATTTTTAAGCATCTAATTTTTAATTTAAATATTTATACTATATTAAAATGGGCTTAAAGTGGAGAACTTTTGATTTCTCCATTTATCCTTTAAGCCCTTTTAAACATTAAATAAAATAATATTTCACCATTTTTTCATTTACTTTATATACATAAATTTTCTTATAAACAGTTTACAAATTAAAATGTTTAATAATATTGTGTAATTAGGAACGTGAATGTCCGTAAAGACTAATTTTATATTTTTTCTTTATATACAAAGAATAATAATTTTCTAATTATTCATATTTCTCTGTTACTGATTTGTTAAATTTATATTATGTAATATTTATGTTATTAGCTAGATTAAAATTTATATAAATGAATTTAAAGAAGACATTAATATATTTTTCAACAATCTATTAACGATATAATCATTTCTTAAAAATGTGATAAAGTGATAAAAATAAAGTCATTTTCTATAAGGTTTAAAAGGCAATGATATATAGTATCATTCCAAGCATCTGATTTTTTATTTAACACATCTTACATTATGTGCACTATGTTTTAGTACCAAAACTTCTTATATATGCCATATCTAAATTATATATTCTATCATTTCTAATGAGTCACTAAGTTACTCTTATATATAATGAGAATGCATGTTGTTTGGAGAGGGAAACCTCATGTTATTTAATTAGAGAGTTTGTTTGATATTTTATTTAGTTTCATAAATATTAAAAATTAGCACATTTTCTCTTACTTTATAAAAAAGAAAGAAAATTAATATGCTTATATTCTTTCTTTGTTGTTCGTAAATTAAAAAAAACTAGACTCATCACGTGTAATGCGCATATGTTTCTACTAGTATGTATTAAAAGATGCTTAAAGATGATAAACTTTTAATTTCTATTTTTACACTTTAAGACTCCTTAGAATATCATATAAATTAGGTATTTCACATTTTTCTTCATTTACTTCATTTCGAAATTACTAAAATTTTAAAATGATTTACAAATTAAATTATTTTCAATGTTGTGCAATTACGAATTTAAATGTTCGTAAATATTAATTTTGAGATTTTTATATATAAGTAATCTTTTTTATTTAATAATAATGTATTCGTTATTTATTTATGTAATATTCATGTTATTAGCAACATGAAAAATCATACAAAGAGATTTAAAGAAATGCATTAATATATTTTCTAATAATCTCTTAATGTTACAAATTAATGAAATAAACTTATTTTCTACGATATTCAAATAGCAATATTATATAGTATAACTTCAAGCGTCTAATTTTTAATTTAATGCATCTTTAAAAGAAGCTTAAAGGGAAAAAACTTGTGATTTTCTATTTTTACCCTTTAAGTCCTCTTGAAATATCATGTAAATTAGGCATTTCACACATTTTCATTTACTTTATTTACATAATAATTTTTTAAACAGTTGCAAACTAAAAACTTTTATAATATTGTGTAATCGAAAGCATGAATGCTCATAAATACTAATTTCAAAATCTATTTATATACAAGGAATATCTATTTTTAGTAGAATATCAGAGAAAAAGACATTAATGTTTTTCTAATAATCTATTAATGATATAATCATTTCTTAAAAAAGAAACAAATTGATGGAATAAAATCATTTTCTATAATATTCAAAAAATAATGTTATATAGTATAATTCAAGCATCTAATTTTTAATTTAATAAATCTTGTTTTATGTTCACTATGTTTGAGCACTAAAATTTTTAATATACACAATATCTAAAATTATATTCTTACATTTTTAATGAGTTACTACATAACTAATTTTATATATTATGTGTGAGGCACATTGTTTGGTGATGTTTACTAGTATTTAACTAGGAAGTGTGATTGGTATATAATTTATTTCAGTGTTCAATATGAATTTCAATTCGTGAATATTAAAAGTTAATACAATATCTCTTATTTCATAGCAAAAAAAATGTATATGCTTATGCATTTTTTATATAGTTAGTGAATCAACAGACAAATTAGACTAGACACACGCAATGCATGTACTTTTCTGCTAGTAGAACAAAATATCAATAATATTATTCAAGGGTTGCATAATTATTTCCCATTCTTACCTTAATTTGATTTATTAAATTTCATTTTATTGGGTTACTAATAATAACAAAAAATATCATGAAAAATTAACCACTAGACCAAATTAATTTACTCACAAAAGGGAATTTGCAACTTGTTTATGTGGAAGAAATATAAATTTCTTAATTTAATCTTGTAATAGTATTACTCGTATATTGTAAATCAATAAATACATGAGGCCTTAGGAAGCTTAAGGAAGAAATCTAAATATTTTCCATTTAGTTGGTTATCCATTCGGGTCATTCTATGACATTATGTAATTCTTTTTACAAAGATTATATGATATTATGTGTTTATGAGAAAGAATATAAGAAATATTATGCGTGTTTTCTCTCTATTGTTCATTCTTATTTTCTCTTCTCTTAACATGTTATAATTATTCTACTATATATTTTTTCTTTTTAAATCAGAATAGATCTTAACTGTTCATTTTTTTTATCGAACGGACACCATTAACGACCACAATATGGCAGCCATACCCAATAATTTCTCTATACAAAGAGTGTTTTAAGATTATATGGAAAAAATAAAAATGGTGCACTCAAGGATATATTCTCTGTTATTTCTGACCATGAAGTTCTAGTTCTATCATTTATATCGTTCGAGTTACATTTTCTTTAACCAATTCAACTTTTTCACCCATTTCGCCTTGTCCGACAATTTATCCTCATATTCAGGCGAAACTTTTATAAATAACCCTTTGTGAAAGAAAATAATGCTTTTAGGATCCCTCTATGTTTTTTTTAACGAAATTCAGCCTTTTCATAGGAGAACAAATTAAGTTGATTATTTAGTTTAGAGTTGTTTAGTTAAAAATAGTTATTATTAGACCGGGATCTAGTGAATTTTTTTTGCTTGATCCCGGTCTAGATAGTGTAAATTTGAACGGTCAAGTTCTAGACCATGATCTAGTGGTAATTTTTCACTAGACTAGGATCTAGCATCAAGTATTTTTGTCTTCACCTTTAACAAAAATGTAACATTTCATTAAGAAAAGTCAAATGA
Organism: Datisca glomerata; assembly: GCA_003255025.1. Lineage (NCBI taxonomy): Eukaryota > Viridiplantae > Streptophyta > Magnoliopsida > Cucurbitales > Datiscaceae > Datisca > Datisca glomerata. Next base: position 1,084,704 of record QANY01004032.1, on the reverse strand, counting down.
TCGTAATATCGAACAGGTATTTCTCACGTAATTTCGCATAATTAGGCTTTCTTTGTTGAGAACATATTTCTTTTAGGTCTTATAGGTTGCAGTTCAATTGAAACTTTCACTCTTTACAAAATCTCTCTTTCTCTCTGTCCTGTGCACAAGAACAGCGGCATCGTCACCACTGAGCTTCCTCATCGTTCATCTTCCTACCGTGGAGCTTCGTCATCGTTCATGGTAAGCTTTATTTTAATGACAATTTTTTGTTTTCCTCATTGTCAAGACACTGTCGACAAGTAAAGGACCAATATTCAATTACATCACAAAGTTAATCTGTCTTCTTTAAAAATAACTCAAGTGGATTTGTTGCCTCGTTAATTACTAGTTCAAAACTGAGAACTGAAAATGTTACAAACCAACTCAAGTTAAGCCAACAGTAATTTTCATTACCATATACAAAGAAAAGTGGGCATGTTGAAACAATACCATAAGGCAATGAATGGTGCAATAAAAACTCCATAACTTATTTTTCTCCAAATTTTGTTAACTATTATCCACAAACTAATCTGAAATGGAATCCCTAAATTAATTTGAAAATTAAAAATGTCTTTGAAATACTAGTCTAAAGCTTACATTTTTCTGCGAGTATGAATGACGAGGTCGAATTGTAGGGAAGCTGAACAAAAGAGCTTCTAATCTTGCAAATTTGAAGCTGAACCGAGCTCTTAATTTTGTGAATTTTTAATCTCCTCACTTTAAAAATTAGGATAAGTGGCATGTGGGCCACCTTAAGTCTCCTAACAAAGACGTGAAGATAACATTCTCTCACTTGACCCGCATGGCATATCCTTCTTTATTGGTGATGATAACCATATTATCATTATCTGAGAAATCTAGTAAGTGAAAAACTCCAACTCAATTAAAGAATCCCAAAACATGAACCATAACGGTTATACTCATAAACGATTCGCTTCCATGTTTCACATGTATGACATCTCTAAGTGAGCACCTTATGAGCAATTAACTTTATGAATGTCTTCCTATAAGCCATTCGAGTCCAGATTTATATATCTCAATGAATATAAAAACTTTATGTATAGAAAAATAAAAGAAATATTTTATTCTCCAAGATAAGAAACTATCATGTCCAATGACATATGTAGCCTACACTACTACAAAATGGAGCTTAGATGACGGTGAAAACCCGTCATCAAAACTCTTTAATGACGGGGATGCGACTGTCATCTACCGGGCTGTCATCCAAACTCATTTTACCAAAAATCACCAACAAAAAGTGCGGCCAAAACACTTTTGATGACGGAGAATCTCCGTCATTGAACGTGCCATAAAAACACCTTTAATGATGGGCAATCATCGTCATTAAAGGATCATTTTTAATAATAAAAAAATCTGTCATGGAAAGGCGAAAACCTGCATTTCCATGACAACCCATCATGCCCTCAATATTGCCATCACTAATATGACAAGCTTACATCTGAGTATGAATGACGATGACGAATTGTAGGGAAGCTGAACAAAAGAGCTTCTAATCTTGCAAATTTGAAGCTGAACCGAGCCATTAATCTTGTGAATTTTTAATCTCATCACTTTAAAAATTAGGATAAGTGACATGTAGACGACCTTAAGCCACCTTAAGTCTCCTAACAAAAACGTGAAGATAACATTCTCTCACTTGACTCGCATGGCATATCCTTCTTTATTGGTGATGGTAACCATATTATCACTATCTGAGAAATCTAGTAAGTGAAAAACTCCAACTCAATTAAAGAATCCCAAAACATGAACCATAACAGTTATACTCTTAAACGAGCATTCCCTTCCATGTATAACATGTATGACATCTCTAAATGAGCACCTTATGAACAATTAACTTTATGAATGTCTTCGTATAAGCCATTCGAGTCCAGATTTATATATCTCAATGAATATAAAAACTTTATGTATCGAAGAAGAAAAGAAATATTTCATTCTCCACTGACATATGTAGCTTACACTACTACAAAATGGAGCTTAGATGATGGTGAATACCCGTCATCAAAACTCTTTAATGATGGGGATGCGACTGTCATCTACCGGACTGTCATCTAAACTCATTTTATAAAAAATCGCCAACAAAATGTGCCATAAAAACACCTTTAATGATGGGGATTGCCCGTCATTATAGGTGCTGCAAAACACCTTTAATGACGGGTACACCTATAATGACGAGTAATGCCCATCATTATAGATGCCGCCTATAATGACGGGCAATCATCATCATTAAAGGGTCATTTTTAATAAAAAAAATCTGTCATGGAAACGCAAAAACCTGCATTTCCATGACAACCAATCATCCCATCAATATTGCCATCACTAATATGACAACCATTCTTTCTAGGTCTCACCTGCAAACAGAGGGTAAAACTTAATATAGACAGGAGATCGGATCCATCTCTTTAATAAAGACCTTTGACAATATTTTTTATTAATATCTTTAACAGAATATGCTAAGTATAATCAATATGCAGTGAGATATTAATTCCGAATGTCATTATAGATAGGAGATCCACAGAGAGGTTACAAAATTGATGTTATCTTGAGATAATCTAATAGCTCCTCTTACACATTTCAGTAAATATTCCATTTCATATAATAAAAATACTTCCAGAAAGTTTATTTGGTTAAAATAATCTTTGGTATCAGCATAATTATAAGTCTACAATTAGATCACTTACCTATTCTTTTCCAAGCAAGCTAACGAGTCTAATTGGTTAAAAAAATCTTTGGTATCACCAGGAATTATAATGCCAAGGAAGAATTTAGCCGACCCAAAAGTGTCTTTCCCGGAATCTAGAATAAAGATAGAACAGTCAAAGATTAAACACTGTAGTAGACCCAGCAAAATCTGTTGTTACCACTCACATTTAAATTTCCAGAAATCACAGCTGAGGAAGTAGTTGAGAGAAGAGCCTGATATTCATTTGCATCAACAATTTTCTCATCAAAGTAAAATGCACCATCATCTACAGAAAAGGAAAGTACTTAAATAAGTTAGTTACCATGTATTATTCAAGAAAATAAAGTAGTAAATCTAACAATTAAGCATAAATAGAGATTAGATAAGATACATGTTGGAGTATAATCTAATAACAGATAAGAAGATAGAGACTTGATACAAGAAAAATAAGCTTCTGAAGAAATGGTATTTACAAAATAAAACACAGACATGCAAATAGTGTGCAAAAGATGCTAAGGTGAAGAAGAACAAAAGATGAATGCACAGAAGATCTTAAGGAAGACAAAAAGGAAAATATAAGAGAAGGGCAGAGCTTTAAATACCATATTTCTCAATACTATAAAAAAGTTTCACTATATCATTTTTCAGGGTACCAATCTACCAAAATAAACAAATGTGTGATATGGCAGTATGAATCAATTGAAATTGCAGTCAAGAAAACATTACTAGAAGCAATTGGAATAATCATAACAGCATTAAAATGATATATTCACCGTAAAATTATTAAGATATCATCATTACAACAAAGGTAGTATGATAGAAATCTCATTTACTAGTTCTTATGGAAGGAGCTTTTTGGGTTCACCATCTAAAAATACTAGAGATTGTTGGGCAACATGTTCAGGAAAAAGTGTGGGCGTTCCAAATTAGAAAAGACCAAGCATGTTATCAAAGCATTGTTTCCCAGTTCACCCGGAAAGGGCAATTAGTTCCTTCCCATTGTTTAAATGAGTTTGTAATACCCTTGTTTTTTACAACATTATCATACAGTTAAGGTTTTAATGCATTAAAATTTATTTTATGACCAATATTGAAAATGAAAAGAAGTTCCTGATGGATTTTTACCAGCAGCATAGGTACTAGAATCGGGATTATTAGAGCTATAACGCCACCTTCCATCACTTTGGCTTAAAGCATGTCAACAAAGTCAAACAGTCAAACTCAGCATCAATAACACAACTCATTCAAATGTCAGCAAGTAGTAAGTTAATTATATGGAAAACATTGATACCCACTATAAACATCCATCAAATAGCTTGAGCTAAACAAGAATAGATGCTAAGCTTTAACTATTATAGCAAGCCTAATAAGAAGTCAAGGGTTTGGCATAGTAGTAAGGGTGAATGTTGCAATGTGTGGATTAGGCACATGGTACTAGGTTCGTTTTCCCCTAGCACCAATTTCTTGGGGCCATTGGGAGGTATCTCGATCGAATTTCCAAGGCCCCATGGGATTACTCGGGCAAAGCCCGGATACCCACGGTTATTAAAAAAAACATATATTCTTCTCACAGTAACAAATGAATACAACTACTTTGTGAACTCACCTTGATAGATTGGAAAATACCCTTAGCATCACTAAGAATTACATCACCAGAACTTTGATCCTACAATTATAAAATTTTAAATAATACCAAAGACAAAATCAAACTTCATTAACCACGCGTCTCCAATTACATTTTAAATTGTCAAGAACAAGGTTGGAGTAAACGTAAAAAAATGCTTCAAATTTGACTATGAAAGATCGAATGAGTTACTTGATTCCAATATACTAAAATTAAAAGAAGATCCATTCTTATTTTATCAGGAAAATAGCCAGAAGTATTAAGGCAAGGCTTACCTTGATAAGTACCGAACTTCCTACTGAGTAATAGTAGTCAATTAATGACCTTGCATTATTAAGAATAGCTTTGAGTTTTGAGGCAACATCATTCACAAGGGAAAAAATAAAGACATGTGCATCAATTATCACACATCCTTCATGCCTAAAATCCATCAACTTATCATCATGAATAACTAACTAGTGGTAAAAGCGCAAGTGTACCTCAAAGACTTCCTCATTGACCTTGCATCTAATTAAGGTGTTTATTCTCAAGGCATATAATACATCGTTTGGAGCTGCAGATGTGCCGAGAATTTCGGATACAGACTTGCAAGTGGCGACATTTATATCAGGTCTTTTGTCAATTTCCAGAATGTCAAATGTTCTCAAAGCCTCATAAGTCTCTTCTAAACTAGTGACAATAATTCATAAATACATTTGTGACTTTCTTCATCTTCAGATCATGTAAAAATTCAATACGATCACAAATCCATCCAAAATAAAAGTACATTAGTCTCTCAACATATTAAAATAAGAGATTTAAATTTGTACATTTACATCCCAATGAGTGTATTAGTTACGAAAAATTTCAATATGATCTTTATGAAATTAACTTTTACTAATTCTCGATCAATAAAGTGAAAAAAATTCATCCTTGAAGGTGGATTTGGATTCTTTGAGCAGTACAATCATTTAAACAACTCAAATGAAAAAGTATGACTTGATCAGAGCAATTCAAAGTTACTTCTACAGCTTATGCCTGCTGACTATGGTCCACATTATGCGTGCAAACTCTAGAAGTGAAGCACAATTTGTGAATGTTCCTTACAAGTGTTCTCGTCATTTTTGCAAATAATTTATGGTGATAGAAATGAACAAAAGAAATGACACAAAAATATGAAATCTCGTATCTTGAACCATTTTAATACGAAAAGGCCAAAACCATAAAAACACCACGATCGTGTCTCATTGTAGATAAATTGTAGTAATAAAAATGGCAAAGAAAGCTTTACTGATCAACAAACAAAATAGAACAAGACAAATGACACAATAACAAAAATCTAACATCTTTTACCATATTAATACTAAAAGCCGAAACTAATTTGACCTAGAAATGATTCAGCCCGTCCATTTCCTTACTTCCCACGCATCCAAACAGAACTCTACCGAAATCAAATACTAAAAGGACGTCAAAACTACCTTAGCTAAGGTTTTTCTTTCACCTTGTCAGTCGGGCATGAGTGCTCAGCAGTCATTATCTTCCTTGATGTCTAGCCAAGCATGCCTACTCTAGCTAGACCTTTGATCTCGTCTACGAACATGAGGGCTTGGTAGACATCTTTTCTTGATTGTCTAGTCAAGTGTGCTTGCTCTAGCTAGACCCTTGATCATGTTTGTGACCATGAGTGCTCCACATACATATTTCATTTATTATCTAGTCATACATGTCTGCTCTGGCTAGACCCTTGAATCTCATCTGATGAGCTAGGGTGCTCAGCAAACATCTTTTCTTGTTGTCCTCCTTGATGTCTAGCCAAGCATGTCTACACTAGCTAGACCTTTGATCTCGTCTACGAACATGAGGTCTTGGTAGACACCTTTCCTTGATTATCTAGTCAAGCGTGCTTACTCTAACTAGATCCTTGATCATGTTTGTGACCATGAGTGCTCCACATACATATTTCCTTTATTATCTAGTGATACATGTCTGCTCTGGCTAGACCCTTGAATCTCATCTGATGAGCTAGGGTGCTGGGCAAACATCTTTTCTTGTTGTCTATCCAAGTGTGCCTGCTCTGGCTACACCATTGATCCTACTACGAGCATGAGTCCTCGGCAGATATCTTTCATGTATCGTCTAGCCAAGCGTGCCAGCTCTGGCTAGACTTTTTAATCCCGTCTCACAAGCTAGGTTGTTCGGAAGACATCTTTCCTTGATGTCTAGCCAAACATGCCTGCTCTGGCTAGACCCTTGATCTCGTTTGTGGGTATGTGTACTCGATAGACATCATTCCTTCATTGAATAGCTAAGTGTGCCTATTTTAGCTAGACCCTTGAATCTCATTTGATGAGTTGGGGTACTCAACATGCATCTTTTCTTGATGTCTAGCCAAGCATGCTTGCTCTGGCTAGACCCTTGATCTCGTTTGTAAGTATGAGTGCTCAAAAAACATCTTTTTGATTGTTTAGCCAAGCTTGCCTGCTCTGGCTAGACCCTTGAATCCCGTCTGACGAGCTGGGATGCTCGGTAGACATCATTCATTGGTCTAGTCAAGCGTACCTGCTTTGGCTAGATCGTTGATCCCGTCTACGAGCATGAGGGCTCGGCAGACATCTTTCCTTGATTATCTAGCCAGGCGTGCCTGCTCTGGCCAGACCCTTTATCACATCTACGAGCATGATGTTAGGGGTAATGCCCTCAAAGCATATGTATTGACATTTTAATATGAAATTTAATGGAATTATATTTTTCTTATAATTTTTTTTAAATTATTGTTGAATAATCTATATTAATATTTAAAAATTTCATATTCATTAATGAGACTATGATCTTATATTAGTATGAGAGTATTAAGATCATAGATAATGAATAAAATTGTCAGTAACATATTAAAGTATGGAATCTTTAATGAATGGTTGCTAGTACGGTTCAGTAAGCATTATGAATGCATGTGATCTAAATTCGAATAATTGATGTGGATAGACATCTTAGTAAATGTACTTTATATAATAAGATCATATATGACAAGACCAATGTGAATTAATATTTTTATTAACTTGCCGTTTATCATAAGGATTTAATACACATCAATCTGATGATCATATGTAGATCAATCTGAATCATGAGTACTCATGAACTCCTATACATGTCTACTGGATCTTTTGATTCACTAGTTAAAGTTTGTTTGTAAAACAGGCTAGTGATTTTTGTTTTGGAGATTTAGTGATATGAATGGCAGGGAACATGATCTTACAAAATTTGGAATCCAAGCTTTCTTAACAAGTCGTATATTGGTTCACTTAAGTATTAATTTTAGAATTGAATGGTTATTGAGCTCAAATTTATAATACGATTATAAATTAGTCATTCACTAGTGAATTAATGGTACTTAATGATTAAGAGGTAATTAGAAGGGTAAAATAGTAATTTTGATCAGCTCTAATTTACGAACCAATAATTGGAGGACATACCTATATGAAATGATTATATCAATGGACAACACGAAAACACTCTGTAAATACATTCTATAATCTCTAAGAGTGCAATTTCATATTTATAGTCGAGTAATAATAGAATTAACAAATAAGATTATTTAATTAAAGATTTTAATTAATAATCTGATTTATTGGAGCTTAGAATTATAGGTCCATGGTCCCTAAGTAACCTCTGTACTACACAGTCTAGGATGCGAATATTTCAGGACATGAGAAAATGACTAACTTGCAAAAGGAATTATATTTCTGGGGCTAGTACATAATTATGAGATATTTATGTGTGATTAATTAATTAATTAAATTATTTATATTAATTTTCGAATTATATATAAATAAATATATCGATTAATTTTTTAATTATCGATAAGTGAGACAGTATATCTAATTTGTGAAATTATATAATGTTAAATTATTATTAGATAGTAATTTAAAATTTGAATCAACTAAATCTTTTATTTGTGAGCTAGCAGATAAGATAATTTATAGGGATAATTAAATAAGTTGATTTTGAATTAATTGATATCTAGATATTTATTTGATTAGTTTTAATAATTAATTTACATAAATTGTCACGTGGCATGTTAGACTGTCACGTGTCAATCATTGATTGAGAATCAGAAATTGAGATGAACTATTGTAGTGCCCCATGGAATACTGTTGTGAGACACTGTGATACCTCACGGCACACTGTGGTGCCGTGTGGCACTGCAGTTGTGCACAATTATAGTGCGTCCCACTGTAATAATAATTTTTTGATTAATTATTATTTTGTGTATACCCCTAAAAATCTGGGGTGCTGATTATATATAGATATTATTCTATTGGCCTCACTGCTGATTAAGTGTGCTAACAACACAGTTTCTATCAAAGTGAAATTTTCTGAGATTAAAAATCAAAAAGCTATGTGGGAATAATCATTGTATTCTCTAAAAACATTAGTCTCACAAAATTATTCATTCTCCAAAAATCTCTAGATCTCATGTGTTGAGTACATCTAGAGAAAAAAAATGTTCTTACTATATTTTATGTGTCCACACACGTCCTAGTGTGTTTGAGGATTGACTTAGAAGATCTTGATGTGGATCTCAAAGTTCGTAGTTCGTGAGAACAAAAGATCGTTGGTTTGCGAGGAAGCTTAATTAGACTACAAGATGTATGTCTTTGATTTAATATATAATATTTTTATTTTAAAAACTGTTGCATCGCGTTTATTTTTTTAATCGAAAAGATTCATTTTTTATAAATTTCTAAAGCCCCACGCTTATGCCGCGCGGGCGCCGCATTTTCAACAATTAGTATCAGAGCTGTCATTATATATTTATATATTAAATACTGTCTGGGTGTTCTTGCATTGTTCATAATATATTTTGATATATATGAATAAATGGATGGTTTGTTTTTTGAATGTATGGTTAATGATGGATCGTGAATTATATTTTGATGGTTTATTTTTCCATAGATCTTGTGTAAGCGGTTTTGGGGCATATAAATTTTTTTAATTATATTTTGAATATTATATTGTAAAATTTTGATCGTGAGAATACGAAAAACGCACAAGACAAACGAGGAGGAAAACACAAAAATTAGAATTTCTAGGGAATTCTAGCACTGGCGCCTCTAGAAAATTGGCTTTCATGACGCCGCCGTGAAAGTCGCCGTTGGTTGGACCACACCGGCAGTGGCCAGTGGTGCTCGATGGTGGCTGGCGATGGTCGGTGGCGGTGGGAGAGTCTTAACGTCGGTGACAATTATTCTCACTGTTAGGGAAGTTTCGCAGAAACTCTGATACCTTGTTACCCTCTATTTCTGCAATATTTTACAAAACTCTATTTCTATCTTTTATCTTTTAAATTTTAAAATTAATGTAAATTTAAAATTAATTGACTGATTAGGCTTGACTCAAGTTTGATAAGTCATTACATTATTTTTGGCCAATCAAATTCAGTATTTATAAAAGATAATTATAGAGATAATTTAATCAAGAAAAATTATTTTATTCTAATTAAAAGGGTTTTGTTCAAAGTTTGAAGATTATGAAGATGGACCTCTGGTGGAGAATGAACTATTTTGGAAATATGTACTCATGAGGTCCTCTTTGTAATTTTATTTCTACTTTTTAGTGGTTGTAATATAGAAATATCCTATGGTCACCCGGTTCATCATTAGTTTATTTAACTGCTAAATAAATATTTATTGATATGATTGATAACACGATCATGCATTAGTCGATCTCATGCCATACATGAAACCCCATACAGTTTTAAGATTATCTCATTAGTAGAAACATGATTGATTAAGATTATCCTAATAAGTTTATATAGATTACTTTGTTAAATCAATTGCATGTAAACTGCTGGGTTTAATTGGTTGAAAATTGGTAATCACACCACTTTAAAAACTATAGTAACATTTAGGATAACCAACTTTATAAAAAGTGTTTTATTAAAGTTTAATGAACGTAATTAATTTATTATTCTAAGCTCACCTAATTGTGACTTAGGCTCTTAAAAGGGTAAATGAACTTAGACTAATTAGATTAGATTAACTGTTAATTTCACATTCATAAGGTTATTGTTTTAACTCGTCATTAATTTAGAATTTATTGATTAGTTAAAATAAAAAAAATAATCCTAAAATAGTGAGTGAGAGAAGATTGGCATGTCAATGTAATCTATGGTCTCAATTACTAGTACAACACTATGAGGTACAGTGAAGGTCTCAAGATGGCTTTGTTTTCATCCCTTTAAGGAAGGTTTCGAGTTGTATTAATACCAAGGTTAGACTTCTTAAGAAGATAGGATTAAGTGATGTAGTTTAGTTTTGACCGACCCTAAGACAGCATATTCTAAATAAAGTAATGAATTTTTAAATAATGGGTTACACTCACAAAGTCACAATTAAGCTTTGAGTGGATAATTGTGATTTGACTAAATTAGCGATGACTTATTGTTAAAAGAGAAAATATGAGATATTTTAAGTTTTAATTAACAAGGTTGAGAATGTCTCGTAGACACTCTAAGATTAACCTGACTGGCCCTAAGGCAACACATTAATTGTAAGGTTGTTTTATCGTGGATTAGTAAATGTTAAATTTATGTCTTTATTATGTTACATTCATGCATCACGTTTACTTTCTGAATTCTGGATATTTATTTCAATTGTATTGAATTATGTATGTTTTATTTTTCAATTATTATATCTACCATGGGCAACCCTATTAATGCTTTAATTGCGCTTGTGAAATTGAATGGTGATAATTTCATAAGATGAAAATTAAATTTAAACTTGATGATAATTTGTAAGAACCATAAATTTGTTCTTACTGAGGAATGTCCTGGGGAACCCACTGCCAATGTCCCTAAGAATGTTATAGACAAGTTTGATACTTGGATTCATTCCAACAACAAAGCGAAGTGCTACATACTTGTGAGCATGAATGATGTTCTAAGAATCAAGCATGAGAGCATGGAGACTGCCTATGAGATTATGAAATCTCTACAGACGATGTTTTGGCAGCAGTATAATCAAAGTCATCATGAGGCTACTAGGAGCTACATGACGACCAAGATGAAGAAAGGTACTTTTGTGCGTGAATATGTTTTGAACATGATCAACATAATGCATGAGGCAGAAGTACATGGTGTGACCATTGATGAACGAACTCAAGTCAGCATTATATTTGAATCGCTCACAGCTGCTTTAGATGTGTTCACCATTAACTATGTTATGAACAAGTTATAATTCAGCATGACCCAATTGTTGAACGAACTACAAACTTTTGAGTCACTCAATAAGAGTATGACCAAAAAGGTAAGAACAAGAAAGGGAAGAAAGCCAAAACATCACCAAAATTCAAGAAGAATAAGAACGACAACAAATCCAAGGGAAAATGTTTTCACTGTGGGGTTGAAGGTCATTGGAAGAAAAACTGTAACAAGTGTCTCTCCGAGCTGAAAAAGAAAAGTAAATATGATTTATTGTACTTGAAGCTTGTTTAGTGAATATAATTTGTCATCCTAGATACTGTATTTAGGAGTCATTAACCATGTACGTTCTTATTTGCATATGCTTGATTCGTCAAGAGAGTTGGTTGATGGCGAGGTCATTATGAGAGTTGGCAGTGGTGCGCTCCTATTAGCAAAAGCATTGGGGACAGTTCACCTTAATTTTGGAAATTATTATTTAGTTTTTAACGATATTTATTATATTCTTAAATTTTTGAGAAATTTGATTTCACTTTCATTACTGCATGAACAATTTTTTGAAGTTTCTTTAATTAATACTGAGTTATTATTTCTAAGAATGGATTCAATATTGGTCATGCAAATGTTTCGAACGGCCAGTATATACTTAAACCGATTTAACGTGCGTTAAATAATTCTGAATTATTTGAAGTAGCAAATCCTATAAGTAAAAAATTACAAAGAGTTTCTCATGGTGATGATAACACTTAACTATGACATCTTAGGTTGGGACATATTAATATAGATAGATTAAATAAATTAATAAAGCATAGGGCTTTGAGAGAGCACTAAATACAGGTTGATTCACTAGCCATGCTTCCAAGAATACGAAAGGGATTTCCCTCCTTAGATTGATTCCCCAATATTTTGTAAGAGCCTATAAATACGGGTTCAATGTAAGCAAATAATTTCAATTAGTTTTTTCTAACGTAGGGGAAAATCCTTTAGCACTGTGCATCGCATTGCAGACTGTGCAAGACCAGATTAATGTGCTTTAGCAAGAGATGGCAACGATCCGGATCGTATACAATAGTCAAATTTTTGTAGGATCGTTTCAGGATCCCGATCCAGATCGTACGATCCTATAGGGGCACAACGATGTGGATCGCATACAATAGTCACATTTTAGTATGATCATTTCAGGATCGTAATCTAGATCGTAGGATAGCGATCCAGGATCGGGATTTTGACAACAATTTGGTAAAAAATTTTAATCACAATTTCACACGCTTCATTTATCGTGATCCTGACAATCTTGACTACCACTAACTTTTTGGGGATATGCACTTCAAATGGCAACTTACATTTTGAATATAATGACTTTTAAGTTTGTAAGCAAGACACCTTTAGAGTTATGGAATGGCTCCAAACCCAAGTTGCATCATTTTTATAAATAGGGTTGTCTATCTCACGTTCTTAGACCTAAGACTGGAAAGTTAGACTCAAGGTCTGAAGTGTGTATATTTATTGGCTATACTTTAGAGACTAAAGATAGGTACTTTTATAGTCATAAGGATCAAAAGGTGTTTGTATCGACAAATTCCACATTCCTTGAACACGATTATATGAAAAACTACAAACCTCGAAGCAAAATAGTTCTAGAATAATTAGCATCTGATGAGATCAGACCACATTCATCATTAACTGATAAATGGCAAACCACGGTTCCTATTCTGGAAACCCGGTGCAACGTCATAGTTGGAGGGTTATAAGACAACCTATTCGCTAGGAACTAAAGGCACATGTCTTAGTGTCTGACACTGATAAGGACGGTCCATTATCCTTTAAAAAGGCGATGGATGATCCTGAAAAGGAGAAATAACAAAATGTCATGAACCAGGAAATGAAATCGATGTATTCCAATTCCGTCTGAGACATTAGATATAAATAGATATTCAAGAAGAAACGAGGTGCAAATGGGAAAGTAGAGACTTTCAAGGCACAGTTGGTAGCCAAGGGTATACACAAAGAGAATGAGTTGATTATGAAGAGACATTCTCCCATGTTGCCATGCTAAAATCCATTCTCATCTCTTTGCCATTGGCACTAGTTTAGACTATGAAATATGGCAAATGGACGTCAAGATAGCTTTTCTGAATGGCTCTCTTGAAGAAAGCATCTATATGATGCAACCAGAAGGGTTCGTGAAAAAATGGTAAGATCAGAAAGAATGCAAATTGCTTAAATCTATTTATGGATTAAAGTAAGCATCTAGATCTGGGAATCTCACCTTTGATGAGATTATTAAATCATATGAATTTCGAGCAAAATGTTGACAAAGTTTGTGTTTATAAATACATCAAAGACAAGATAGTGGGTTTCTTAGTTTTTTATGTAGATGATATTCTACTCATTGGGATTGATGTGAAAACTTTGTCAAAGGTAAATAAGTGGTTAGCTGAGAAATTCCAAATACAAGATTTGGGAGAGGCGAGCTATGTTCTAGGCATCCAAATCTTAAGGGATAGAAAGAAAAAAACTCTTGACATTTTCCCATGCATCTTATATTGATAAGGTGCTAGAGAGATTCTCTATGGAGAATTTCAAGAAAGGTCAACTACATACTAGACATGGAATTGTCATTTGGGAAAGGTTTCTTATGCTTCAGTTGTTGGTAGTCTCGTGTATGTCATGTTATGTACGAGACCAGACATATGTTATGCGATGTGAATTATCAGTCCTTATCAATCAAATTTCAGTTTAGAACGTTATATATTAGGAGAATGAGAAACTATATGCGTGTTTATTCAAATGGAGGCCTGAACCCTGTTGGATATACTGATTCTGAATTTCAATCAAACAGAGACAATCGAAAGTCGACGTCTAGATCATTATTCACCCTTGCTAGGGGAGCTGTAATCTGAAAAAGTACTAAACAATCCAACACTACAGATTTCACTATAGAAGCTTAATATATAACGGCTTGTGAAGCTGCGAAAGAAGCGGCATGGCTCAGATAGTTCTATATTGATCTGAAAGTAGTTTCAGATATGGACAAGTCACTGATCATATACTGTGACAATAGTGGAGTGGTAATTAATTCCAAAGAACTGAGGAGTCACAAGAAGGGCAAGCATATAGAGAGGAAATATCATCTTGTAAGAAAGATTGTGCATCGAGGGGATGTGACTGTTATGAAGATAGCATAAAATCAGAACCTAGCTAATCTTTTTACCAAGACACTTCCTGCGAAGTCATTTGAGAGTCATGTGCGAGACATGGGGTTGAGATAGATGCCAAATTTGCTTTAAGGTAAGTGCGAGATTGTTAGGGGTAATGCACTCAAAGCATATGTATTGGTATTTTAATATGAAATTTAATGGAATTACATTTTTCTTATAATTGTTCTTTTAAATTATTGTTGAATAATTTATATAAATATCTAAAAATTTCATATTCATTAATGAGACTATGATCTTGTATTAGTACGAGAGGATTAAGATCATAGATAATGAATAAAATTATCAACAACATATTAAAATATGAAATCTTTAATGAATGGTTGCTAGTATGGCTTACTAAGCATTATGAATGCATGTTATCAAGATCCAGATCATTGATGTGGATAGACATCTTAGTGAAGGTACTTTATATAATAAAATTATATATGACATGACCAATTCATGATCGATCTGAATTAATATCTTTATTTAACTTGTCATTTATTATAAATGTTTAATACATATCAATCTGATGATCATATGTAGATCACTCTGAATCTTGAGTAGTCATGAATTCATATACATGTCTACTGGATCTTTTGATTCACTCGTTAAAGTTTGTTTGTAAAATAGGCGAGTGATTTTTGCTTTGAAGATTTAGTGATATGGATGGCTGGGAACATGACCTTACAAGATTTGGAATCCAAGCTTTCCTAACAGGTCATATATTGGTTCTCTTAAGTGTTAATTCTAGAACTGAATGGTTATTGAGCTCAAATTTATAATACGATTATAAATTAGTCATTCACTTGTGAATTAATGGTACTTAAGGATTAAGAGGTAATTAGAAGGGTAAAATAGTAGTTTTGATCAGCTCTAATTTACGAACCAATAATTGGAGGACATAACTATATGAAATGATTATATCAATGGACAACACCAAAATACTCTGTAAATACATTCTATAATCTCTAATAGTGTAATTTCATATTTATAGTCGAGTAATAATAGAATTAATAAATAAGATTATTTAATTAAAAAATTTAATTAATAATCTGATTTATTGGAGCTTAGGATTATAGGTCCATGGTCCCTAAATCACCTATGTACTACACAGTCTAGGGTGTGAATATTTCAGAACATGAAAAAAGGACTAACTTGCAAAAGGAATTATATTTTAGGGGTGAGTACATAATTATGCATGATTAATTAATTAAATTATTTATATTAATTTTTGAAAATTATATTGATTAATTTTTTAATTATCGATAAGTGAGACAATATATCTAATTTTTTAAATTAGATAATGTTAAATTATTATTAGATAATAATTCAAAAATTAAATCAACTAAATCTGTTATTTGTGAACTACCAGATAAACTAGTTGATAGGGATAATAAGATAAGTTGATTTTGAATTAGTTGATATCTAGATATTTATCTGATTAAAATAAATAATTAATTTACATAAATTACCACGTGGCATGTTGGACTGCCACATATCAATCACTGATTGAGAATCAAAAATTGACATGGACTAATGTAGTTCCACGTGGCACTACAATTAGACGTGAAATACTGTAGTGCCACACGGTACTACAGTAGTGTCGTGAGGTACTGTGATACCTCACGGCACACTGCAGTACAATGTGGCACTGCAGTTGTGCAGTAAAATGCAGTGGGTCACACTGCAATGGCAATTTTATGATTAATTATTATTTTATGTTTATCCCAAAAAATCCGGAGTGCTAGAAAATATATATTGATATTATTCTATTGGCCTCAATGTTGATTAAGTGTGATAACAACATAGTTGCTATTAAGGTTAATCTCTCTGAGATTAAAAGTTAAACAAAAAAGCTCTGTGAGAATAATCATTGAATTCTCTGAGGAAATTAGTCTCACAAAATTATTCATTCTCTGAAAATCTCTATATCTCATGTGTTGAGTACATCTAGAGACAGAAAAGTGTTCTTGTTATATTCAACGTGCCCACACACGCCCTAGTGTGTGGGCACGTTGAATATAATCTATATCCAAAGTTCATTGTTCGTAGGAACGGAAGATCGTTGGTTTGCGAGTACTCTTGATTAGACTACAAGAGGTATATATTCTATATCCATGTATCTCTTCGATTTAATATATAAATATATAATGGATCCGATTGAAAAGAGTTTTCAATAAGAAATTTTATTTTAGAATATGTTGCGTCGCGTTTATTTTCTTTTATCGAAAAATATTCATTTTTATAAATTTTTAAAAGCCCCACGCTCCTACCGTGCGAGCTCCGCCTTTCCAACACATGATTGCTCGGCACACATCTTTCCTTGATCGTCTAGCCAAGTGTGCCTGCTCTGGTTAGACCCTTGATCCCGCATGTGAGCATAAGTACTCGGTAGACATCTTTCCTTGATGGTCTAGCCAAGCGTGCCCACTCTAGCTAAACTCTTAAATTCCGTCTAACGAGATGGGGTGCTCAGCATACACATTTCCTTGATATCTAGTCGAGCGTGTCTGCTTTGGCTAGAACCATGATCTCGTCTGCGAGCATGAGGGCTTGACAGACATCTTTCATTAATCGTCTAATCAGGCGTGACTGATCTAGCTAGACCCTTGAATCTCGTCTGATGAGTTGGGATGTTCGATAAACATCTTTCCTTGGTCTAGCTAAGCGTGATTGCTCTGGCTAGACCCTTAATCTCATCTGCAAGCATGAGGGCTCGACATACATCTTTCCTTTATCGTCTAGCTAGACGTGCCTACTCTGGCTAGACCCTTGAATCTCATCTCATGACTGGGGTACTCGGTAGAAATCACTTTTTACCTTGATGTTTGGCCAGACGTCCCTGCTCTGGCTAGACCCTTGAATCTCGTCTGACGAGTAAGTGTGCTCGGCAGACATCACTTTTTGCTTTGATGTCTAGCCAGGTGTGTCTGCTCTAGCTAGACCCTTGAATCCCGTTTGACGAGCTGGGGTGCTTAGCAGACACATTTCCTTGATGTCTAGCCGAGCGTGTCTGCTCTAGCTAGACCCTTGATCCCGTATGCGAGCATGAGGGCTCGACATACATCTTTCATTGATCATCTAGTCAGGCGTGCCTGATCTGGCTAGACCCTTAAATCTTATTTGATGAGTTGAGATGCTCGACAAACATCTTTCCTTTGTCTACCTAAGTGTGACTACTCTGGCTAGACCCTTAATCCCATCTGCAAGCTTGAGTGTGCGACAGACATCTTTCCTTTATAGTCTAGCCAGACGTGCCTACTCTGGCAAGACCCTTGAATCTCATCTCACGAGCTGGGGTGCTCAACAGACATCACTTTTTACCTTGATGTCTGGTCAGGTGTGTCTGCTCTGGCTAGGCCCTTGAATCTCGTCTGATAAGCAGGTGTGCTCGGAAGACATTACTTTTTACCTTGATGCCATTCAGGCGTGCCTGCTCTAACTAGACCCTTGAATCCCGTCTAACGAGCTGGGGTTCTCGGAAAAACATCACTTTTTGTTTAATCTCGACTGAGGGGCTAGGGCACCTCATCAATCATCATTTTTTTGTTTAATCCTGACTAGCAAGCTATGGCACCTCACCAGTCATCACTTTTTGTTTACTCCCGACTGGTGGGCTAGGGCACGTCACCAATCATCACTTTTTATTTAATCCCGACTCGCGGGCTAGGATCACTGACCAGTCATCACTTTTGGTTTAATCCCGACTGGCGGGCTTGGGCACCTCACTAGTCATCACTCTTTGTTTAGTCTCGACTAGCGGCTAGAGCACCTCGCCAGTCATCACTTTTTTATCCTTTATCACACATCGTAGAAGAGTCAATCCTTGTAGACTTGTAGGATAGCCAGAAAATCATAAGCAAATATTTCTACAACACATTCTATTTTTCCATATAAGTAGATTCACTCAAAAATGACCTTATAAGAGGTTAATCCTAAATAAGAAGATTATTTGAGTAGAGAAATGAGACCACTTATCTGACCAATGTCGACGAGCACACGATCTTTGTCATCCGTTACACTGAGGTGGAGGGCCGAAGGCAGCAGAGCTTTTATTTCCTGAACTTTTGCCCTTCATTTGTTTTTGTAGGAGCGTCTTTCCTTTCGAGTTTCATCTTTGCCCTAACGGTGTGATCCTTTGAGCCCCACGCACCGTTACGGGTAGGCCTCGGCTGCTGCTCTTCGAGTGCATAGGCGATAGTACGACCAACAATCTCGACCGTTAAGGTTTCTCTCAGGGTTGCTCTTTGGGTGGCACACTGATTACGGGCTCCCTTCCTGTTGGTCCGGTCACCTCATGTGAAGGCTTAGGAGGAACATGACTGTGCATTTCACTGTGAAAATCCTGGTTCTACCGAGAACTGGGGTAAAGGGGTCTTGTGACCGTCCTTACCCTCTTATTGGGGCTTCATGTCCTGGCCCGACTCATTAGCCCGCATACTAATTTTAGCATGGTCATCGTCCTTCCGTTTTACCCAATGTGGGATGTGGGAGCTGAGAGTTTTCCATACCAGATCTGTATTTCGATCAGAGATTAAGGATAGACGCAAGGCTCTGTATTTTGACTGGGAATGTTCTCAAGCCCTTTTACCCGTGTCGCATCATATTTCTTTGCCTGCACTGGAGCTTTACAAAATTGTTGGTGGCCAAAAAAGGGCACCAAGGATTAGGGTAGAGAGTGTCCCACCAATATTTTCCTCCATCTTTCACAGCTGCTTACATATTGCCCTCGGAGGGCCCTTCAGGGTTCTTTTCCTTCATTCACTCTTCGGCGAGATTCTTCTCCTCCTCTGCCCTCCTGGGATGACCCCAACCATAACCTTACAAAACGGGGGCACTTGGCCTTGCGGAGCCTTGTTTCGTTTTGGTCTCAGTTTTTTAAAGGGATGACAGTTCCTCCAAAGGGAGACGCCTTACTTTCTCACAAATAAATTTCCCCCATGGTTCTGTGTACGTTGCCACTCCGCCAACGAGACTTTGAGTCATGGGAGAGGACCATTCCCGTGCAAGACACCGAACGTGAAAGTCATTTTCCACCAGATGGCTGTTCCCATAACTCCACTCTCGACTTGGATTATATATCCAAAAAGGTCCGCTCTTGGCCATTCCATGATTTAAACAATATTTGGCATGCCTTTCCTCCTTCGTCGTATAATCGTTATGACGGTAGAAGGTCCTTCCTTGAGGAAGGGGTGAGTCCTCCTTGTCGCCCCAGACTTCGTCGGCTTAGGGTGCTAAGCTCATCCTCTCTTTGTTAGGGATAAAGGGTTTCAAATGCTTTAAACAGGAATGACTTTACATTCGTTCCCACAGACAACGTAAGTTGTTTTAGCCAAAAACTTTAACAGTACAAATGCTTGTATGTTTGTCTCTCGTGCTAAGTGAAGGAGTCCTCCTGTCTGAGGGAATGTGCAACAATGATATTACATGTGTCCTTCCCTCTGACTGAAACTTCCCACGGCCTTAATGTCTGTAAAACATAAATAAAGAATCCAAAGAACGAGGAACCGGTGGTGGTTGCCTCGCTTAAGGGCCTCTGATGCCTAAGTCAGTATTCAGTCGATATTCTGGTATAATTTCATTAGGGGAGAGTATGCATACATCTTCTGTTTATTGGTAGATGTATTTATATCTCACTCTCTAGGTGGGAGGAATCATGTCAAAGAAGCCTCTCGGAGGCGTGCTGGGGAAGCCTCACAAGCCACGACGCATGTCTTCGATTGGAGAAAAGGGTGGCGACCTTGACATAAAGCGATAATCATTGATTATCAAAGTGCTTCGAAATTACCAGACGGGGGCTATCCTGACATCCTGCCATGACGATGAGACTTGTTGAGTGCTCGAGCCTGTGAGGAGGTGCCACCTGAGATGTTACTTTCGGTGGGCAATGATGGCCCTACGCTCAGTACTATCTGAGCTCTCCTCATGAACTCTGATATCTCTCATAGGTGCCCATGTTTGTGTAAAACGAGCATCCTCGGTACTGACCAGGTGAGATCGGTTCTTTTTCTCCAAAACTTTCCTTCATCGAGGGCCCTCTAATACGACGTAACACGTGTCGTTTCATCATTAGTGGTTTGAAAAACATACATAACAAGCTTCATTGAATATATCAATTTCATCAATCATATATATGAAAAATATAATGGAATAAAATGATACTTTATATAAAGAATATCATGGAAACTTTATATGTCAAATTACAGTACCATGCAGTTTTGCATGCGTAAGTCATTGTGATCCCAATTGTATTCCGTAAATCTTAGTATCCACTAAAAACGTAACAAATCTCATCTAGACAATTACAAATACAAGAACTTAATTTATAAAAGAAGAGGTAAGCATAAAGTATCCCGTAACCACTGGAAAAAAAATATGCTTGCATATAATTCATATAAGCAAAGTACAAAATCCAATCTAGAATTTTGAAGTGCTAGACTGTATAGAACGCATGCAATTACTCCGCCACTAATCAACAATTCGCACTGCCAATAATCAATAATGAATGGGAATATATTATGTGTAATAACTAAAGCAACTTCACATCTTTAATAGGTAATCACAATATTTTCTCAAAACTTGACTGCTCCTTTATACCAAACAATATAGCATGAAGGCATGCTCTGATACCATACCACAATGTAAGAAATTTATATATACTAAAAATTAACACCCATCCATAATTGATCAAGAATAATAAATAAATGAATGAATCACAAGAATAACAAAGTGATTTTTAGTCTATGTCTAACTTAATAGCTATAATTGATAAAATGCACATGTAAATATTTTTATTACGAAAAATGATAAGAAAAGTCAACTTTCCAACTCAAACTACATAAAAGGTCAAAAAAATATTTTTTTCGCAAAAATGACCGAAAATGACTTAAGTAAATAATTTATTTACAAAAATTACATAGATATAAATAATTTGCAAAAAAAAAACAAGTTTTGCTATCATTTTTAGTTTGAGTTGAAAAATTGATCATTTTTCAGTTCTCCCAAGAATCGTTATCTAAGTGTTTGACTTTATCATTTCCTCTCATCAAAGAAATTGTGATTATCTTAACTACTTAATCTATCTTTTAGTGAGTTGTCTAACTCTATATTACTGTTAGATGATAGCTATACTTAATTCCATCACTTTAAATATTAAACAAAATAAATTTTTTTAGATATATGTATATAATAATTTTAAAAATATTGATAAGCAACATGTGAGTCACCATAAATCTCTTAATATAGACATGAATATAACAAACATATTGTAGTTGTCCTAAATTCAAGAGGAATGGCAAGAGCAGAATTGTGTGAAAGGTTGATGTGATGATCGGCCGAACCAATGTTATACGTCTGAGAGGAAAACATATTGTAGTTGTCCTAAATTCAAGAGGAGTGGCCGAACCAATTTTTTTCTGATATTGATGCTGGAATTAATCGTAGTCGTAGAATTTGACTAGGTTAAGTTCAGTCGTTAGATGAGTTTATGGGTAAAATCATTTTGCAACCAGAGGAACAAGTTGCAAGTTGCAGAGTTTTATGTTCTGATTTTACCCTAATTTCCGTGGAAAGTTTCGCCAAATATTTTGTAATGATTTTCACCTCAATTTTCCTTTGGAAGCTTTATCAACTTTTTTTGTAAATTTTATTTTCACCCGAATCTTCCTTAGAAAGCTTCACCATATTCTGATTTTACCCCAATTTCCTTGGAAAAGTTTCACCAATTTTTTTGTAATGATTTTCACCTCAATCTTCCTTGAGAAGCTTTATCAATTTTTTTTGTAAATTTTATTTTCACCCAAATCTTCCTTGGAAAGCTTCACCAAATTTTTAGAAAATTAGATTTTTACCCTAAGCTTCCTTCAAAAACTACCAAACTCATCTTCATCGAGACTTCACCAAACTCATACAGCTCTCTCTCTCTTCTTCGTCCACCTTTCTCTCTTCGTCATCTCTCTCTTCGTCGTCCGCCTCTCTCTTTGTTTGCTCTCTCTGCATTCATCGTCAACGCTCTCATCGTCGGATCTCTCTATGCGTGGTGCTCTCTCTATTTTCGGCTCTTTCTTTACGTGATTTAGGGTTTTGGTCCGGTAAGTGTTTGATAAGTTTGTCTTTGTTGCTGATGTCCTTCGTCTTTTTCTTCTCGAGTTAGGAGTGAGCTTGGGTTAGGATTTTATTTCTAACTATGTTTATTAATCTTGTGTTTATTGAATATCTTATGTTTTTGTTGAGAATTGGAGTGGTGGGGATTTGGTGTAGTTGATGGATTGTTTTAGAGAGATAAGAAACTTTATCTTAGGATTATGAGGAAGAGAGAGAGAGGAGGAAAAAGTTGAGAACAATGAGCTTTAGGTTATTGGGGATTTGGGTTTTGGAATTGGACCTCATTTTTGTTTGGCTTTTTCTGAACTCAGATTATTTTTTGAGTAGACAAATGGGAATTTGAGCAAAGGGAAGAAAGATAGCAGGGCCATGTTCTGTCTCTGAGTATGTGTGATATGAAGTTTAAATTTTTTAGGAGAGTTAAGAGAGAAGGAGAGAGCTAAGGGAGAGATGTGAGGGAAGACTTTGGGAGATATTCAAGAAAATGATATTATAAGCAATGATAGTTTCTAGTATTTGATTTGTGTTTTCAGTGTGAATTGGAGTTGAAGCAAAGAAAAAAAAATAAAAGAGAGATGATGGAGAAAAGAAGGCTAATTCATTACCATATATCCTCATCCTCCCATCCTTCATTTGTTTTGTTTGACATTACGTTCATTTTACTTATAATTATTATCTTGAGAGCTACCCTCTTTATTGATTGTTTCTTTTCATTTATTGTCAATATGAATTAACAAATATTTCATTTGATTCTGTCTTTATTGATTGGTTTATTGAATCTTACGAAAGTTTTGCTAATTTTGTCTCTCATTAGATTTATGATTTAACTTTAGCTCGACTCATGTACTCTTAGGTAATATTCTACTCCACCTTCTTCTTTAACTGGTAAAAATTCAATTTCCATATCAAGAGGTAAGTAAGCTTGTAATACTGATCCTATAGGAAAGTAGGCTTGTGATATTGATCCTATTTTGGAATAAATTATTAGCATGCTTAATGAATTTATCTTGCTTTTAACGCCTGAACTTTTGGTACTATTTTGATATGCTATTCAATTACACAAACTTTGGATGCTCGTAGAAATTATGGTGATCATTTTCTAGATAGTGTTTTGCATTAAAATTAAATATGATAAAAGATTTATGCATTAAAAAATATACAGGGCATTTTGAGTTCCTTTGCATAATGTTCTATGAGTTAAGTCAATTGCTTCATAAAGTTGCTTAGTAAACTCATATTGGTTGGATATGATTGAAATTACTTGTCAGTTGTGTGCTAAGTGTGCATAGAGATGGATAGTTCTTGAAATCATCTTCTGTTATATTGTCTTTTGGCCTCACTTATAATTGGCTTAATTTATTACATGTATTGGTTGAATAATACTTTGGGTTTATACTTTACTCAGTTACGTTTGTTCGTAGTTCTTCTTTGTAACCCTGAAATCTGCTCACTATCTCCATGGAAATGATCACTTTCTACTGGAATTTTAGGTTCGCTTTGGTGGTCCTATCAATGGTATATAGAGTTTCACAACGTTGTTACATCATTCGGTTTCTCTTAGAATATCGTTGACCAATGCACATAGGAAAATGGGATTAAATTTTATATATATTTTTAGTTATATATATGGATGCCACTTTACTTGCAAGCAATGATATGAGTTTACTCCATGAGATGAAATAATTCCTCTCTAAAAACTTCAAAATAAAGGATTTAGGTTAAGCCTCTTTCGTCATTGGTATAGAGATTCAGAGAGATATATCTTAAAGAACATTTAGACTATCTTAAAGGGCCAACATTGAAAGGGTTTTAGAGATATATGGAATGAAACATTGTTCTCCTACAGTTGCACATATCGTTAAAGTGGATAAGTTCAATTAGAATAAGTGCCAACAAAATGAATTAGAGCAACAACATATGGATAACATACCATATACATCTGTAGTTGACAGCCTAATATATGCACATGTTTGTACAAGAACTAATATCAGATCGTAGCGGGCATGCTAGTTAGATACTAGAGTAATCCTGGTATAGAAAATCAAAGAGCTACTAAAAATACTATAAGGTACTTGTAAGGAACGAAGGACTACAAACTTACATACTAACACTCTGTACTTTTTGAATATTCAGATTTTGCTAGATGTGTAGACACAAGAAAGTCAACTTTAGGATACATTTTCCTTTATGTTAGAGGTGTTGTATCTTGGAGAAGTGTCAAGTAAATTGTTGTTGCTTCTAGTACCACAGAAGCATAGTTCATTGCATGCTATGAAGCTACAACACAAACACTATGGCTAAGGAATTTCATTAAGGGTCAATGGATTTCGGCATAGTTCTTCGTTATGTCTTACTTCCATATGTTGTGTATTTGTATATATGTTTTATTAATTTAATTTTTGTTTCTTTTTTGTTCAATGAGCTGACTCCATTATAAGATTAACATATTATCTTGACATAGAACTATAGCGCTAATGCTATTAGCTAATAACAAATCCATACACAATTTGTGAGACTTAAACCTTATTTGGTTGGGAAGAATTTGGTTAAAGTGGTTGTTCAAAGGATGTTATTTAATAGCACTAGTTTTGTGAAAAAAAACTTGGCGATTAGATCACCACGTTAGGCTATACATATAGCCTCAATTATTAGATGTTATGCATATAGTCTTAATGATTCGATGTTATATAAATGTTAAAAACTTGGTGATTGAATGTTATGTATGTGTATCGATATATATATTGATATAGTATTAATGATTCGAACCAGGAAGTTAAAATAACATGCCTCACTCATGTCAGAAAATGTTCACATAACTAGAATCTGACCTATTCATGCCAAGGGTCGCGATAAAAGAATCACTTATATGGAAAAGTTAGAGTAGCATCCAAAGTTCTATTCACACTACCAATAGAATGAGACTAATTGGATACTACAATTGATCCTAACACTAGACAAAGCACTATCTTCATAAAGGATCTTTTTGGATCTTCGCCTCGATCATCATCAATATTTTCTTCAATTACTGGTGCATTTGGCCCACCATGACAATGGTGTCGTGACCTAGAGAAAACGTTTAAATGGAAGATGTGCTATAAGTTTTCCTTGATAAAAAAAAATATCAAGCTAAATGAACATGCTAATGCATATGAGACTAAAGGCTTCAGTAAGGGTCCCATCCCTAAACTAATAATAGAATCTAATTCTACCATGACTATTTTTTAATCTTGGATGGTGTACCACAACAACATGCTACCCATCACTTGTTCTTATCAAAATTGGCCCCCATAAATATGGTCTCTTAACATACTTCTGGTGAACTCAGAAAATGGTGTAGTGAATATCGTTGATTCAACATCTTTGATTTCTCTATCTTCCAATTCCAAACACAATTCGTTCAAAAGATATAGTACTATTAGAAGTAATCACACATTGATCATTCAAGAGGATCACGCACATAAACACTTTAGAGTAACCAATATTGGAATCTTAATTTCTAGCACGGACTCCTAAAAGATTTTACAAAAACTCACTTTGATTAAAATATTTTTATCTATAGAACCATTTAAGCCTTAAGCACTGATACCAATTGTAACAACCCAAAAATTTAACTAAGATTTTCTTTAATAATTTATACAAAGGCTCGCGGAAGGTATGTCAATTCTTTTATTTAAAACTAATATTGCAAATAAAAGTTTGAACCTAACTTTATTCGATTCAAATCATTTGGAAATATTATTTAACAACGATTCAAAACAAGCAATGATAGGAGTTTACTCCATAGTATGAAACAATCCCTCTCTAAAAACTTCAAAATGAAGGATCTAGGTAAAGCCTCTTTTGTCGTTGGCATAAAGATTCAGAGAGATATATCTTAAAGAACATTTGGACTATCTTAAAGGGCCAACATTAAAAAGTTTTTAGAGGCATATGGAATGAAACATTGTACTCCTACAGTTGCACCTATCGTTAAAGGGGATAAGTTCAACTAGAACAAGTGCCAACAAATTGAATTGGAACAACAACATATGGATAACATACCATATACATCTGCAGTTGGCAGCCTAATATATGCACAAGTGTGTACAAGACCTTATATCAGATTCGCAGTAAGCATGCTAGGCAGATACTAGAGTAATCATGGTATAGAGCATCGAAGGGCTATTAAAAAGGCTATAAGGTACTTGTAAGGAACGAAGGACTACAGACTTACATACTAACACTCTGAACTTTTTGAATATTCAGATTCAAATTTTGCTAGATGTGTAGACACAAGAAAGTCAACTTCATGATATGTTTCCTTCTTGTTGAAGGTGTTGTATCTTGGAGAAGTGTCAAGTAAACTATTGTTGCTTCTTGTACCATGGAAGCATAGTTCGTTACATGCTATGAAGCTAGTGCACAAACACTATGGCTAAGGAATTTCATGAAGGGTCAATGGATTTTGGCATAGTTCTTCTTTATGTCTTACTTCTGTATGTTGCTTATTTGTATATATGTTTTTGTTAATTTAATTTTCTAACATGATTTTGTTTCTTTTTTATTCTATGAACTCCACTCGATTATAAGGTTAACACATTATCTTGACGTAGAAACTGAAGCACTAATGCTATCAGCTAATCTCTGCACAAATTGTGAGACTTAATGCTTATTTGGCTGGGAAGAATTTGGTTAAAGTGGTTGTTTAAAGGGTGTTATTTAATAGCACTGTTTTGTGAGAAAACTTGGCGATTGGATCACCACGATAGGCTATACATATAGTCTTAATGATTGAATGTTATGCATATAGTCTTAATGATTCGATTTTATATAAGCACTAAAAAATTTGGTGATTGAATGTTATGTGTGTGTATATATAATCTTAATGATTCGAACCAGGAGGTTTAAACAACATTTCTCGCTCATGTCATAAAATGTTGGCATAATTAGAATCTGACCTAGTCATGCAATAGTTACGATTAAGTTAGAGGAGCATCCAAAGTTCTATTAACACTACCAATGGAATGAGACTAAATTGATACTACAATTGATTCTAACACTAGACATGCACTATCTTTAGAAAAGATCTTTTTGGATCTTTGTCTCGATCATCATCAATATTTTCTTCAATTACTAGTGCAGTTGGCCCACCATGACAATGGTGTTGTGACCTAGAGTAAACGTTCCAATGGAAGATGCTATAAGTTTTCCTTGATAAAAAAACATATGAAAGTAAATGCACATGCTAACGTATATGAAACTAAAGGCTTCAGTAAAGATCTCATCCCTAAACTAAGAATAGAATCTAAGTCTACCACGAGTATCTTTTGATCTTGGGTGGTGAACCACAACAACATGCTACCCAACACTTGTCCTTATCAAAATTGTCCCTCATAACTAGGGTATCTTAACATACTTCTGGTCAACGTCTTTGATTTCTCTATCTTCCAATTCTGAACATAATTCATTCAAAAGATATATTATTATTAGAAGTAATCACACATTGATCATTCAAGAGGATCATACACACAAACACTTCGGAGTAACCAATATCGGAATCTTAATTTCTGGCACGGACTCCTAAAAGCTTTTACAAAAACTCATTTTTGATTAAAATAATTTTATCTATAGAACCCTTGAAGCCTTAAGCTCTAATACTAACTGTAAAAACCTGAAAATTTAACTAAGATTTCCTTTAATAATTTATACAAAAGCTCGCAGAAGGTATGTCAATTTATTTTATTTAAAACTAAGATTGCAAATAAAAGTTTGAACCTAACTTTATTTGATTCAAATCATTTGGAAATATGTTTAACAACAATTCAAAACTAAGACATTAATCTAACAAAACTGTTAAAAATAAAAAGTGATGCAATTTAAAGAAAGTAAAAAAACTTCAAATGTTTTCCTAGAAAACTTATTGACTCTCAACTCGTGTCAAAGACTTAAAACTTCATCCGTAACGAACGGATCCTCATCATTAGAAAATTTTAAAATAAAATGGAGTGAGTATATAAATATACGCAGTAAGAAAAACTATACATACATAAAATCAGTACAATTGCAATCACATATAGTACATATCATTCATTCAGAACTTTTAGATCTTTTTTACAGAGTATCACATACAGTACATATCATTCATTCATAACATTCATATCTTTCTTATAGAGTTTGTTGGCCAACTTCTATTAGAGCTCTCCACCACACTCAGAAAAGAACATAGATCACCTTTCGATAATCGTTAGCTTGTGAGGTATGTAGAAGTTACATTCCTCAAAAGTTACATTTCGAAACCACTTGACTCTAAGACTTTGCCACAAATATGGTAGATGAAGGATGAAGAGAAACTTTTCCTTCTTTGTTATCTAGGATTTTCAGTGGAGGAAGAGGGAGAGAGAATGAGAGATTGAGAGTAGGGGATAAGAATGTCATGAGGGAGGGGCAGATATTGAAGTAAAAAAATTAGTTTAATTTTAATTAATTAAATTTGTTAGTAAATTTTCAAATTCAAATAAGGATATACGGTTAGAGATGATTTAGATGAGATATAATTTGATTTGGTTTTTAAATTGATATTGCAAAGGATATGACTTTATCAAAGCATTTTAAATTTAAAAAAAATTGGTAATCTTAGATTTATCCAGGGCTTTTTTTAAATGTAAGGATAAATATTTCATCCAAATTAAGATTTTCAGTTATGTTGAGACATTTTAAATCCTAACACAATTACTGTCATCATTTATTTAAAATAAAACGTTAATGTATATAGATATATCTAAATAGACATTATAATATGATCACTATATGTTATCCTAAAACATTATCTTACACGCCAAAATTATAACATAAAGTTTGTAGAAAAATTTCCTATACTAATCATTAAATCGATGAACTTCCAGCATACTATACAAATTAGTTACACTAAAAATATATGTAATGTCATAAAATGATATAGGGTGATTATTCTATACTTCACAAGAAATAAATATGATTAAAGTATCAATCACCCTAACCTTATAGTATTAGATGGAAATAAGGGCCTTACATTAACTGTTATCACTACAAGAAATATGACATTGGACATGATTATAATACAAGATTTACCGTCTCCTCTTATTAAAAAAACTCAAAACAACAAAAGATTTTAAGAATCATGTAAAATTTATTCATGTTAAAAGTAAAAAAAAAACAGGAGGCAAAATGGACGCGGGACTTTGAGCAAAAATTAGAGACCCTCAGTATTGGCTCGATATTCTTCTCCATTTTCATATCAGAGAATCTCAAATCGTTGCTTCTCTCTGAAAATCAATTTGTCTCAATTCTTTAGAGCATCTGGTCCTTCTCTCTCTCGATTCTTCTCCAAAATAAAGCACAGATCAAATCCTCGCAGCTTCTCCCTCTCAAACGACCTAGGGCTAGGCCTTCAACGAAGAAGAGAGAGAGCTCATTGATTAGCTTCTCTCTCACTCTCTCGTTCAAAGACAGAGAGAACTAGGATTTTCATTGATTTTTAAGTTTGATTCTCTAGTCTCCTTCACTTCTGATTTTTAAGTCTTTGCGTGTCCTTCACTCCTATTGATGAGATGCTTAAATGGGCTGGTTTGTTCAATCTCACTACCCATACTTTGATCAAGAGCTAATTGATGATGGGTTGTATCCTTTGCTAATAGCAGAACTTGTCACAATAAGATTTTCACTTATTTTCTCACTCGTGTTTCTTGCCTTCATCTGTTAGAACTGATCTTCGTCTCTCTCTAATGTTTTGTAATTTTTTGTTAGAACTAGGCTTCTATAATAAAAGATCCTTGCTGATTTAGGTCAGGGTTCCATGAATTATAGTTGTATTTGGACGGATCTAGAGACTCATGATAGAATCTGGGTGACTCGTTTGGTGCTTCCTCTAAGAACAGGGAAGAGCAAGCAATGGCGACCGAGGAGGAGCTCAAGAATCCATGGAATTTTAGAAGCTTTGCTTAAGTATTCTTGCCTTATAATTTTTTATTTTACTAGTACGTTATCCATGGCCTGTTACAACTGGAGATATTGTTCACGATGATGATTTAACTCCCAAGAAACCTGGCTGTGAGAATGACTTCATTCTGATACGTATAGTGCTGCTTTTCACGTCAACCTTTTTCTTATCTCTTTGATTTAGCTACTGGGTTTTGCTTAATCAAACATTTTCTTTCAATTTGAGTATGGTTTTATCTTGGGTTCATTCGCATTTTGTTTCCTGCTATGATTCCTGCTATGATTGGTTTGGCTATGTGAATGGTGTTGCTGGATGGTTCAATTTTTGTTTTATTTGGATTTTGTAGTTCATAGCACATCCTCAAGAAAACTTAAGTTAATGTCAATTGCAATTTTTGTAGTAAGATCCTAATTATGATTATTCTACTATGAATTTGGTTTTGTTCTACCTTTAAGTCACAGCTCGCATGTGTCAAAAAGGCTATTTATTTATTTCAATCTTCTTTCCTCAATTCAACTGCTCTTTTCCCTACCATGTGTCATCATTTATAGAACTTACTTTGCCTTTGGGAGGCTTTTTTTTGCATTTTATAAGTGGTGATATTTTTGCTAAGTGGTGATATTTTTTCTAGTGAAATTTAAATGAATTTATGATAAATGATATGTCCGGTACTCTAGTTTTTGAGAAGTTGTTAAATCATTGAGGTGTCACGAATAAAGCTATCTACTAAAGATGATGATTGAGTTTTTTCCTCCCTCTCCTTTAGTTATCTTTTTCTATCTAATTTGTCAATAATTCTATAGAAATTTACTAATTTTTTGTCAAAAGATCATGTGATCTACAAGAAAAGTTAAATTTCACTTATTCTCTTCATACATGAATTAATCATTTATCCTTGCGTTTATCACTTAGGTGAAAGTTCAAACTTGATTTGACACTGTAGAAGCAAGAGAATTCGTCAGAGTTGATTCTTGATTCGGCACTACCATTTCTCAAAGGAAAAAATGCAAACCAAACAACCAAAGTAAATAATGCAGAAGTTGTTGGTGCTTCAGCTATTTTGATAATAAATAACCAGAAAGGTAATCAATATATCTTTTTTTGTTGAATGTAGACTAGAACCAGGAAGTTTTACAAAATGCAGTAATGAGTATGTAGAATAAAGGGAAAAAGGAATTAGTATTGTACAAATATCTGACTCTTACTGTAATTTCATTTCAAGCTTATAGCTTATGGCCGACGAAAATTTAAGAAAGAATTAGAAAAAATAGACATTTTAATAACAGCCTGACAAATGTTGAATGCTAGTACTTTGCCACACAAATGACTTCTAAACTCTTAACTCACGAATCAAATTATTTGAAAATTGAGTTATCAATCACACTTGATGATTAATAGTGATTCCAAATCTCTTTTTAGAGTTTTTCATGTCCTCATCGACCATCACTATTATCCGTCTCATGCACGTTACGATAGCTTGAGGTCTGATGAAAAATTTGCTTGCATGATTTCTCATGAAGTTTTCTTTGACCTGAATGGTAGAGCTGATAGTCTAATAGAGAGCTAAAGAAGATGTTCTTTGGATATAATTTAGCAGAACAACTACATACATAATCATTTTTTTCACCAGCACAATCTCCTTTGTTTTTACTTTCAATTTAGAATAGTACATATGGCCAATTGCCATGCACTATCATCCTCTTAAGTTAAGGGTAGAGAATTCTGAAGTAACTATAATAAAACTTCGTGGATTATGAACTAATCAAATCAAATAAAAAAGAGTATTAAGAGGCTAACAACAAAACTACAATGTGCGAAGATAAAACTAAACAGTATCACATCACCTCATCAGGCCATAGCAATTCTCAGTCATACTGTACATAAATCGTCTTTTGTGAGATGCCTGTATCTGGCCAAAAAAGTAACTATCAGTGACAATTTGAGGCTTTAAACTTAGGCAGCATGCTTTAGCAACTAATCACTTATTAGAAATCATGTTGACTTGTTTGTAAATCAAATCCACATAAGGGGCCATTTGACATGCCTTATCTAGGACTGCAATTCTCTTGTAATCCTTTCGTAAGCAGCAATCCTAATTTACAGATAATCCTAATTTACCTCCTAAGGAGAAGGCAATTCAAGCAATCCAGAGTTATCAAGACAAAACAATGATGAGAAGGCAATTGAATTACCTCCACACTTATTTTTACACAGATTTACCATGAAATT
Organism: Datisca glomerata; assembly: GCA_003255025.1. Taxonomy (NCBI): domain Eukaryota; kingdom Viridiplantae; phylum Streptophyta; class Magnoliopsida; order Cucurbitales; family Datiscaceae; genus Datisca; species Datisca glomerata. The sequence goes on along the minus strand of QANY01004032.1, from coordinate 1,051,692 downwards.
ATATATGTACGGCTGAACAAACATAACAATCCTAACATATCAATCATGTTTCGTCATCAATTCCATTGCCATCAATTCAATTACCATGGTCATTCTAGATTCTGCATATCAAAAGTCCCCTAAGTGAAAGGGGTAACTTCCATATGTTTAAAAAATTAACTCAAACATGAACTTACCGCAAGTTTGTCGATGTCATAGGGAAATAGAACAGCATAATTCCTTGGCGGCAGAGCAAAGATATTTAATAGGCATCCCACTTCCAAGTCGACTATGAGCTTCCCAAGTCAAACACTGCTCCACATCCACTTTCCAGTCAATGACATCTACATTGAAGTATTGGTATGAAGGACCATGGGTTCTATTAACATTCACTGGTTGAGAACTAGAATTGATTGAACTAGTGTTCAAAATATCACGAAGAACTGAAGTGCTTAAAGCACGGACATGCGCACTTGGATGAGAAAGGCATCTGATGGTAGCAGGGAGACGACACTACATGAACAAGTAATCACATCAGTGTAAATGCTAAGTGGGGGAAGCAGAGAAGAAATGGAGCATAACTTAGCTTCTTATCCAATGGAAGATTCTGAGCGGATTAATAAAGTTCTAGCATATTTGAAGAGATGAACAAACCTTTAACAGGTTGGCAAGACCATCGGCAATTGATAACCCGGATTCTCCCCACTCAAGAACAGGCTGGACTGCTCTAGCAGTAACTTCAAGTAACTATCAACAAAGAAAGATTCAAGGTCTGTAGTTAATTAAACTGGAAACTAACCATTATAGTTTCTCTTATACTATGACAATCACCAATCATTTTGATTTACAAGCATAAAAGGAACTCAAAAGCCTACTATCTGTAGCCATTTCAGTTATATTTCCGTGCAGCAAGTGCACTTAATAATATATCATGATGTTACCTCCAACTGTGGTAAAGTGCAAGCTTCTCCATCAACTAGCATTCCGTCTGTGGCGCGCAAGAGAAGATCTGATGCGCTTGCCAGGATCAGTAATGATTCTGGAGTATCATGCTTTCTCATCAGCTCCACAATCATTTTGACAATCCGCTGGTTGATTCTCCACATCTTTTGACCTTGATCGTCATCTTTGGCAATCCATGGTTGCAGTTCCCTCTCGGCCTAACGGGTAGAGAATACCATCAAATGTGACGAAAATATGAAGCAATAAGTTGATAATAGACCAGAAACTAAAGTTGCTGATTCAGACACATGAGTGGTTAGACCTCTTCCTCTTCCAATGTTTTGAAAAGATTAAACTCATAAGTCAAAAGCTTTGTATGATGCAAAAAATATTGGAAGTTGATCATTTTTCTATTCATTTTTTTATGAAAAAATAGAGTATTCCATGGGATGTACACATTGAATTGAATATATTATAGAAAATAAGAGAGAATGTTAATGGAACAGTATTGTTTCCTACCACGAAAAAGAGAATGAGGGAGAGAAAGAGAGAGAGAGAGAACTGCTGAAAGGAAAAGAAAAAAGATAAACTCAAGCCAAATACGCAAGTTAAGCAGTAATTTGGACCTGAAGAACAACTGCTGCAGCCGCTTTAGCAGGTGAAGCTGATACGACATTGCATAGTGCATCAACTACCTATAATAATTCATAACAACCGATTAGTAAATCAATTTCTAATGGAATAACATTGTAACACAAGTGGCACTGGCTCAAACCACTTGTTCATGAGTCTCAAAAAAAATTTGCCAAGCATTTTCATGCATCTCAATTTCATAGATATCGAGTTGTGTAACTTGCAATAAGTTAAATTCACAAAAAAAGCCACACAGTAAGTCAATCCAAAAGTTTTAATTCTTGATTAAACATAATTGACTCCTATATTTTCCTGATTATAATTCACAAAGTTCAGCCTTCTAGGAGAAGGAGAATTATTGTAGAAGTCATAGGACAGCTAAAGAATCCATTCCTTTTAGAGGGCTGAAACCCAAAGTTAGATTTCCATTATTGCAGGAGTCACAATATCTCTTAGAAAACTTTTCATCATGCAATGAAGAATAATAACCAAGCTAGCAAGAATCAATCTAACAAGAGCTTAACAAAAACCAATCCCACATAAGCCACAACAAACAAGAACTAATCCCACATATATGGTCACAGACTTTGATAATCTGTTTTATGTCAGTTCCTTATTCTTGTGCAACACTTTGTAACATGTGGACATCATACTATCGAGCTCCAAGAACAGAGTAATTGCATACGTTTAGCAGCCTAATCATACTGATAGGAATTTATTATAACGTAACAAAAAGGCAAAATAATCCTCCGAGGTTTTTGTGATCTATTCATATATTCATTTCGTGTTCATTGCTTCTTTCTTGCTTTCCTTATTTTCGAATATATGTCCATTAGGGTGAGAAGACATTACATAATCGATGCTTTAAACGTCAAATACTGAAACTCAGAGACTGATGGAAAATATCTGGGAATTGCTAGAATCATTTCCATTTTCATTACATCCTTTACACCCCTTTTGCAAAGAATATATGGAGCATCTAAAGCAAAATGATTATGCCATTTATATTCATGTTGAATTTAAGATAGGAAATCAGAGCACAATATTGCCTACCTGCCTCCACCCTTGCTGAGCAGAAGTGCTTTCTGCAGTTGGTTGGATTTCAGGAGTGGCAATCAACTTGTGCCACAGAAGTGAGACAACAGAGAAACACAACTCTTGTTTCTCTACTAGCACAGATCTCAAAAGAACTTGTGCACAACGATTAAATCCGATATGCCCATCCATTGTGAGGAAGTTCGCTAAATCGGAAGCATCTATTGGGAAGCTTTCTATACCTTTATCCAAGGTTTTCATTGAGTCGTGGGAATGTAATGGTCTCTGGGAAATAAGTTTAGATCCTGAAATGGCCAAATTTTCCCGTAGTTGGACAGGTGGCTCTCCAGGACCAATAGAGCTTCTACTTTCACATTGAACTTGTTTTCTGCTTTCAGAACGAATGAGAGAATCCTTCCAAACTGGTACATGAACTAAGTGCGCTTCTAATGGTTCAGCCTTGTTAACAATAGATTCAAGAGTTTTGCTGTGAATATCAATGAGGTTGTATAATGATGATGCCCTGGTGTAAATTTCATTGTCCCACTTGCATCGCATCAGCACAGCGAGAGCATGCATACAAGCTTTTGACCGCCTAAATAGTTCAGAAACATGAGCAGCGACCATAGCTGCAGCAACTATCTCATTTGAACTGTAACTCCACGAGGTACCAACAGAAGATGGCTTTAGAGAAAAGAGCGCCTCAATGATTGCTAAGATTCTGTGAGTGTGGCGAACTGCTGAGTCCATACTATTTACAAGCTCATTAGAAGATCCATTTACTTTGACAGGCTTGGCTACACCTCTTACATGTTTAGTGTTTGAAAAATTGTTACCCCTTGTAATAAAAGGAAATAACTGGAGCTCACAAGCAAGAGCACATATAGCAGCTAAAACATAAGAATCAAACGCTGCTACAGGCCCTTGCTTCTTGGTCTTTCTACTCTTTGTCTCTCTCTGCTTTTCAGATGATGCTTGGCTTTCATCCAACATATTGTTTTCTTCATATCTCTGTTTCTTGCAACCATTGGACTGAGCTTCATGACTAACACAAACCGTTAACACAACAAAAAGTAGTCGTGAAGAAAGCTCTACAGTAGCACATGATTCTAGGAAAAGAGAATGGACCATGGTTCGAAGCTCTGCCACGGCAAGGTTTTTGGAAGTAGACCCAACGCCAGAAAGGTATCTTGTCTTTCTTGTTTGTTCTCTAGAAGACTCAGATGGGAATGTTCTTTGAAGAATCGCTTCCACGGTAGCAACAAATATCTTCATGAGGCATGCTTCTGATGGACTTCCACGAGGAAGATATTCAAGGACCTTAAGGAGTGGAATATATAGATTCCATGATAATATGGGAGGTTGCAATGGTGTAGCAACTATAATTTCAGGAAGATCAACTGCAGAGGAACTTAAAGGGATCAAGCCATAAGCAGCTTCCCAAATCGTACAGATCCTCCATTCAACCTCAGGGCCGTGAGCACAAAGCATGGACGAAATCCCTTGAGCAGTAGCTTCAATAGTTGCTTCGGCTGCAGGCACTTCTATCTGCCGTAAGTGAATTTAGATTGCATTGGACTTGATATAATTTGAGGAAAGACAGATTTGAGGAATGCTCGAACTGAATGATTTGACTAAAGGAAAATTTTGGCATACTTAGAAATATGATGATCACTATGTACCTGCTTCCTGTAGGATGAAATATAACCACCCAAAGGTTCATGTTGAACTTCGACTCCCTCAAATTGTCTTAATGGAGGAAAAAGTAATGCAGGCTGCGACAGAATGCGGAAAAGTAAAGCTGCAGCAGCATCAGCAGCGATACCTGCTCTCATGGACATTGCAATCCCTATTGCCCGTAAGAAATGTAAATGCATCCAATTCCTAGGAAGCTGCAATCAACAAATAAATCAAATGAGACATGCAAATAGAAATGTTAAAGCCTAGATTGTTTTTTTATTTATGAAATGATTATGTTTTCTGAAAAGTACAATATACAAATATACAGTTGGGACAGACCCTTCCTGAAATCCATTAAAAAATGGGCATCTCTTGTCCAGTCATTGTTAAGGTTCACAGAGCTCAATGATCAAACCAAATTTGCCCGTTATGTCGGCTGAACGCAAGCATACAAGAAAATCATATCATTATCACCATATTGACATCATCCTCTGTTTGGCAATGTTTGGGCTGCTTGTCGCATCAAGTGCAGATGACTAAAAGGTTGTTTTCATTGTGAAAGGGGAGGTCTTTTTGCTGAACATGGTATGGTACTATTGGTGGCTCACGATGCCTGCACTTACAAGGCTGGGGACAGAATTATAGCAAGTCGCATTCTTTTTCAATTTCTTGGTTTTCCTTTCTTTTTCCTTTTTAAAAAATGAGACTCTAAGGTTAATGTCTGGATCTTGAAACTTAAGAAGGAAAGAAGAAGGAAAGGACAGGTAAAGAGAATGAAGAGACAATTATATATATGGCAAGGGAGAACAAGAGCAGACTCCGTTTAACAGCCTCATGTAGGGTATAGTTAACTGATGAATCGCTCTACCAGTTTATGCTATGACACATCTAGGTGGAGGAGGGTTTTAGGTAGATCGTAAATCTATGGTATGTTTCAAGAGAAGCCCACAAGGGAGTTTTTTATAAGAGAACCCACAAAGAATAAAAAGTTCCAATTATGTAGCTTACCCTTATGCCAGATGCGTAATCTTCAGCAGCACGAAGGAGTTCCACAAGCTGTACAGCAGCATCAAGTGCATCAGGAGCCCAAGATGGCGGTGCTTCTAAAAGTCCAAGAAGCAGTCTTTGAGTGGCACTTGGAGTAGCAATTGCATAATACCTGATCCATAATATGAGTTATAGTTAGATAACTCATCAAATTAGAAGAAAGATTCAAAATACTTTTGAGTCATGAGTTGACCTATGAAATAAACGTGCATATGGCTCAAGAGCTGGTAGCCCAGCAACTAGGTGTTCATCCAAAGCTGTCGTGGGTGGAGGAAGAAGAAGTGCTGGGACAGCAGCTGCCGTTAAAGTAGCAGTCTCATAACGAACAACTTCTTCATCACAGACACTTAATATCACTCCAGCGCCATTGGCAACAGCCCACCTTGGAGTTGATGGCATGAGCTGAGGATGCTTTCCAGATCCTCGAGAAGCTAATAGAACAGCAGAAGTCAGCTTAAGATTGTCTTGTCTCACTCTCAAGTTCTTATAAATCTTGAAGTAGACAAAATATGTATTTTCCTTACTCTACTGACAGAATGATACCAGATGATATGCACTAATCCTGGTCTCAGATTTAATTACCCAAGAATAAATCAGTAAGAAGTTGTGTTTTCAGGGTCTACTCTCTGTCAAAAGGCACGAAAGTAGCTCTCTCTATCTCTCTCTTGGTCAGTCTTTCAGTCAGGTAACAAAAGCTTAAGGATAGGATTAGTTACTAGAGTAGAGAAAATATCATGTCGAGTATTAATTTACTTGAACAGAATTAGAATTGGGAATCGAGTATAAATTTAGTGCAAGTATGACAAAATCTAAGCATGCAAATTGCAAGACCATATTAGAGTCCAAAAGTGACTAACCAGTTGTAGGCGGCTTGAGTTCTCCAGCAGCATATTTACCCATAACTCCACTACACCTGCTCATGTGCGAAGAAGTATGTAAAATAACCTATCTAAAATATAGTAGAGTAAAGAATGTACTCTATACTCGTTTATGTCATATATGGACACCTTACTTTCTAGTTACGCCCACCATCAAAACTATAATTCTACGCTCTATTAAGAGAAACCAAAAGGACTGTACAAGAAAAACAAAAAATTAGATCTACACAAGATCTAATTGTATCGAGGGACTAAAAGACTTGGACCACTCTTTAAAAGAAGAAACAAAAGCACCCTAGAAGTCACAAAATCCATTTCGAAATGGTCAAATTCTACCAGTCCTCTCTTGCCAAATAAGCCAGAACAAACATAAGGGATCAATTTTACACTTCGGAATTAAAATGCATTCTGCTTGTTCCTCTCTAATCACTAGCTCCACCAAAAACTCTTCACTACCCTGGCATGAGCCAACTACACTCTTCCTTAAGCAACATCCAATTCCAAATAGGAGAAATGAGTGAACAGTGGAGCAGGATGTGTGAATTAGACTCCTTGGCCTTTCTGCAAAGGGGACATCTATTGACTAATTGGAAACTTCTTCTATTAAGATTATCTACTGTCAAATTAACCTCCGAAGCTACAAAATAAGCACAATAATTTGCGTTATTATGACGGAAACATATTAATATTCCCCTAGATGCAAGTTCACTGACAACTACACCAAACCAGTATGGGCTTTACACAAAATCCATTTCGGAATCGTCAAAGGTATTTCTCTCTTGCCAAATAAGCCAAAACAAACTTAAGGGATCAAATTCTGCACTTCGGAATCAAAATGCATTCTGCCTGTTCCGCTCCAGCTCCACTTCACTGACCCTCGCATGACCCAACTACACTCTGCCTTGAGTGGATAGTGGAGAAAGATGTGTGAATTAGGCTCCTCACCCTTTCCGAAAAGGGGCATCTTTTGACTAATTGGAATCCACTTCTATTAAGATTATCTACCGTCAAATTGGCCTCCCAAGCCGAAGACCACGTGCGCATCATGGTACTTGGAAAGCTCTAGTTTTCCACACACTTTTCCATGAAAAGCAAGTGTACTGGAAAAGTAAGGACCTATAGAAGGGCTTCACTGAAGAACCACCCCGCTTGCTATGAATCCAAATAACACTGTCCTCACCCCTAGTATCAATATTAGCTTGATAAAGAAGATCTAACAATTAAACGATGCTGATTTCACAATCACTCAAGGCTGAGAGGAGTCCAGTCCAGTGAACACTGCTATTCTGAATGCACGGGTAATCTGCGAGCATTGCCTCTTTGTTGGAGGCTACTCTATAGAGAATAGGAAATATTGAACACAATGTAGAGTTACCCAGCCAGAATCTAATTCTACTCCCCATGCCTAGCTTAAATTTGATATATGTTTTGAAACAAAAGAAAAAGTTAAGAATAAGCAGCAGCAAGGTTAGACCTATCAAATTGTAAGCATCTTCATAACCAAGGAAACTGTCAACATTATGGTTTCTTTTAAGTTAAAGCAGCACCAAATAGTAGTCAATATTGTCTAGTGTTTCAAATACTTATTGATAGCCAACCATAGTTACTAAAGGATAGCAGTAGCACATCATCTCGTGTTTCTATTTTATTTGAATTGAGACATTCACAAATCTTTTCATCCATTCCAAATTTCATTTGTAAGAAATGCTTATTCATTGGAAAAAGAAGAAAGGAGATCGAATAGCAATAGTTGAATCGGACAAACTTACATTGATAGGTTACTATATTGTAAGTTATCATCAATTGTTTTTTCATTCTTGAGAAAGAACTCCAGGACTAACGTTTTCAGAAAGAAAAGAATGCAAAAGAATTGTTCAGCATGGTACATGCATGAATCTGTAAATTTGAACTATCCTAAACAATATAGATTGTTCCCTCCCTCGATACCGGGGAAAATATGCATTTTTTATTTAATTTGCCAATACAGTTTCCATTTACTTACAGAATTACAACAATCAAGTAATTTCATGCTGAAATATAATGCGCAAGAACAATCTTGCTATGAAACATGAAGTTTTTCCCAGCATAAATATTATAATATTAAGTGAAAGTCAACAAGTTCTCTCAAGAAAATGATGGTACAGTGGTATATTAAAAGACCGTACATCAAATTTAAAAGAATATCTAACCAATGTGAACTTTCCCTAAGAGGGGAAAATTCCTTATCAGCATCTCATAAACTTTCTTTTGAATTCAGGATAAACATCATTCAATTTGCTATACTATAAAGAAAACTTATGTTAATTTCTGGTTATTACTCAACTAAGTACTAAATATAAAGGTATCGTGTATCTTTGCTATTAAAGGAGAGCTTCTTACAAATAATCTTTTCAGTTAAATGATGGTACTACTCCTTAAAACAAAACAATACACTCACCAGCGGAAGTAGTCACTTCTGATGCCGAGAGGTGCAGAAAGTAATATGTCAGTAATCCAGGGAGACAAGGGCCTCAGGGGTTTCCTCTCTTGTTGCATTGTAATATGGCTGGATTCCCCATCATTAGAGTCACTTGTTGTTGCACTGCCGCCACTACTGCTTCGTTCTGTTTCACTATTCTGTGGTCCCATCTTGAATATTGGACGGTTGTAATGAGTTAGGATTCGCAATATCTCCCCACATGCCAAGGCCCACTGTTCCGAGTAATCATTCTGAAGGAAAAATAAAATGAATCTGAGTTGAAACTTAAAACAATTTCAATCTATCTCATGATTAGCAAAGAAAAAAGATAAAGTAAATAATATATATTATAACAACTAGAAAGCGAAGCATTACATAAATTCTGCTAAGGGAAGTGAGAGAAAATTAGGAGTAGCCTGACCACAGGCAACGCACCTCTGTGCTAGGGCAGAATAATGATATGAAAGAAGCAAATGGAGGACTAGCCCTATCGTACACCAGTGTCTCATCAATGATACAAGAAATCATTGGAAGAACTACCGCGTGTCCGTGCTCCGGATGATGAAGAACAAATGTAGCTGGAAATAAAGTTAGATATAATGTCAAGCTATACAGCTACACAAAAATACTACGAAGAAAGAGTGAAGCAAATTAGAAGAGGTGAACCAATACCCAAAACATCATCAAGAAGGCGCTTGTCCTTTGATGGATAATGGTTACGGATTAGCTGTTGGTTAAGTGAATAAGAAGAATAAGTTATAACTTATAAATGCCATAATCTATAATATCTCATAACTCTCAATATACTTGGCCTTTCACTTCAATGTTGCTAACAACTTAATTCATAAATGAAAGCATGGCGCATACCTCGGCAATATCCTCAGGAAATTGTTCTGATGTAAACTGACCCAAGTACTCAACATAGGCGGTAATCTGACCCTATATGTTAGGAAGAGGGATATGTCATACTCATGGCTGTGTAACAAGGAAAAATAACATGAAAACTGAATTACCATGACTAATAATTAGGTACCTCTATACCATATTTAAGGAGATTCATAAACAGAAAATGTAGTAATTAGTAAACAATTATTTTCAGAGTTGTACAAGAGACAGATAATTCTCTTTCATTATGATGAATTTAGATGAATTTATTCAGGGAAGGAATTGGATCTCTTATTCCTATTCAAAAAGGAAAGAATATTAGAAGCTCCAAGACTTTGAACTAGTTGCAAATGGTTTGATGGCTTTACCATGGGCATGGTAGGGGGCCCTACCCAACGGGGGGGTAGCCATAGCCTATGATATTAATCCACTCTACCCTAAGAGTATCCCTTGCGGTATAGGACTTCAGTAGTTTAGTTCACATTTTATTAGTAGCCACAACTGGGGCTATAGTATTAGCTACCCATAGGATTACTGAAGTCAAAAGACAATTTTTTTTGGTAAGTAGAAGTCAAGAGACAATTTATTCCCGAAATTCTAAATTTTAGGACTACATTTTTTTGTAAGTAAATGAAATGCAAGTAAAATTTAGGAGGACTATATTGAGGAAGATCCAATGTATAGACAAAGTAATATAAGGTAATGTAAGTGAAATGTAACTAGTAACAATTTTATTTTTGTGTAATGTAATGTTTGAAAAGAATTGTGTTGTAAACTGCAATTTTATTTTATTATGTGTTACAGAGTATATATGTCCATACACATACATATAAAACACACGGGCATATTCATGTCGATATGTATAGAGAAAAGTATTTACGAATATAGGTAAAAACAGAAGTAAGAATGAGGTTTCCAGATTCCTACTGCAAACAGTGACACATAAGAGCAATTCACCTGCTTGAATTGGCTATAAAACAAAACATATAGTTTAAGCATTAACAAAACTAACTTCGTTCATAGATAAATAAAAGAATACAACTACTATTTAAATAATTAATCTACCATAGCACCTACCACAACTTCATTGAAAAAAAAATGAAAAATTATGGTACCTTCCTCTGCTGCGTGTCCTGTGGGGGAGGCCAGAACAAAGATGAGAATTGAAGACGATCTGTCCACCTTTCACTTGAACTAGCCATCTTTCCACTGTGTTTTCTGACCCCGACTCTTCAAGAACTTCACGACAAGCTCCCAATTACACTCGCTACCAATCAAGAACCAAAATATCGTAATTCAACATCCCAAAGCGCAAACAATTTTGGTTAGCAATGACAGAAATTAAGCAGAATTGATGTGAATAAATTTGAACGCATAATTGCATCCCCTCTAAAAATTTTGATCAATTTATGGGGGTTTTTGGTTACTCTGGTTTTCCAGGTCTCTACTTCTGAAGTAATTGAGATCAGATTTCTGCCAAAACAGTATGCAACAGAATCAAAGTGTATGACTTAAAAAAACTAAGAAAATCTCAAACTTAATTAATTCAAAAAATTAAAAATAAAGCAACTGAAAAAACAAAAATCAAGATCATTGATACTAATTTCCTACATGTACAGCTGGACTTTTTCCAAACAAGAAAAAAAAACTATAATCCTCAATCAATCAGGATTATTACTCAAAAAATAACCAAAATAATGAAACTAAAGAAATCCAACACATACAAATTAATAAATTATGACCTAACATCAAGAAAGAAAAACCAAACAAGAAAAAAAAACATCCGTAAAGGATAAGATAACAAGTACCTGCTAGTTCAAGTTCCTTAAACTTGAGCTTCGAGTATCAAACTCAGCAAGCTTCTAGCTCATCTGCCGGGAACGATGACGATTCCTAGTTATCTACGGCGATTATTGTGACCGTGAAAAGACACAGATTTATTTTTCCACAATTTTCTCTCATTTATTGTCTGAAATATTTAAGATATTCTAGCTTTGGCGCAGAGGAGAGAGAGAGGGAGAGGGAGAGGGAGAGGGAGAGAGAGATCTTTACAAGAGCTGTGGGCTTAAGATCGCAGCATACGTGGCAATGATATTTTCCGCTCACCCTAGTGGCTGATTGCACCTCATGTCCATCTTCTACCATACCCATCCACATGATGCATGAATACCGTATTACATAAGACATACATTGATGGACGCTAAAGGTGCATGTACATTTTTTTGCAGGAAAACAAAAATATATGCGATATAGATATTAGAAGAAAAAGAGAATATGCATGGATATTCGATGAGTGTACGTGTACTGTAGACAGATACACATGTAATTTGAGAAAATATATATATATATATATAATCAATGATATTAGGTTTCAAAAAAATAAACCAGCAAAATTACAACACTAAGCGTGATTCATGTAATATTTAATATATTAAAAGTAGGATGATAATGAAAAAAATTTTAAACAATTTTATTTACACGTTATTTTATAATATTCAAACTATCTTTTGAGTTCATTAATGGTGCATTATTATTAACCAAATTTTTTTTTATTTTTCTCATAATGGTGATGTATATTTTTATGATGTTTTTTTCTTTTTCTTAATTTGAGTTTATTTTATTGATTGGATAATATTTTAAGTTACTTCTATCGATAATAAATATATTAGGAAATTCAAGCATTGAAAGAAAATAAAATATGTTTTTAGTTTATTTGTCAAAAAAGATTAAATAATATATTAAAGATATGAAACTAAAAAATGTATCATAGATTGTGCACGTATATTTTTTTAATATAAATAACTTATTTTAAGAAATTTTAGTGAGTAAGAATTATAAAAATCAAAATACTATTTTTTAATTTATTTACAAATAAGTTTTTTATTAAATTATTTATTTAAATAGACAAATAATATATGAGAAACAATCAAAATATATATAAAATGTATACATCACGTGCGACGTGCATGTAACTTAACTAGTATATACAAGTTTTTTACTAAAATTTTGATACTTTTAATCAATAACTTAATCTCAAGAAGTGAATTATTGATATATCTTAGAACATAAAAGCAAGTGATACTAAACTGCCTTGATCTTGAGGATAGTTGCATTTTAGTCTTAAACATCTTTAGTCTATATTCCTTCATTTTGAAGCACAAACTCCTCGAGATTAATCTCTCATTAAAATTATTAATGAAAACATACATGCGACACACGGCTATGAAAAATGCCAAAAGTGAACATATTTATTATTTTTTTAGAATTTTCACTCCTTCACTATCTCGCTTCTGTAAACTTCAAAGTAGAAAATTTGATTTCAAAGAGGACAAGATAGGTAGGCGAAGACAGGAGCTAGTAAAACGGTGAAAATCCCTTAAAATGCCAAAGATGGGGTCTTTTATGTTAACCTCACAGGCACTGGTCATATATTTATTTCTGTCTTTTAATATAAATAAATATTAATTTTAGACGGTGTATGCTTAAATAAAAATTTATAGACTGAAGTGTCGATTTTGAAAAGTTCAATACCAAAATATAAATACCAAAGGTTAAGGAGTTTATATCTGCACTAAAAATAAAGTAAATTCTTTTAAAGAGCTTAGAGTGTGATTTCAATCTAGTTGTTTCTAAGTTCATGCCCTTTTAACCTTAGTGCTAGTCGTTTCTAAATAGTATTTGATTGGTACTAGTCGTTTTCAAATTCATGCCCTTAGCTTGCTTGATTAGTGCTATTTGACAAATTTTTCTCAGGTTACATTATATGAGTACAAGAAGCTAACAACAGAGCAAGGAGAAATGGACAATAGTTTGATGTTTTATTTTTTCATACAACCTTACAACTTTCTTTATGTGTTAATATTTACTTTCTATCTTCGCCAATCATATGAGCTATTGATACATTTCAAGATTTCAAGCGTTTTCATGTTCTAGAAAAGATGAGAATTGATGTTTATTTTATCAAAACAATATTATTAACAGAAGGAACTTGGATAAGTTTTTTGTCTACTATAGCTACTGGTTTTGGTAGAAGAGTTATCTCTTCGCAGATTAATTTGTCTATGTAATCACAAGTGGATACCATTTGATGAGGGTTTGTTTTAAAGTGAACTGTAATAGTTGTATATATTTTGAAATGTGTAGAATTAACCATCAATTTAGGTGAGAAAGTGAAATCTATGTTACGTTAAACTACTAGCTGGTACATTTATTGGGTTAATGGGAAATTAAACTTTATTTGTTTATGCTATTTCTAATATTTGCAAGATCAAAGCTGAAATTTCTTTATTTTTTTAATTGATCATAATGTATTTGTAGTTTGATTGATAGTGAGAAAGTTATTGTTGAAATTATTTGACCCTCTATGATATCACTCTGGCGTCTTCATGTTGTGTAATAATATTCTGATTGGTATAAAAAAATCTAGTACATTATTTTGTAAGGAGTCTCGTCATTTCAATGTTAAACAATAAACCATAATTAACTTCAATGTTTTCTTATCATTGGGAAGGGGGTAATTGGCCACTAGTTTGGGTAAGGTAGTGAGGTCCTTATTGTTTCTAACTACTGGATGCTCCATTAGTTGGATTAAAATGAATTTTAAACTCAGTTGCTGATACTATTTTTGAGATTGACAAAAGTTAGAGCTGTAGTTTCTTCAATATTTTATATTTAACATAGTTTATTTATAATTTGATTGAGAGAGAGTTATTATTGAAATCATATTTGACAATTTGTCTTCATTTTTTATTATACACGATTCGTTAAAAAATATTAAATAATATACATATGTTTTACCAATTTATAATATTCACTAGAAACAACTAATGAGCTACAGAAACAATGTTGATTTCTAAACAAATATAAATGTATGAAATGTGTTTGCTAGTGATATTAAAGAACTGTAAAGTTAACAGGGACGGTGGTAAAATAAAAAATTGAGTGTGCCACTCAGCGGGTGAAGTGCGTCATACTAGAATTGGTTACCTTCTATTCACAACATGAGTGATTTTTGTTTAATTTATATAGTGATTGAAACCAACGTTCAGATCTGCTCTTCACATAAATCAGGAAAGTAAAAAAAAAATCTTTTAATTTTTATAACTTGATTTGAACCATAGAAATTTAAAGTAACCGGAGATTTTTTGTCCCATTTAAACTGTTTTGATCTAAATTAATATCCACATCCGCTCTTTAAAGAAATCAAAATTTAATCAATTATGTTAACTTGAGTTATTATCTTGTGCATCATAACAGGACGACCCCTGACTCTTGACCGTCCTACTCTACTGTTGTAGATATTTTGTAGTGGGTTTCTGTAGTGTTAGCTGAGGTGTATGCTCTTCTTTTGTTTTTTGCATAGTAATCTTGTGACGAATTTACGATGATGAAAAGACATTCTGCTGACTAGGACTATAGGAAAGTTCTGGAAACTTTGAGAACCGAAAGTTTAAATAAAATAACAAACTACACAAAAGTAAAATAATGATAAATTAGTAGAAACACTAGTTTAATTTTTATTTAAGAATAATATATCTTTTTGTAAATTTTTGTGTTATGCTTAAAGCGTAACATAATTGATTAATACATATATAGTTAATTTACAATACTGATATATGTGAGGTTGTAGTTCGGGTCACTTAAACTCAATATTTTAAAATTAGTAACTTTGTCAAATAAAGAATGCTAACCTAGGTGGTGTGACGCTATTAGAAAAATTATCAAAATATAAGGAATATTTGATTCGGGGTACATTCACTTCCCTTTTATGAAGAGTGTTCAAACCCTCAATTTTGAGAGGATTCTAATTCTACTTTTTATTCTTAAAATGATTAACTTTTTTTCATGTAAACATATCAACATTTTATTGTAATACTTTTATGTGTATAAAAGATAATAATCTTAATTTTTTATACATATATCTTACTTTTTATAATCACATTTTAATATTGCTATTAGGAAAATCATAACTTACACTCAATTTCATATTAAAACAATCATGATCGTAAGTTTGACTCTATCTTATGAATTTTTTTAAACATTATCATATTAAAGATGGTCGGCTTGTTTTTATGTGAAATGTCATTGCACTTAAAAGGTAATCTTTTAAATAATAAAAAATATTTGATATAGTTAACAATCCCATTAACAGATTTTTCTAATTTGTTTCCAATACTTGGGGGTGGCGCTGAAACGTCATTTCTTCTTATTAATGGCTTAAAGATTGTGGCCAATAAAGTTGACCTCAACAAAATTAATTTAATGAATTTCATCATTCAGCTTACACATGATTAGTAATTAACATTCTTAATTTACATCCGCTACTTGTTTTCGTTATCAATATAACGATAACTCGTGGTACATCTATAATATATATTAAAAAGTGAAAGTACGTAAAATAATTTTGTCCATTTTTATTTTTATTAATAAAAAAATATCTTTAAAAAATACATTTAACGTATTTATATTTTTTCATCAAATAAAGACGTGTCAAAGTGTATCAATTGAAAATTGACTTTTGAAATGTGAATTGGAAAGTAATTTTTGAAATGTGATAAAGGAGAGATCTTTTCAAATTATTCAATACCCACAAATTTATGATTGATTGACGGTACAAGAAATAACGAAGAATATCACAAGTTTTCAGTATTCACGTTATTCAAAATCACACGACCATTGGATGGTAGTGTGGGTGGCGCAACTTCATGATGATGGTGCGTGAATCGAGGAGATGTTTGACGCGGATTTCAAATTTCAGATCTTGAGATGTATTGAAATTGCTTTTAGGTTTACGCGTCAAAGGTCTTCTAATATATTCATTTATATGAACATAGATTAGGTTGTCTCATAAATATTTCAAAGATCACGACTATTTTCCCAGCAACAAATTATAATGTAATAGTACAACTGTTACACACTTGAGCTACTGGAAATGAATTTTGAGATGCTCTACGTTTCATGGATGGGATAGTACACTTCCACTTGAGTCATATAGCTTGTTAGCTCCTAGTCATACGACTTCTGTGATGGTGTAGGATCTTTCCCAGTTGGGCTCGATGTCCCCTACATCCACTTCCTTCCTTCAAATGTGTATGGGAAAATTGGGAAGTGAAAATTTGACTCCCCTTCATTTAGAAATTGAGCGAACTTGTCATCAAAATAGAAAAGTGAAGAGACAAGTCTCTAGACAACCTCAAGAGATCGTGGATGACATTAGAGAGAATCCTGAAATCATGAACAATCAAAATAATCGGGTAATTCGAGACTATGTTATGCGGGTAGTCAATGAGGTTGTGTCTGCCATTCAATGGCCCATTATTAATTCCAACAATTTCGAGATTAAGTCAGTTATTATTCAAATTGTGCAAGCTAATCAATTCAGTGGTTTGCCCAATGACGACCCAAATCTCCATATAGCCACTTTTATCAAAATTTGTGAGACATTCAATCACAACAATGTCTCAACTGATGCAATTATGCTGAAATTATTTTCATTTTCACTTCGGGATAAGGCTAAGAGTTGGTTGAACTCTTTGCTATCTGGATCAATCACTACTTGGAATAGTCACTCTGAGAAATTTTTAGTCAAATTCTTTCCACCAGTTAAAACAACCAAGATGAGGAATGAGATCTCCACGTTTGCCCAACATGATATAGTGTCTCTTTATGAAGCTTGGGAGAGGTTTAAAGATATGTTGAGGAGATGTCCAGATCATGGACTTCTTGAATGGCTACAAGTCTACACTTTCTACGATGGATTGGGGAATTCAACAAGGACGCTCATGGATACAGGAGTAGGAGGTGCTTTGATGGGTAAAACACATGAGGAGGCATGTGCTTTGCTAGAGGAAATGGCTGCTAATGTCTATCAATGGCCAACTGATCGCAACATACCAAGAAAGATTCATGGATTTCATGAAGTCGATGCTCTTACCACTCTCACAACTCAAGTGGCTATATTGTCCAAGCAATTGAAGTCTTTCACCCCCGATGCTAATGCTATTCGTGCTACACAGTAAGTTTCTAACTTATGCAATGGACCTCTTTCCAGTACTGAATGCAAATTTGGTAATTCTTTTGCTCCTTCTCAGTTAGAACATGTTAACTTTGTTAAGAATTACACATGCAAAATAACCCGTTCTCCAACACCTAAAACCAAGGATGGCGAAACCACCATAATTTCTCTTGGAAGAATAGTCAGAATGTGATTAATCTACATGTTGCTACTCAACCTTAATTTTAGTCTCAACAACCTAAAATTTCTTTAGAAGATGCTCTTTCCCAGCTCATAGTTAATACTAATCAATTTATGGTAAGAATGGATGCTACACTTCAGAGGCAAGAAACTAGTATTCAGAGCCAAGCTGCGTCTATTCAGAATTTGGAGCCTCAAATGGACCAACTGTCAGAAATATTCACTCAAAGACAACAAGGCTGTCTACTAAACAACACTGAGAGGAATACAAAAGAACAAGTAAACGTCATTACCCTTTGTAGTTGAACCGAAAAAGGTAACAGTTGATTTTCTCAGGCAATGGAAACACAAATTGAGGTTATATGTGATGATTTTATCGAGAATTCAAAAAAGAAAGAAGATAAGCCTAAGTCAAAGTTCTTTCCCAATAATCTTCCACCTTATTTCCACCTACTCCATACCCTCAATGGATCTAGGCATACAAATTGAACAAGCAGTTTTTGAAGTTTCTTGATGTATTTAAGAAACTACATATTAACATTCATTTTGTCGATACTTTGAAACAAATGGTGAGCTATGTCAAATTCATGAAGGAAATTATCTCGAGTAAGAAAAAGCTAGAGAAGTATGAGGCAGTTGCACTTACTGAGGAGTGCAGTGCAATCTTACAAAATAAACTATCCCCAAAGCTAAAGGATCTTGGTAGTTTTTCTATTCGAGGCAGCATTGACAATTCTTATTTTGCAAATGCTATATGCGATATTGGGGCTAGTATTAATTTTATGCCTTTATCAGTTTACAAGAAGCTAGGTCTTGGAGAAGTTAAGCCCACAACGATCTCTTTATAGTTAGTTGATCGTTCCATTAAATCCGTTAGGGATTATTGAGGATGTTTTGATAAATGTGGATAAATGTATCTTTCCAGCTGATTTTATTGTTCTTGATATGGAGCAAGACCGAGAAAATCTAATTATTCTTCGTAAATCATTCTTAACTACGGGGAGAACTCTTATTGATGTGCAAAAATGACAGCTTATTTTAAGAGTGCAAGAAGAGCAACTAACTTTTAATGTCTTCAAAGCAATGAAATACCCAAATGATATGGATAGTTGCTTGTGGATGGATAGTGCATAAATATGTATTGATGAAGCAATTCATACCAGTTGTCTGATTGAGCCATTAGAAGCATGTCTAGTTAGGGCTATTGACAAAGATGATCCAAAGATTTTGAAGTGTGTGAATCCGTTGGAAGCCACCCCCCCCCCCNCCCCCCCCCCCCCCCCAATATTCATTAAGAAGCATTTTGAAGAATTGGGAGAAAGTAAACCTATACAATTTTCATCAATTGAAAACCCACCAGAGTTAGAACTCAAGCAATTGCCAACCCACCTTCAGTATACATATCTGGAAGAAGCCTCTACTCTTCCTATCATTATTTCTGCTTCATTAAGTGGTGAGTAAGAAGACAAATTCTTAAGGGTGTTGAGAGAGCACAAAATGGCCCTAAGGTGGTCATTTCTACATTAAGGGAATTTTAAAGACAATGAACAATGGGTGAAGCCGTATTTGGATGATCAAATTGATTAAGAAAATACCAGAATCATGTTGGATTCACTTTGATCATCTGCATTTCGTCTGGCTGAAGATATTAAAATAAGCGGTACCGGGAGGCAACCCAATTTTATTTCTGTTATTTTTATTTTATTTATTTATTATTAAAAGCTTCCACTTTATCCATTTATTTATTTCATTAGATCTCCAAAATGTTATCTCCCCCTCTCATCTCTCCACATGCACCAGTTTTCCTGCATTTACCACCATTTAGAGACAACATGAACAATGAGGAAGATAACAATGAGGGAAGCTTATCCGCATTCAGGGAAGTCCTCTTTACTTACTTCTTTTACATATTTTTCATTGAGGACAATGTAAATTTTAGCTTTAGGGGTAGTGGAATTTAATCTCGTTGTTTACTTTTATTTCATTTTTTTATATTTGCTTCGTAGTCTTATTTATTCAAAAAAATTTGAAAAATTTAAAATTTGACGATTTGTAGTAGACAACACTAACGCCTCTGATGATATTGATTTTGATTTATTGGTAACTTTAGAAAAAATGATGATTTGTGTATATGTGTATGTTTGAACTATTTGCTGATTTGCATTTCACTATATTGTCCCGACATATTAAGCACTTAGCCTTGAGAGTTTGATTATCTTTCTATTTAGAGAAGGTTTATATGACTTAATGAATCATATGATCTCATAAGAACTCTAGAACAAATTTGATTGTTACTCAAGGTGAAATCCTAGGCTACACTATACTTAGAACATAATTTAGGTCATATTTAGACCGTTTGAGTTTTTCAAGCCAACCTATGCATAATTGTTTCCATAGTTATCTCTGTTGAGTCTAAATAGTCATTTTCTTCACCACCTATGACAGTTGCTTAACCTTATAAAAAAGGTTCCCAAGTACCCATCTTTACTCGTAGTATTTGGATGTTCTAGAAAAATACGTGAAGCTATGACAATTTGGGTGGATGGGAGTGTTGGATCAGTTTTTAAAACTTGAGGAAAAATCAATGAATTATAAACGGTTTGTGGGTGAAAATAAAAAAAATTCACATCAACCATTTAATCATATTAAATATTAAAACATAATTACGATTATGCATACTTAATTAAACGTATTCAGTAGAGGTAAAAATGATTTCTAACTAATGTATCGGAGAATTTCTGACTTGGTGGAATCATATTGATTGTCTTTGTGTTCTTCATTCTTTGTAGAACTCTAATCAGCCTTCACGCCAACAACTACTAGTAGGATTCAGAAGTATATCTCAATCGGATGTTGATTAGGAATTGAGTATGAACTCTCAAAACAACTGAAAAAGAAAAATCAGATTTTCTTTGCTCTATGTAATCACATATTGTGTTAGGGTTAGAGATGCACACTCAATTGTGTTAGGGTTATAATAACTATGGAATTTTCACATATACCCTTATATGTTAAATTATCAAAAATTCACCCACTAATATTTCTATTGTCAAAACTTGCATATCTCCTTAGAGTCAATGTTATGTCCAAATTCATCAATCTAAATTGATATATTTAATTGATCTCCATCAATTAATTAATTTATTTTTTTAATAATTATTATCTAATAATTAGAAAATAACCAATTAATTTATTTGAACATTATTCAATTACTCTTCACTAATTAAGTGACAACGCTCATCACATATGATTTTAAGAAATGACATTGGTCCAAAACATATTTTTGGTCCAATGAGTATTGTTTTTCAATCATGTCCTCATGAGCTACTCCTGAGAGAGAATGAACACACATGAATAAAACAAGAGAATTCAAATACTCGGTGAACTTATCTCTATAAATTCCCGACCTATTTAATCTTGATAGCGTACGACTCCACTATAGCTCCAATGCCGAATCAACTCTCGATTCACGTGCGCTACATTTTTTGTTGGTACAAATAAACTCTTTTATTTCACAATCTATAAAACATTTTAACATATCATCATTCGTGAATATCAGTAACAAGAGTGTGATGTAAAATTATCATTTTATCCATCTAGTTATTATTTTCTTAACTTCTTTATTGATTGAAATAAGAAGGATATAACATTGAAGACGTAAAATTACTATTTTATCCCTCTATTTATTATTTTATGAACTTCTTTATCGACTGTGAATAAGAAAGATATAGCAGTGAGTTGTCTCGTATAGTTCATCATGTTTTATTCAGTGATTCCTTTCATTGATTACCTGGCCAAGTTAATTTATTCACACATCTATCAATAAAATATAAGGTGATATTGTTGCATTTACAATCTCGCCACGAATTTTCATCTCTGTGAATCACGATTCCAACAGCTGATGTACTGCTCGGCATTCCGAACTCACTCATGTGGTATATCAAAGATTGTAACTAACTAAGTCAAGTTTCGTATTCACATTAGAATTAAAGTAATTACAAAAATACTTTTATAGGTGTCACAATTAGATTTAAAGCTAGATAAACGGCATTGCTCTAAATTAATCGATTACTGGTCTATTCAACATATTCCACAATATGTCTAGGTCAACTATTAGGGTTTCCACTCCCATGATCCAAGACCGATATCCTTTGATTTAACCTAACAGTCGTAATCAGAATCGATTGCCCAGTCGATCCTAAGACTACGAATAAAATTCTGAACTATTTTAGAAGAGTTTGTCCAGAAGACCCCTCTGTCTTTACTCCTCTTACGTTGACAATAGTTTCAAGATTTGAGTAAATTATAAACACATTTTAACTAATAGAAAAAACTTGCATTCATTCATTAAATTCAGTAATACAAAATCTAAGAGAAATAACTAAATAATCATAAATAGTTATTTCACCCCTTTGTGGACATAATTTCAACAATCTCCTACTTGGACTAAAGTAAGCGTGTATAATCTCGTATCCACATGCCCTCCAGCTAACCATAAAAAACTTCACTGCTTAAAGTCTTCGTGAATAGATCTACCAGGTTGTTGACCATCAATATGTGTGTTACTACAACATCTTCACACTGAACAATCTCTCTAATCAGATGATACTTACGCTCTATGTGTTCAGATATTTTATGGCTCCTTGGTTCCTTCAAATTCGCTACAGCCCCACTGTTTATCGCAATAAAATATCATGGGCTTGTTAGCTTTCAGAACGACTTCCAGAGTCTTCAAAAACTTTCTAAGCCATACAGCCTCCTTTGCAGCTTCACAAGCTGCCACATACTCAGCTTCCATGGTAGAATAGCAATACAAGATTGATTGACACTTCTCTATACAACTGAAGTGGACTTCCTACAATCCTTGTTTGCTTGGAAATCAGAATCAATATACCCTATCATATTCAGGTCTGTACTTGAATACACAAGCATGTAGTTCTTTGTTCTCCTAAGATACTTAATGATATGTCTGACGACATTCAAATGCCCAAATCTAGGATTAGATTGGAAACGACTCACCACGCCCACCGCATTTAAATGTACAGCTTAGTGTAAAGCATCGCATACATGAGACGTCTTACAGCTGGGGCATATGAATCTTTCTCATGTCTTCCTCTTCTTGAGGAGTCTTGTAAGACTACTTCTTGGAGAGACCGGCTCTATGCCTGAAAGGAAGATATCTCTTTTTAGAGTCTTACATACTAAAGTGATCCATTACCAATGTTTAGATACTGCCAATTATCTGTTCTTCTGATCCTGAAAGATCTGAATACATAGGACAAATGAATTTTCTCCAAGATCCTTCATATCAAATTACATTGCAAGTCAAATCTTCACATCAGGTAATTTTCCTACATCGTCCCGATGAGCATAATATCACCCACGTAAAAAACCAGAAAAATCACATTCCCTTCGTGTATCAACTTATACACACAGGGTTCATCCACTAAATGCTCAAAATTTAAGTTCTTGACAGTTTCGTCAAATATGATATTCCACGATCGGGACGCTTGCTTAAGTCCATAAATGGATTTCAGCAGTTCACAAACATTGCCTTCTTGGCCTTTCTCCATGAACCCATCTGGTTGAGTCATATAGATGCGCTCTTTAAGATTGTCATTCAGAAAAGCAGTATTGACATCCATATGACAGATTTCATAATCGAGGGCAGCATCAATGGACAAGAGGATTCGGATGAATTTAAGGATGACCACCGATGAGAATGTATCTTCATGGTCAATACATTCCTTTTGGGTATAACCTTTGGCTACTAGCATAACTTTGAATGTCCCTACATTCCCATCCGGACCCTTCTTTTTCTTATAAATTCATTTACACCCTACGGGTTTTACCCTTTTAGAAGGATTTACAAGTTTCAAGACTCATTCAAGTGCATCGAGTGCATCTCAATGTTAATGGCTTCTTGCCATTGATTTGTTTCAGGACCAGCCATGACCTGTGAGTAGTAGACAGGTTCATCATGATCCTTATCTGAGACTGCTTTTAAGGTATCTCCATAAGACATGTACCAGTCAAGTTGTCTCACAACCCTCCTACTACGTCGAGGCTCCATAGGTTCTTGCTTCTGCTGTGGTTCTTCTATTATTAAATCAGAAAATAGTTACTGATTGGAGAGTCGGTGTCCTCCTACTAAATAATTCATCTAGCATAAGAATGCTTCTTGGCTTCACACTTCTTATATAGTCTTCTTCTTCAAGAAAATGTGCATTCGTGCTAACGAATGTTTTCTTATCAGTCGAACTATAAAAGACATACCCATTCGCTCATTGGAGATATCCTACAAACATGCATAATTTTGATCGGCTGGCCAACTTGTCTGTCTTCGATTTTAGAACATGTGCTAGGCATCCTCATATTCTAAGGTGGTTTACGGATGACTTTCATCCATTCCATCTTTCGTATGGCATACCAGGCCCTCTCATTTATGGAAGTTGGTTCTAAAAGTATGTTGTTGTTTCCAAGACATATCTCCAGAATGAATCTGAGAGAGATGATAACTAATCATGGATCTAACCATATCCAATAGAGTCCGATTCCTTCTCTTTGTCACATCATTCTGTTTTGAAGTGCCAGGTGTTGTAAGCTGAGAAAAATACCTTATTTATTAAGAAAGTCTTCGAACTGTCCTAGCAAGTACTCTCCACCATGATCTGATCATAGCGCTTTGATTTGTTTCTTTAATTGATTTTCGACCATTGCCGTGTACTCTTTGAATTTTTCAAAGGTTTCAGACTTTTGGTAGAATAGACAAACATGTCCAAGCGTGAGTAGTTAGCAGTGAATATTACAAAGTATTCAAAACTTCCTCTTGCTTGGATATTCAATGGCTCACATACACACTATGTACGAGTTTAAGGCATTGAGTGGCTTTTTCACCCTTTACCGAATTCCATCATTTTGTCCACATACATCATTTTACTTTCTATACAAGATTCACATGTGGGTAGTGATCTCACACTTAAAGTTTACAGTGGACAATCTCTTTCAAGTCTTTTAATCATGTCTAAGCTGATGTGGCCAAGATGTATGTAGCATAAATAGGTTAGATCGATTGAGTGAGACTTCAATCTTTTACTATCCTTTTGTAAATCAGTATTTACTTCAGTGTCACATATCATTGGAACTATTGATTTTATATAAAACAATATATTTATCAAACGTGCAGTAATAATAAAGCAATCATTTATAAGAATACCAATATCTTTATCAATGAAACTCAAACTGAATCCTTGCTTAATTAAACTAGCTACTGAAATAAGGTTCTTCCAAAAAACTTGAGATATAATAAACATCACGTGAAACTATAATATTGTTATCGAATGACAATTTAATAGTTTGAATAGATATGACTGATACTAGTGCTCCATTTTCTCAATGGAAGCTGAACTCGCCATCGTCAAGCCTTCTGATTTCCCTGAACCCCTACAGAGAATAACATAAATGGTTAGTGTATGCAGAGTCTACAATCCACGAAAAAGTAGAGTCAGTCACATAATAGACCTTAGTAACAAGTATTATACATTTAGATCTCAACTCCTTGAGATAGTCTGGGCAGTTGCGTTCCAATGGCCAGCGGCTCCACTATGATGACACTTGTTTTCTGACTTGTCAACTTTTGCAGTACTTTTACCTTTCGCAGCTTTCGAGTTCTGCTTCTTAGCCTTCTTTGAACCTCTCTTGTGTTTCTTTTGGCGCTAGAGTTGGAAGGCTTACTTTTCGTAAAGTTTGCCTCTCCAGTATTCATCTTGCCCTTGAGAAACAGGGTATCAGCAGTTTGCAGTTCCTTAATCAGCTCAGGAGGTGAGTACCTCAACCTATTCATCGAATAATTAAGTATAAATTTCTCAAAAGTGTCACACAGAGTCTTAAAGATCATATTAACTTATGTCTCGTCATCTACCTCAGCACCCATGATCTCCATCTCATTCAGATAACTAATGATCAGCATCATATATTCTTTGACATGAGTTCTATGTTTCATCCTGCAGTTCATGAAGTCTCGCACAGTAGCTTGTTAGGCTTGATGACCTTGATCTCCGAATATTTCGGTGATGTTCAACATCATATCAGCGGCAGTTTCCATGTTATGATGTTGTTGTTGCAACACATTACTAATAGAAGTCAAGATATAACACATGGAGATCTCATTAGAACACAACTAAGAAGCTTAAGCATCGTTTTCCTCTTGAGTAGATTCAGCAATAGGCTCAAGGGGACAAGGGGCGGTGAGCACGAACTTGTGTTTTTCTACCATCAGCACGATATCAAGATTACGTTTTCAATCCACATAATCTTCACCTGTAAGCTTATTCGGTTTTAAGATGGTTGAGAGTGGGGATAGCGACATGATTACTGAAAAGAATAAATAAAGGGGTGTAAATAAATACCCAAATCATTTAGGAAAGTGTGATGCAAATACCTAAATATTTAAAAATTCAATAAAAAAATATTTCATCCACGATGTTACGATCAATAACGATAGCTTGTCTCATCAAAGGACAACGTCCAAGCTACCTCATATTACATCAAGATCTCTTCTCGTTTAATTAACGCTTCTCAAGATGCCATTACATCTAGCTGAACTAATCACTAATGGTTTTGGTCACCTTAGTCTCATTGGCTAGCCTCTATGAGAAATTTCAATGTGCTTCGGTCTAAGTGTTTAACCAACGCTTCGGCTTTAAAGGTTGTCGTGAACTAACAGTCCATCTAGGAACGGTCATGCCTCACCACTTGTTTTATAAGTTTTAGTTTTTTAAGCAACTCGATGACTCAAAGTGAGACGATTCTCAAGTTTCTCCCACTGAAGAGATGACCGTTAGGGCGGCTCTAAATCATTTCTGGTGTCATGATTAAGTTTGCACTGGAGACATTAGAAATGTTTCAACGTAAACGACCATTCCACTTAGTTTTTGGAAAAATAAACTTTTTCATTATTTTTTCAAAAATCATAACTCTTTATTAATTTTAAAAAGCAAGTTCAAAATTGTAAACTTTTATAAAAGTTAAATCCCAATTTAAAGTTTATAACTTTTATAAAATTCTCTTGTATTTAAATTATAACTCATTATAAATTTAAACTACAATTATGCATGTAAATGCTACGTGGCATTTTGATATTGACATATCTCTATTTATATATAGCATGTTATACGATGATGCGAGATTACTAATAAAATCATTCATTTAAAATTAACCTCTATATTGGCTCATTTCTAATTACAACCTATAAAAAAGACTAATAAATAAGTATGCTACGTGACATTTTGATATTGACATATCTCTATTTATATATAGCATGTTATATGATGATGCGAGATTAATAATAAAATCATTCATTTAAAATTAACCTCTATATTGGCTCATTTCTAATTACAACCTATAAAAAGGAATAATAAATAAGTTACAATAATTTAAATACTAGTCTTCATGGTTTATGTAATTGTCTCCTTGTTCTTCATGAAATCTCACCAATTTTGTAACTCTTTACAACAGTGGAGTCATATTTTTAAGCTTTGATCTAAATTCTTTACTTAAAGAAAACTATTTTTTCTAATTAATAATCTCATTAAATATCATTTTTAAAATTCAAAATTCAAAAGATAAAAATATAAAATAGATAATTATCTTTTGAGAAGATGAAATTGATAATTTTATTTTAAATTTTAATTATCTTTTATCCGTTTAAAATTTAAAATTTAAAAAATAAAAGGTAAGATAAAGGTTTCACGAAACATCATAAACTTCCTAAACCTTAATTGATAGCCCAGGGTTCACAAACCTTAGTCACCACGCAAGGTTACAACGGCAAGCAGTGGGGCAGGAGGCGACGCAGCACGACGCCGGAGGCGGCGGCGACCGGCGACCGGCGATGGTAGTGACGATGATCATGACGGCGGTGACGACGACTTTCCGTGGGGGCGACGTATTGCATTAAATTTAAAAAATACAAATTTTGTAAGAAAATAAATTATATAAAATTCTATGACTTAATTTCGGCATACATCAATTCAAAAATTAAAAAACAAAACGCTTAGAGCCAATAGATCGAAATTCATTCGTAAAATACATTCAAAATTATTTTGAATCTATCATACAAAGTAGTATGCCAATATGACAACTTCCAACGATACAAACTTTAAACACTAAATATGTGCAATCAAGAACTCAAGGCTCTGATACCAATTGTTGGATTAAGTTTAAAAACTTGAGGAAAAATCAATGAACCACGAATGATTCGTGGACGAAAAATAAAAAATTTTGCACATCAACTATTTAATCATATTAAATATAAAAACCATACTTACGATTATACATAATTAGTTAAATGTATTCAATAAAGGTAGAAGCGATTTATACCTATTGTTGTATTGGAAAACTTCCGACTTACTGGAATCATATTGAGTGTCTGTGTGTTCTTCGTAGAACTCAAATCAACCTTCACACCAACAACCATTCGTAGGATTCAGAAGTATATCTCAATCAGATGTTAATAGAAATTGAGTGTGAGCTCTAAAAAATAACTGGAGAAGAAAGATCTAATTTTTCCTTCTCCTATGTGTATTTCGACAGCAACTAGGGGATGGAGAGAAACTGTGTTTTTTCTGTTTTGTGTAATCACACACTATATAAGGGTTAGGGATGCAACACTATTGTCATCCCTTATATAATAATTACAGAATTTGCACATATACCCATGTATGTTAAATTATTGAGAATTCACCCCCTAATATTTGCTATTGCCGAAAATTACATATCTCGCTAGAGTCAATGTTGTGTCCAAATTCATCAATCTAATTTGATAAATTTAATTGATATCCATCGATTAATTAATTAATTTCTTTTCTTTACTAATTATCCAATAATTAGAAAATAATCAATTAATTAATTTGAATAATAATTACTTGCTCTTCACTAACTAAGTGACAAGACTCATCATATATAGGCTTCGAGAAATATACATTGGTCCAAAACACGTTTTTTCTCCAACTCGTGTTATTTTTCATTTTTGTCCTTATGAGCTACTCCTGAGACCGAATAGACCCACATGAACAAAGCTATAAAATTCAATTAATAGACGAGTTTATCTCTTTAAATTTCAGACTTATTTAATCTTGACATCGTACGACTCCACTATAGGTCTGATACCAAATCAACTCTCGATTCATGCGCACTACATTTTCTGTTGGTGCAAATAAACTCTTTTCTTTCACGGTACACAAAATATTTTAACATATTATCTTTCGTGAATATCAGTACCAAGAGTGGGATAAGAAATTATAATTTTACCCTTTTAGTTATTATTTCATTAACTCTTTTATTTACTGTGAATAAGAAAGACATAACGGTGAGTTGTCTCATACTGTTTGTCATGTCTTATTCAATTATTCATTTCATCGAATACTGGGCTAAGTTAATTTATTTACACACATATCAATAAAGCATACGGTGATATTGTTGCATTTACAATCTCATCACGAATTTTCATATATGTGAATCACGCAACTCTAACATAGTTGAATCACAATCTGTAGGGGTGTTCACGGTTTGGTTCGATCGACTTTTCGCAATAAAACTGAACCGAATGATGAATGCTAAAAGAACTGAATTGAAACTTTGGTTTGACAATAAAATCGAACACATATAAAGAGCCAACCA
Organism: Datisca glomerata; assembly: GCA_003255025.1. NCBI lineage: Eukaryota > Viridiplantae > Streptophyta > Magnoliopsida > Cucurbitales > Datiscaceae > Datisca > Datisca glomerata. The sequence goes on along the minus strand of QANY01004032.1, from coordinate 1,022,282 downwards.
AACCGGTCATTTTTTGTTCGGTTTGGTTTTGAGCACCAGTAACGATCTCAACAGCCAATGTATTTTCTGACAATTCGAACTCACTCCTTTGGCACATAAAAGATTGTAACTAACTAAGTCAAGTTTTGTATTCACCTCAGGATTAAGGTAATTTTGAAAATACCCTTATAGGTTTTAACAATTAGATTTAAAGCTAGATAAATGATTTTGCTCTAAACTAATTGGTTACTGGTCTATTTAACATGTTCCACTACATGTCTAAGTCAATAGTTAGAGTCTCCACTCCCATGGCCCAAGACTGTCATCTTTTGGTTCAACCTAACAGTCATAATCAGACTCGATTGCCTAGTGGATACGAAGACTGTGAATAAAATTCTGAACTATTGTAGTAGAGTTTATCTAGAAGACCCCCTATCTTTACTCTTCTTACGTTGATAATAGTTCCAGGACTTAAGTAAATTATAAACCCACTTTAATTAATAAAAAAATATATATCCATCCATCAAATTCAGTAATACAAAATGTCAGATAAATAATTGAATAATCCTAAATAGTTATTATATCCTATTTTATGGACATATTTTCAACATGGAGGAGTTTTTTGATATATTTATTCAAAAAAAATGTGAATAAGTTTGATTTCGTCGCCTCTTAGACTTGAGTGACTAAGCTCGAAGGGGTGTCTCAACACCTAATACCCTAAGGCCAACTGGTTTGGGAGCTATTAGCTGAAAGCTTGTTAAGGAAAAGATAAGCTTAAGAAAATCAAATTAAAAAAAGAAAGAAAAGAATGGTTGAGTGTGGTAGATGATTCAAGATGTGGAAAGTGACAAGTTTAGGGGTGTGGCAAAAGAAATTGGGTTAAGCTCGTTGATTCCTAGATACACGTGTGACTATGGCTAAAGATTGAGCTAAAATAATATCATTTATACTACCCTAAACCCTAGCCATACATCATAAGCCTATGAAAGTCCTGCTGATCCTGAATGTTACATTTTGCCTACATTAGTGGAGAGTAACATGAAAACTTAACCTATAGAGTTCTAATCTATTTATAGATTAATAGATCTATTTTTATAAGACTTGGTCGCATAAACTTATTTGAGACTGAGAAGTTGGATGACTTAAGGCGACACACATGTACTCGAAATTTTACAAAGTGTAATGTAGGTTGGTATTTGTGTTGAATTCTACATGTTCACAATTCAAAAAAAAATTCTTAGGTTATCGCTATTTTGATTTTTGGTTTTGTTTTGCTTGAGTACTAGCAAAAAGTTAAGTTTAAGGGTATTCGATGAGTGTGTTTCACACTCATTAGACACTCTTAACTTTAATTTTATTATTTTTTTAGATTTATTGCTTAATTTATGTTTGTTTTTATTTTTATGTTGTAGGTATGGCATTCAAGTGCACTTGGGGTGATTTTGAAATATTTGGAAAGTAAAAGGGCAGAATAAAAAGTGATAAAATGACCGGTCTGGGAAGAATGGCCAGTGTCGTGCTGTTGGCTTCCCAGCGCCATGATGCTGGCACTCAAAGCAGGAAACAGTAGCGCCAGCGCCATGACGCTAGCGTGCAACAAAAAGAAATAGTAGCGCCAGCACCGTGATGCTGGCGTGCAACGATAAGAAATAGTAGCGCCGGCGCAATAAAGATTTTTTGTGTGATTTTTGCTCCAATGTTATCCATATCTAATCCTAGTGTATAAATATAATAATTTAGGGTTATTGCAAGGAGTTTTTGGACGTGAGAGGCAGAAGAAAAAACTCTTGGAGAAGAGAAGAAGAAGATCCAACCCGAAAATGGATTTCAACTTCAATTTTCTCCTCAAATCTAGTTTTTCTTCTCTCTTTCTTTATGTTCATGAATATTGTTAGGTTGTTTTATTATTTTAATATGTTTTAATTTTTCAATCTAGGGATACGATGTAGCCAAACCATGATTGTTCCTTAATTTTGATTTTCAATCTAATCGATGTTTATTCATTATTGTTGTATGTCATGATATGTTCTTAATGCGTGTGATTGTCTGATCAACTATTGCATGGATTGAGATTTAATTCTGAGACTAAGAAGTGATGATTAGAGTACCATTTGTTCATGATACCATTAGAATTTCATAAGTTAACATAATTATGAATCTAGTGTAGTAAATATAATTTCTTGTGCTTAATGAATTTTGATATATTAAATCTTGACGGATGTGAGATTTTTATATTTAAAATATTATTATTGATGCTTGAGAAAAAATGATAATTATATTAGAGAAATTCAATGTCCACATTATGATAAACTTTGATTGCTTAAAATTTGAAAAAAAATCAGCATCTGATTTGGTGAAATCAGAATTCTTAGAGCTTTTAATCATTGAAATTTGTGTTACTTAATAAATCTTAATAATTTTAGTTTTCTATTGCATTAAAAAAAATCTTTACTTTTTGATATACTTAATTAAAATTAGGGTCTAGGGCACGTGATTCTAGTGGCTCCACAGGCAATTTTTGTTTCTAACTTTCTTCTTGTCCGCGGGTAAGGTGCCATAACACAGGCACTGGAGGATGAAACCGATCTTGCAACAGATCAGGTAGGGGACTTTCCTAATGAAACCGATCTTGCAACTTTCAGGCGGTGGACCATCATCTCCAGGTCAATCTCTGACATGTTCTCGTGGGTCCAGGCAAACACATCTTTGTTACTCCGCGAAAAGCTTATCAACTCAACTGTTGTTTGGGACTGAGCAGCGACTCGTTCTGAACTGACCGTTCATAATTGTTTCATCTAGGGCACGTGATTCTAGTTGCTCCACAGGTTCTCCATTGAGTTAGTCCTCGGGAACACATTAATCACTACTATGGTCAGTTCTCTTTCTTCACTTTCCCTTTTGGGGCCATGGCGTAATGCTCCCTGGCTGCTTTCTGATCTACCCCAATCATCCATATTTCGACTGGATTGGGAACTTCTTACCCTGGTGGTAATTTGAAAAAAATTCCGCGAGCTTGTGAATCTAGGACTGCCCAAAATCGTGTTGTGTATCTCACTATACTTCACCACCGTGATGTCGATCAGTTTTGGTAGATGTCTCAAAACTTCGCCCTACGGCACTAGTAACTCAATTATCCCCTCTGGGACTACCTCATGTCTGCTAAATCATACAAGGAGTGTTGAACACGGGCAGAGGTGCTTACAATCTAGCCATATATGGAGGAATGCTTGGTGACTCAGGATGTTAGTGGAGTTCCCGTCATTGACGTAAGTGTTTCATACTTTGATGTTGCCTATCATGGGAGGGATAATCAACGCGTTAGTGTGAGATTGGTGGATCCAATGCACTTCATTTTCCGTTATCTCGATGAGCTCATCAATCAAGGGTGTTGATTGATGACGATAGTGTCGTCAACATTCTCCATCAATCAACACTTAAAAAAATGTCTATGGAGGAATGACAGCTACAAAGTCTTCGACAGCCACTAGTGGTAGGTGACCAACTTCTCGCGTGGCGGCCTTCACTTCATGGTCGAGTTACAGTCCCTCACAAGTCAGACCTCCAATGATTGTTATTATCTGCCTCACAGGATGATTGTTATTATCTGCCTCACAGGATGATTGTTATTATCTGCCTCACAGGACAGTGCGGCTTATCCTACTTTTGCTCTGGCGACTTCTCTAATCTCCTCTCTTGTTTGGACGGGCTTAGATAGGAGCAAGTGGGGGTATTTGAGAGTCGTTGAGGGTAAGGACAGTGCATTGAATACAGGTGCATTTATGGCCTCCCATTTCCCCCATCAATACACGCCATCGACCTGATACACGCCATCGCTGCAGGTAAGGATACTAAATGTTGAATGACTATTGTTCGCATAAAGTTACCCTTCTAAGTCCACGAGTTCCCTTCTCGATTCTGTGCCGTTCTGGATAGTTGAGGATTGGTTCAACGAGGGTTCTTAAATATTCTCCAGATCCAAACAGGTGTGTAAATGGATAGTTCTAGCTCTGTATTTCCCGAGCTGTTGCTCCTGTGATCTTGACTTCGCAGACACTTTCCCGACCCAAGGAGGTGGAGCGTAACACGTGTTTTCCTCTCAAGGGGGCTCGGGAAATACCCCTAACAAGAAACTAATTTTTGTTGATGATGAAGCCATCCTTTAAAACATTTTGTTGAATAGTTGATTTATTAAGTATTTTACTAGTTTTTAATGTTTTCTTAAAGCAATTTAAAATATTTCTTGATGATTCTATTTTAGATATCGAACAATTTTTTCATTCACATTTTGGCAAATTAATGTCCAAAATAATATTTTATGCAACAAAAGCAAATAAATTTGACTATGAACAACGACATTTGACTGAGAAGAACTAAGAAATTTGATACACCTATGAACCAATAAATTAATGTAATTAACAGTTCAATTTATAAATCAAATTTATATTGCGGATAATATTTTGTTTTGTCGGTTCAACGCTTGGAAGAAGATACATATGAGAGAAAAACATTACAAGCTTGACAGAGATAAAAATTGTGAGAGGAAGAAATTATTATATTAGGGTTGACAATGAAAAAGATAAAAATGAAACAAAGCAACTTGACATTGTCATTGGATAAATAAATTTTACTTTCATAGCCACTAGAGGGGAAGGATAAGCAACTTAGTGGACCAATGGAGTATTCTTTAATGGAAGAAGAATACACTTCTTTCTTGGGAAGTGCTTGATGGTTATTTGATTCAAAACCAGTAAGAATAGAGAGAGTTGTGTGGAATGCTTGTGTGCAGAAGTGATTATCGACCTGTCCCTCATTAAGGAATAGGGGCTGTTTATAGAAGGCACAAGGTGAGCCCCACGTTAAAAGACAATTGGGATAGTTACCAAAAGTGGAAAATAACCTAACAATCTCAATAGGATATTTTGAGGTGAACAGTTCATGAGGCCCCCACTAACACGACACACGGCCGTTATATTAGTGTAAACTTCTTTTTGACAAAGTTACTCAATAAAAGAAAAAATCACTCAAAACACGTGCACATAAAGTACGAATCTTGAGAGTACGCGTGAGCCACGAATATAGTAAGATTGAGGGCTAAGCGGGAGAAAATGCAGAAGCGGGAGACCTCGTCAGAGCGGGAAAGAACGCTGAAACGGGAGGCCTCGTCAAAGCGGGAAGAGCCTACAAGAGGGAGACCCCGTCAGAATGGGGAAGAACGTTGAAGTAGGAGATCTCGTTAGAACGGAAAAAAACATTGAAGCGGGAGGCCGCACCAAAGCGCGAAGAGACCAGAAGTGCGAGATCTTGTTAGAGCGGGAAAGAACGTCGAAGAGGGAGATCCCGTAAGAATGGGAAAGAACGCTGAAGCGGGAGACCTTGCCAGAATGAGAAAGGAATGAAGAGAAGATGAACGGAGACATACGAAAAGACCCAAGATGACAGACAAACGACAATAATTGATTTAGTACAAGCTGAAAATACTCAGATGATACAGATTGATAGACCACCAAGTGACTGTGACTGATTGACTTGAAACCATAAGAAATTATCGAGTGGTCGTGATTGATTGACGACTAAGCGAGAGAGAAAGGAAAAAAGGAGTCATGCCCAAGAGAGTGACCTCCCACGAACGTGTGTGATCCCTAGGAATAATGAGTACTTCCTTTTATATTGTTATTTTAATTTACACATGAGATTTGAGAAATCTATATAAATGTCAATGTACTAGAGGAAGAATAGATTCAAGACAGTTTAAAAAACCCTGAGATTCTCTAAAAACTCCTCTTACTCTTAAATTCTCCTCCCATTCTTTCTGATTAACACTTATAAAAAATTAGGCTTTATCCCTATTTTCCTGGCTAAACAGAAAAAATCATTTATATTTTGGTGTTTTCATTAAGAGAAGAAAAATAACCTCAAAGATACCCTCCAGAAAACCAAACCATACCTCGAACCAGGTCAAACACCGCCCTCAACGAAGGAAACAAGAACGGGCATGAACAAGCCAATCACCATGCTCCCCCAATCGAGATGCTACGGACCAGCCTGGGGATACAAGAAATGGAACAGCGAAATGTTGAAACACTACACAACGCTGGCAGACGATGCAGGAGCAGATCGCTGCATTACAATGAGACCTTAAACAGACACGGGCAGAAGTCAGCCAGCACAATAACCGTGAGGGAAGGGACAAATGTTGAGAAGGAAACAAAGCCAGACGGGAAGGCGACAATGAAAACAATAGAAACGTACGGAATGAAGACGGTGAGGTTCAGTCCAAGGAACACTAGAAAAGAAGAGGCAGGAGAAATTCTCCCACCAAAAGTCATGACAGAAGCTGTCATGGAAGAGATGATGGAAAGAAAGATGGTGGAACTAAGGACTCCGGGAAACACAGGAAAAACCGACCTAGAATCACTCACCAGAACTCCAGTATGTCTAGAAATCCTAGCCGCCCTGGTTCTGATGAAGTTTGCGGCACCTAAATTAAAATGTTATGAAGGGAATTCAAACCATGTATATCATCTCAGACGGTTCAAGCAATGCATGGGATTATGCTAGCATGAAGATGCTTTGATGTGCGGGATATTCCCCATAAGTATAGATGGGAATGCACATAAATGGTATCACTCCCTCCCTGTTCAATCCATTACTAATCTTACTGTCATGTTCACTGCCTTCTTGGTACATTACTCTACTTATCGGGTAGTAATGGAGGACTCAGACTACCTTCTGACGATATCCGCCCAGAAAGAAAAAGAAACGCTTCAGGATAAAACCCCTCACCATAGTAGAGATTTTCTAAAGGACGCAAGCATACGTCACATTGGAGGAAGAAAAAAGAAGTTTATTGAAGCAAGTGGGACGAAAATTTGAAGAGACAAATAAGGAAGAATGGAGATCAAAGCAGAATCAGAGAATGAAAAAAAGATATGAATGGGGAGACAACAAGCGAAAAAGAAACCGTTGCTCGAAGGAGACCCACTGATGACATCGATCCTAGATACAAGGTCTACACCCTACTGACTGTCTCAATAAACCAAGTCCTAGAGATGATAAAAGACAAACCTTAGCTGAAAAGACTGGCCCCACTTATAAGGGAACCAAACCACGCGCACAAGGACAAATATTGCTCATTCCACAAGAGTAATGGACATTTTACAAAAGATTGCTTGCAGCTTAAAGACTATGTGGAGAAACTAGTGAAAGAAGAGTACCTTAATCAATTTAAGAAGAGGAAGGAACCACAGGAACGGAGATCAAAGGAGAATCAGAGAACAGAAAAATGAGATGAGCGGGGAAACAACAAGCGGAACATAAGCGTTGCTTGAAAGAGACCCAAGGATGACATCCATCCTAGAGACAAGGTCTACACCCCTTTGACTGTCTTAATAAACCAAGTCCTAGAGATGATAAAAGAAAAACATTGGCTGAAAAGACTAGCCCCACTTACAAGGGAACCGGACCACGCGCACAAGGGCAAATATTGCGCATTCCACAAGAGCAACAAACATTTTACAAAAGACTGCTTCCATCTGAAGGACTATGTGGAGAAACTAGTGAAAGAAGGATATCTTAATCAATTTATGAAGAGGGATGATCAACAGAGGGAAGTCGAAAGGGGGACCCATGATGAGGGAAAGGGGATAACAGGAAGCAACCTCTTCGAATAGTCGACACCATCATCGCTTTACAGTAAAAAACCATTATTGGAAATAAGTCAGAATTTGGAAGGCGCCGCCAACGAAAGCAGGAATCCCCCACTCATTTTTGGTGACACAGACTTGGAAAATGACGTGCATCACAACAACGCCCTTGACATCTCAACACAAGTCAGAAATTGCCTACTAAGAAAGGTGTTGATTGATGACGATAGTGTCGTCAACATTCTCCATCAATCAACACTTAAAAAATGTCTATGGAAGAATGACAGCTACAAAGTCTGTAACAGCCACTAGTGGGCTTCAACGGGACTATGAGCTACTCAGAAGAATTGATCAACCTCCCAGTCAGCACAAAACCATTCAATTACCTCACTGAATTCGTGGTACTTGACACGTCATCCCCTTACAATGCTATTTTTGATAGGACCTAGTTACATAAAATGAAGGCAGTGACATCCACCTATTACTAAGTTTTGAAATATCCATACCCTGAAGGAATTAAAACTATAAAGGGAGACCCAGCTACCGCTAGAATCTTCATGGTAACTGCATTGAAATCAGTGAGGAAACAGAAGAAGTGAAGAGAGGAAGAAAAGTTGGTGGAAAGAGATGAGAAATAGCAATCACAGAAGGATGCACAGGTGGACCCTAGGTACGAGCAGGAGAAGAAATCGAACCTATTTGCTTAGTTGAAGAAACACGAAAAATAACAAATATTGGGACCCACTTGGAGGAAAAATATAATATGTCATAAACTGAATATTGACCCTTTTTTGCAACCACTTCTCAGGAGATGCCAGGTATACCAGAAAATATAATATGTCATAAAATGATTATTGACCCTTCAGTTAAACCAGTGAAGTAGCGAAAAAAGAGTTTTGGGCCAGAAAGAAACCTGGTCATTAAAGAAGAAGTTGACAAACTACTAATACCAGATTTCATCAAGAAGGTAGATTACCCAGAATGGTTCGCTAACGTTGTCATGGTAAAATAGAAAAGTGGGAAATGGAGGATTTGTGTGGACTTCACAGATCTGAACAAAGCTTGCCCGAAAGACGAATATCCGTTATCCAGAATAAATCATATGGTAGACACCACCTCAGGACACAAACTTCTGAGCTTCATGGATGCCTTTCCAGGATACAACCAAGTAAAAATGTTCCAGCCTGACCAAGAGAAAACATTTTTCATAACTGAACATGGTACTTTCTGTTATAAGGTAATGCCTTTTGGTTTGAAAAATGCAGGTGCAACCTATCAAATGTTGGTAAATAGAATCTCCCGAGAGTAGATTGGGAAAACTATGGATGTTTACGTAGATGACATGCTGGTGAAAAGTCAAAGCTGCAAAGATCACATCGAAAACCTTTGTGAGGCCTTTTCTATCCTAAGGAAAAATTTGATGAAGTTGAATCCAAAAAAATACACATTCATAGTAGCGGACGAAAAATTCCACGGGCACTTGATTACTCAGCGAGGAATTGAGGTCAACTCAGATCAAGTAAAAGCCATAATGGAGATGAAATCCCCACGAAACCAGAAGGAAATACAAGGCTTAATGAGAAGGTTGGCGACTTTGAATAGATTACTTTCATGATCAACTTATAAGCGTAAGCCATTCTTCGTAAAGCTGAGGAAGAATTCTACAGACGGATGGGGTGGCGAGTGTGAGGAAGCTCTCAACAAGATAAAAGAATACTTGAAACTCCACCATTATTGTCAAAACCAAATTCATGTGAACCTTTGTACTTATACGTAGCCATCTCACAGACCGTCGTCAACGCCATTCTGATCAGGGAAGAAGAAAGGAAGCAGAAGCCGGTTTACTTCATCAGCAAAAGTTTGGTGGCGGCCGAGACCCGTTACAAAAGGATGGAAAAACTAATACTGGCTGTTGTAGTAGCCACAAGGAAACTAAGACCCTACTTTCAGGCGCACACCATAAAGGTATTGATGGATTCGTCAATTAGAAGTCTCTTGCATTCACCCGAAATAAGCGAAAGAACAGCAAAGTGGGCAATCGAGTTAAGCCAATATGAGATCCACTACAAACCGAGAACATCGATCAAAGGGCAAGCCTTAGCCGATTTTGTGGCAAACTTTATGTTTGATACCAAGGAGGAATCAGGAAGCAGATGACAAGTAATTGAAAACGGGACATGGGAGTTATACGTTGATGGAGCCTTAAATAATAAAGGAGTCAAAGCGGGAGTGATACTACGAACTCTGTTTGGAGAAACACTCGAACACTCCATCTCATTCAGATTCAACGCCTCAAACAATGAAGCCGAATATGAAGCCGTGATAGTGGGAATCACTCTGTTACGGGAATTAGATGTAAATGAAATAAAAAAAAATGTGATTCAATGTTGGTTGTAAAACAGGTAACACGGGAGTTCGTGACAAAGGATGAAAGAATGATTAGTTACCTACAACGACTAAAGGGATTGCTCAAGCAACTAAATAGTTTTGAAACCCACCATGTCCCGAGAGTAGAAAACGGGCACGTGGACGCGTTGGCTAATTTGGGAATCTCATTACAAATCCCGTGAAAAAGAAGTGTACCAGTTGAGTTTCTAGAAAATCCCAGCATTGTAGCCGAAATGGTAGCAGAGGTGGAAACTGGGCTGGAACCGAGCTGACAGGATGACGTAATATGTTGCCTAAAAGAAGGGATTCTACCCCAAGACAAACTTAATGCTAGGAAGATTCAACAATTGAGTGCCAAGTACTGCATACTCAATTATTTATTGTGTCAACGGTCTTTTTCAGGACCAAATCTGAAGTGCCTAAAAGAAAAGGAGGCTGAATACGTGTTAACAGAAGTTCACGGAGGTGTGTGCGAGAATCATACAAAAGGCAAATCTCTAGCCCACAAAATAGTGAATAATAGTATTACTGGTCGAAAATGCACCGAGATGCCGAGCAATTACAAAGAAGTGCCACAAGTGTCAACGATTTCCCCCTGTAATAAAATTGGCCGCAGGAGAACTCAGCACTGTGACAAGTCCTTGTCTATTCATGCAGTGGGCTCTGGACATCGTCGGACCACTCCCCATGGCACCCGCTCAGAAACACTTTCTGCTAGTTTTCACTGACTACTTCACCAACTGGATTGAGGCGCAAGCTTTTGCTAGGATTCGTGAAGAAGAAGTAACGGGATTCTTGTGGAAGAATATAATGTGCAGATACGAAATCCCTCGGGTATTAGTGTTTGACAACAGATTTCAACTCACCAGAAGGACGGTGGGGACTTTTTACGAAGACCTACAAATTACCAACCGATTCTCTACACCCTACTACCAACAAGGAAATGGACAGGCTGAAAGATCAAACTGAATCATACTCGACAACTCCCAAAGAGGTGACAGGTAAAACATCTTACTGAATCATACTGCCTAGAGTCGGTAAAGGGAAAATGGGTAAAAGAATTACCAGCAGTACGGTGGGAATATCGAACAACTCCCAAAGAGGCGACAGGTAAAACACCATTTTCTTTGGCCTACGGAACAGAAGCGTTCTACTAGTACAAATAGGAAACTCAACTCTCAGATCAGAATTGATTAAACTATAGAACGAAGAACTCATGAAAGAAAATCTCAATTTTTTAGAAGAAAAAAGGGAAGGAGCACTCGTGCAAACAACTAATTACAATCTGAAAAGAAAAGCCTACTTCCAGAAGAAAATTAGAAAGTATGAATTTCAATAGGGAGATTTGGTTTTGAAAAAGATCTTCTAAATAGAAGGAAAGTTTGGTCCATCTTGGGCAGGTCCTTTCATCGTCAAAATAGTAGGCAGAAGCGGCTACTATTACCTCATGACAGAGAAGGAAGCAGAATTGGTAAAACCCTGGAATGCCAGCTGCCTTGAGAAATACTTCGTTTAAATTATTGGATGTTATTGCAATATACAATTTCACTGGTTTTTTCTACAAGGGTTATTTACGTAAAAAACTTATGTCAATTCTTTTCTTCTTTCTGACACTACAAAAAATGCTTAGCAGCCAAGAAACCTAATCCCTTGAGAGTGGTAGAAACCCTCTCTCTAAAAAAATCAAAACTGAAAGAACTTCGGCGACCAAGAAGCCTAAGCTCTTGAAAGTGGGAGAAACCTTCTTTCTAAAACGTGAAAAAGGGTCGGTGGCCCAGAAGCCTAAGCCCTTGAGAGCAGGAGGAATCTTCTCTTTAAACTATGGAAAAATGAGTAATGACTATGGCCTAAAAGCCTAAGTCACCGAGAGCAGAACAAAAACCACTCTAAAATAGAAAACGGGTCAATGGTTTGAAATCCTAAAACCTTGAGAGCGGGGACGCCTACTCTCTAAAAAGAAAATCAAAACTAAAAAAAGGTTGACAGCCTAGAAGCCTAAGCCCTTGAGAGCGGGAGAAACCTTCTCTTTAAAATGTGGAAAAGAGGTCGACGGCCTAAAAGCGTAAAGCCCTTGAGAGCGGAAGAACCCTTTTCTTTAAAATGTGGAAAGCAAGGAAACGAAACACAGCGGAAGCAGGAAAGACTCATCCGCTCTAATCGAGTTAGTGCTTTGAATTACTGAATTCTAAACTTAGAACGTTGTTTAGAATAACTTGAAATAGTGCTTTGAATTACTGAAGTCTAAACTTAAATTACTATTTAGAAAAACTTCAATTAATGCTTTGAATTACTGAAATCTGAACTTAGATTGCTGATGGAAACTCAGAAATTGCTATGTGCTGAGTTACTTAATTTGAAAAAATTATTTCGTTGAAAAGTGTTGAAAGTATGAGAGTCCTAAGTTCTACTTACTCAAATCTTGCTAAATATAAAATACTAAATTAATGAAACACGCCAAGAAGAAAAAGATACTTCATTACTAAAAAGGAAAGGTACAAAAAAAGAGAAAGAAAAAAGAAAGAAAGAAAGAAAAGAGAGAAAATCAAATTGTAGAAGAGAAAGATAAAACTCGTGGATACAAACGACTTCAGTAGCAGGAGGGTTGGCAGCATCGTCATCAGCAACCGGAATGGTGGAGTCTTTAGCAGCAAGAACGGTGGAATCTTCAGCTACGAGAACTGAGGCATCTTCGGCAACAGGATCATCCTCAAGAGAAACTTTTGGAGGAAGGTTTTCCTTCCCATCCTCATAACCCACCAGATAGACCTTCTTCTCAGCCTTGTCGAACAAAGCCTTATAGATTCCTCGGTAACTCTCTCTCTCTCTCTCCGCTCAGCTTCCTCCTAAGCCATCTTAGCATAAGTCAACCTATCTTCCATTATCTCCAGGTTCTCGTAGGAAGTGGCCTGACCTCTATAGGACTCTTCAAGCGCTTCCTTGGTGGCATTCAAGGAATTCTCAAACTTGGAGATTTCTGCTGTCGCCCCTTGGGCTAAATCCTCAACTGTCCTTATGTTCGTCTTCCCGCTTTGTGAGCCGCTTAATTTTGGCCCTCTGAGTCTCGAAGACCCCACAATAGCTCTCAACCTCCCTTTTCCATTGGGAAACTATCTGCTCATTAGCAAGTAAGTGCTATTGGAGGCTGTTATGGAAAATGATGGCCTGCAGAAAAGAACAAGAGAAAACTAAAACGTTTAGCCAGCAAAAGAAGAATAGGGAGTAAAGAAAGTTAGAAAATGAATGAGTATACCTTCATTTAACCATGACTGAGAGAGCATAGCTGATTCCCGACTGACATGCCATGAGCAATGGCCATGTCCGTATCAGACTGAACCCCACGAAGCACAATATGTACAGAACATGGGTTGTTTAGGAAGTTGACAGAAGCAAGAACTTAGAGAACCCCACAAAAGTATCTCTAACTCCACAAAGAAGGATCCTCCCTTCCACCCTGAGTGACAGATGAGTGGACAGGTATCGAATCCGACTGAGGAGAAACGGACAAGAAGAGGAGCATTGCTAGGGAGCATCCGTTGAAACAACGGGAGCAAGGGGAATAGTTGAAGAGGGGGTTAGGAGTAGCAGGATGAACACTCAAAACCACCTGGGAAGAACTTGAGGCCTCGCGTCTCGGATGGATGTTCATTTCTTCCTCGGACATGTCCCCAATAATGGTACTCCTCAAACGAGTGCGTCTCAACATAACGCTCACTACAAGGTGTTGAAATAGACGCTCCCATTATGCGTCTTCTCGTTCAGACACAGAAGAAATGGATGTACCAGAAATAGAAATCAGAGACTGCGAAGTGAGAATACCAAGTAGAATTTCAGGATAAGACAAGGGAGATGATGTGGACAGATGTGTTGAAGGCCGAGGCACTACACGGAGGGGTGAAGCTTGGTTATCTTCTGGGACAAAGGCCACATTGATTTCCCGTCTCGGATCTAGGAGATCGTCCTATTCCCGTCCATGAATGTCGAACGCGGCTATGATCTTCTCTCTTGACTCCTGGGAAAGATAACGGGGTTTATTCCTTCTATTATCTACAAAGACAAATGAGTAGAAAAAAAGTCAGTAAAAAAACAAAAAAAAACAAAAAGCAAAGAAGTAGGAACCGAGCTCCAGCGACTTATCGTAGACGCCCCATCTATGGGGAATCGTCCAGCGACCATCACCACCCCAATTCCCTCCTATCTGGAGAACATCATGTTCCCAGTCTTTGTCCCCTTTTAGGATCGTAGTGATCATTTTTTTCAGCACCAGTGCAAGGGGCTAAATAGTAACACTCGGACTCGACACGATATTTGATGATGTAGCACGCCCTAAGCTCATCTACTTATAAATCTAAGACATACCTCATATTCAATGATTCAAAACCAAGTAAAATCTTATACGAGCTAGGGGTAAACTGTGATGGAGCTAATTTACATGTGTGAAAGAATTCCTGATAGAAAGGGGAGAAATGAAGCTTAAGCCCCAAAGCTATGTACATTTAAGGTTATTTGGTATGTAGGACTACAGGAATGGCCTGTGGCCTCAGTTTCACCTAGACTGCACACTACGTCAGAGGAAAAGGCGTCACGGTGAGAAAATAGGAAATGTCCTAGCTCAGCCTGGTTTCTAACCAATGGTACCGGGGGCCTAAAATTAGAAGTATCGCCTCACACCATGGATGAAGGGAAAGGGATTTCAAACAAGAAAATGAAGAAGAAAAGATAACAAGACAAACGGAGATAGGAAGAAGTAAAACAAGAGAATTCTTAAATAGGCTGCGGGTTAAAAAACCAAGAAGAACGAGAACAAGATAATGAAAAGACGCTCCATAAATTTCTTTAAAAATGGGATTCCGAAAGAACCTTTTTAAGGGCGCGATTGACAAGACATAACTGTCATTAACGTCAGCGAATGGCACGACGACAGCTGGAAAAAGGAGCATTGACATACTACGCGTCACCCAAAATAATTGAAAACGGGAAACGAAGCATCATCGCAGGAAAAATGCGCGCCTCCCTTGATTTAATTAACTGTTATATATATATATATATATATATATATATTTGTTATTTCCAAAAAAATGCAGGTTCCCAAGAGAAGACAAGACATCTTGCAAAAAGTGCATGCGAATCAATGAGTCCTCATCATTACACATCAATAAGATTTATTGAGTGTAATGGGGGAAAATGAACAGGAACAAAAATACCCAAGACATGTGTACAGAAAGAACGTATCTTGAGAGGATGTGTGGGCCACGGACATGGCATAAAATCCTTGAGGCTTACATCATTTAGTCAACTAAAATTAATATAATTGAATTATCAAGATATGAAATTGTTGATGCAATGGAGGTATCACCCAATACCTCAATATTGAGTCCAATCATCCTAGAAGACACATTTATGCATATCACAATCTTGAAAGATGCCTAACATGCAAAAAATAGACTATTTTTCTTTCTTTTTATTTGCTTATAATTATGCAGAATTAAAAAGATCACTCATTCTCTAAAGCCATCAGAATCTCACAAACCTGCCCAACATGCACCACAAAATGGATGACCACAGGCAGCAACATGAATCTTATCACAAGAATTATTCCCCTTCATCTACGAAGAAGAGCTTACTGAAAATAATGGCACCAAGAGGTCCATTCATATACTATCATCCCCCTACCCCCCCTCCCCAACAAAATCCTTGCATCACATAACAAATCACCCACAACTCTCTCAAAATCCATATAATGAATTGAAACTGAGAAAAAAAGAGAGATACACTAGTGGTCTATCTGACATATTACTATGTCAATTGATAGGGAAGGATGATATAAATGTTAAAAGTATATTTACACATAGTTTACACTAGAATGCTATAAACCACAAGATAAACGCAGCATACCATAACTCGCAGAATTTACTATTAAGGTTTTCTATTTCAAATATTAAAGAAGAAAATTTTATTTGTTGGAGACAGTAAAAAGAAAAAAAAAAGTAAAAGACTTACCATCATAGTGTATAACAATTAGGATTGGATATATTGTTAATAAATCAAAATTGACAAACAAAACCCATATGCTTTCACCAAACAAACAGAAAAATCAGCAAGCAAAACAACCAACTCAAGAAGAGCTCTATGCTGATATGCAAAAATGTAAATTTCTCTCTAATTTTGTATTATTTCTGGGGTATATAGTGATTGAAGATGATATTAAGATGGATGAAAGTAATATTGAAGAAATTAGAGGCTGGCCAACACAACCTACAGTTGGAAAAGTACGCACTTTTCATGGTTTGGCAGAATTTCAGTACCATAATTGCTTCAATTACTGATTGAATAAAATGGGTGGATTTCAGTGGATAAACGACGCGGAAAAAAGCGGATTTCACTCACTCTACCTTATCTAGAGATGCAAAACCCAAAGAATTACCATCACGATTATAAGATTCAGCATTAGAATAATGAGTTTCCTTCACATACCCAACATGTTGCCCTGCTTAAACCCCATCGTAGACGAACAAATTATTATGATGCATAAACTAAATGAAGAACATTGGTTTATAATGCATAGGATGAAATTTATTATTTCAAAACTTCCAAAAGAAGCAGGGGCACCCGTGCAAGCTATGGCTAGAGTAGTGTAGTGTTATTTCTTTAAGAAATTACATTACTTGGTAATGAACCTGCTTTTAAACAGTAAAGCAGATTAATTAGTAACATTTCAGCTGAATAACAGAGGTTATTCAACGAAGCAGCCATATCAAGATGGAAGCCATTCTTTAAGAAGTTAGAAAAAATAAAAAAGTAACGGCCTAGTCTTGTAAAATCTCTATATCAGGATATGGTATTGGTTATGTCCCAAAAATGTGGCAATTAGTGCTTCAATTCCCAAATTTGTAGAAAATAGTAAAAATTAGATATAGGCAAACAACAACTGCCTTAAACTAAGTAAACTCGCAAGTTGATGCATTTTCAGTATGACCTTAGCACCTAACTCACCTCACTTAATTTTCTCATTGGATATGAATTATCAACCTTGAAAATGCCTCACCAAACCGTTACTTTCTTCTTCAATGAGGAATATATTGTTTAATCAATCACTTGAGATGATTTTTACCTTTAACAAACCATCCATGTACAAATTTCATAGTGCTGCATCTATATTTACAATCCCATCATGACCTTTGACATTTTTCTCCTCAACTTTTAAAGGACCTCCTCCATAAAAAAGCTAAAGTTTAGGGTGTTAGTACATTCATAACTGTTGAATAAAGGAGTAACCGTACACAGTTGTGAGCCCTACAATGTTAAAGTCAAACTCTCACCCTTTAGCTCTATAGTTACTAACATTCAAATAGCCATTATATACTAAATGTTTTTTCATTTTTTCTTTGGTTTAGCAGAAATCTACTTTCAATTTAAAATAAAAACTTGAATAACTCAATAGCATAACTCACTGGCTAAAGATGTCCTGGAAATTCATCCCTCATTCCAATAACTCTGCCTCTGTTAGCAGCGTTGTTGCATACCTTCTTCTCCATATTTATCATATATGCTCTTCTTCCTGCTATAAGAGAGAACCTCATATATTAATCAACGGTTACATGTACTAGCTTCAAAAATCTATAATTAATATGTAACCTTATCACAATCAGGGATAAGTTAAAGGATTTAAGCAAAAACACAACATTACGCACTTACAAAAAATGGTCTCGAAGTAAAGAAAAAATATGGTAAATACTGGTTTGCTATGTCCTTGAGGGAAGTAATACTCAAGCCTCCCAATCTGAGGTAATGAAACAAACTAGCCGTATTTTAAAATAAAACTTCAAAATTACGTGGGTAAGTTCATTATCATGAAAAGATCCAAAAACTACAATGAAACCCTAATTAACTCAGGAAAACACAAAAATCATAAAAAGTAGACAAACACGTACATGAATATGGGATTGAAGCCACCTCGCAAGGAAAAACCTTTACCTCTAGCTCTGAGCTGCGAAATCAAAGTAGGATGGAGCTAGGAGACAGAGTTGCGCACAGAGATGGGAGAGTAAGGACTCAGAGAGAGAGGGGGGAGATTATTGTGAGACATATCTACAAGATGAGAGAGATGTGAAAGAGCTACGAGAGAGAAACTGCAGAGTTGAAAGATAGTGACACGAGAGAGATTCGTAGAGAACTCGAAAGAGATGTCTGAGATATTGAAGGAAAGTTATTGAAGAGAGAGTCTAGACGTCAGGTTTTGGAGTTTTCAATTAGGCGCACGTCATGCCTTGTGATTTATTTTGTATTTTCAGTGCGTTTTGCTCTAAAATGCAATCATTATGTGCTATAAAAACACATAATTGTTGTAGTGCTGGTAATGTCAATGAACTTTTGGACTAAAAGGTTAAGCATTTACAAGTTAATGCACTAAAGTGTCCAATTTCAAACTAGAAAGACTTAAGTGTCCAACGCTCCAAAATATAAGGACGTTGGTGACTTTTGCCTTGACATATAGATTCACACATTACACATTAGTCATGATTGTCAAACTTTGGACTAATGGATAGAAAGTTGGACTAAACTATCTACTTTCAAAATTAAGGCCTTAAGTGTCCGATCGCCTAAAGTTTGAGGGTATTGGTGAATTTTGTCCTAAACCAAAAACCAGGTAGTTCATGCATGTGTAGTCTATTTGCATTAACTTATGTTCAAAAGTTTATTTAGAAATTTCAAAACCAAATTAGTAGACAAGTTAAACAACTTATAATTGAAAAGTTTCTTATCTAGATAATCTTTCTCGGTTACGCCACCTCTCATATCTTACATGCAACTTTTTTTTTGTTTCTTTTGTCCTTATGTTTGTGCCATCCTCAAGTTTACATTAATAAAGACAACTTGTGTTGGCGCAGTTGGTTAAGTCTCAACATCCATACTTTAGAGATCATGAGTTCAAATCATATTCTCGTATTTTCCTTAAAATTTGTAATGTAACAGTAAATGATTTTTTCTGTTTAGCCAGGAGAATAGTGATAAAGCCTAATTTTTTATAAGTGCTAATCAGAAAGAATAGGAGGGGAATTTAAGAGTAAGAAGAGTTTTTAGAGAATCACAGGGTTTTCTTTTTTAGTTGTCTTGAATCTGTTCTTCCTCTAGAACATTTGCCTTTATATAGATTTTCCAAATCCCAAGTGTAAATTAAATAATAATATAAAAGAAAGCATTCATTATTCCTAGGGATCACACCCATTCGTGGGGGTCACTCTGCTGGGTGTGACCCATTTTTTCCTTTTTCCTCACTCAATCGTCAATCAATCACGACCATTTGGAGATTTCTTATACATTTGAGTTAATTAGTCACAGTCACTTGGTGGTCTATCAATCTATATCATCTGAGTATTTTTAGATTTTACCAAATTAATCACTGTCGCTTGTTTGTCATCTCGGGTCCTTTCGCGTGTCTCCGTTCTTCTTCTCTTCCTTCCTTTCTCGTTCTGGCGAGGTCTCCGCTTCAACGTTCTTTCTTATTTTGACGAGATCTCTCGCTTCAACGTTATTCCCCATTATGACAGGGTCTCCCTCTTTTGGGCTCTTCCCGCTTTGACGAGGCTCCCGCTTCAGCATTCTTTCCTACTCTGACGAGGTCTTCAGCTTCTGCGTTCTTTCCCCCTTAGCCCCTATAACTACCTCAACCAATTGTTCGGGATTTTTCTTTGGTAATAGGTCGAATACAGAGTTGGGCTGACGAGCTATGTATTTGCGTAAAAACCCAAATGAGCTTTGATGAAGAAGATCAAGAATCAAACCTAGATGTTCAACGGGATGTTAGACAATTCCTCAATCACCCTTATCCTTTTTCATGGCCATCAAATGCAACAGAAATGGAGGAAAACAAAGCATAAAAGAAAGTGATTTAAGCTGATACTTAAAAATGGGTTTTGTATTGAGTAAGCCTCCATATTACAAGGAAAATATTATAAACTTTGAATAAAAGAGATGGGTTTGGCCTCTAAGCTAAGTTTGAGGTCTTCCTTTGCATAGAAGCCTTGAAGATTGCTTCCATGGAAGATTTGTCTACCTCTCCACTTTTGCCTTTTTCCTTGCATCCCCCATTTTCATATGCGTTTCTCCTCGGGTTTTGGCGCTAATAAATTCACGTGGTCTTCTCGCTCGTTTTATTTTATAAGTTGTACATTGACCTCTCACTTGTGTGAAAATTCTGACTGGATGAGTATAGTGCCCATTTTTAGTTTTTCCTCTTTTGGGCGAAGTCTCCCTGCACAGGCGACCTTCCTTCCCTCATATGGGGAATCAAGCTTCTCAATTGTGCCGTTCTCCTTTTTCCAAGCCAATAGTGCAGATTTCACTATGGAAACCTAATATATGTAGCAGCTTGTGAAGCTGTGAAAGACGCAGTATGACTCAGAAAGTTCTATACTGATCTGAAAGTAGTTTCAGATATGAAAAAGCCATTGATCGTGTACTATGACAACAGAGAGGTGATAGCTAATTTCAAAGAACCAAGGAGTCACAAGAGGATCAAGCATATTGAGAGGAAATATCATCTTGTAAGAGAGATCATGCATCGATGGGATGTGACTATTATGAAGATAGCGTCAGAACAGAACCTAGCTAATTCTTTTACCTAGACACTTCCTGCGAAGTCATTTGAAGGTCATGTTCGCAATATATGGTTGAGAGAGATGTCACATTTACTTAAGGGCAAGTAGGAGATTGTTGGGCATAGTACCCTCAAAACATGTGTTTAGACATTTTTAATATAAAATTAATAAAATTATATTTTTCTTATAATTGTTCTTTTGAATTATTGTTGAATAATTTATGTCTAAATATCTGAATATTTCATATGATTAATGAGATTGTGATATTATATAAGTAAAAGAGGATTAATAGCATAGATAATGAATAAAATAGTTTACATAATATTAAAATATGACATCTTTAATGAATGATTGTTAGTATGGTTCACTAAGCATTCTGAATGCATGTGATTTAGATTCAGTTCATTGATTTGGATAAATATCTTAGTGAAAATATTTTATATAATTAGTTTATATAGGACAAGACCGATGTTGATTAATATATTTATTAACTTACCGTTTCTTATAAAGATTTAATACACATCAAAATTGATGATCATATGTAGATTAGTCTAAATCATGAATAGTCATGAACTCATATGCATATCTGCTAGATCTTTTGATTCACCCATTAAGGTTTGTTTGTAAAATAGGCTAGTAACTTTTGTTTTGGAGAATTCAGTGATATGGATGGCTGGGAACATGATCTTACAAGATTTGGAATCCAAGTTTTTCTAACGGATCGTATATTGGTTCCCTTAAATGTTAACTCTGGAACTGAATGGTTATTGAGTTCAAAATTATAATAAGATTATAAATTAGTCACTCACTAGTGGATTAATGGTACTTAAGGATCAAGAGGTAATTAGAAGGGTAAAACAATAATTTTGACCAGTTCTAATTTACGAACCAATAATTAAATAATAGAACTTCGTGAATTGATTATATCAGTGGACTACACGAGAAAACTCTATAAATACAATTTACAATCTCTAAGAGTGCAATTTCATATTTATAGTGGAGTAATAATGGAATCAATAAATAAGATTATTTAATTAAATAGTTAAATTAATAAGCTGGTTTATTAGAGATTAGGATTATAGGTCTATGCTCCCCAAGTCACCTCTATACTGCGCAGCCTAGGGCGTGAATATTTCAGGATATGAGAAAAAGACTAACTTGCAAATGAATTTTTATTCTTGGGCAAATACATAATTATGAGATAATTATGTGTGATTAATTTATTGAATTATTTATATATATAAATGTAATTTTTGGAATTAATATATATATATAATTATCGATTATTTTTTAATTATCGATAAGTGAGACAAAATATCTAATTTATGAAATTAGATAATTAAATTATTATTAGATAATATTTCAGATCAACTAAATCTGTTATTTGTGAAATAACAGATAATATAGTTGATAGGGGTAATCAAATATGTTAATTTTGAATTAACTGATATCTAGATATTTATCTTATTAAAATAAATATTTAATTTATAATAATTATTACGTGTCAATCACTGATTGGGTATCAGAGATTGACATGGACTACTGTAGTGCCACATGGTGCTACAGTAGTGGGGGTGCAACAACGTAGTACCATATGGCACTACAGTGGTGCCGTGAGGCACACTGCTGCCTCACGGCACACTATAATGCCACGTGGCACTGCAGTTGTACACTATTATACAATGAGTCTCACTGTATTGAGTAATTTAAAATTAAATATTATTTTTAATTTTTAATTATTCCTAAATATCTTATACGTCATTATCTAGAATAAGATACAAATTTTATTCTAATGACATCAGTTGATCTAGGGGTGTGCAACTGTCCCGAAAAACCCGTCCCACCCGAAAAACTGTCCTGAACCGAGCGGGACGGGACAAGAACTTTACCCTTGGCGGGATGGGACACGGGACAAAAAATTTGGTCTCGACTTGTCCCGTCTCGTCCTGATCTTTCATAAATAGCCCAACTTTTCTATTTTTTAATAATTTGACCTTAAATTTTTTTAATTTTAACCCTTAATTTTTTAATTTTTAACCTTTAATTTTTTAACCTAAAATACCCATCCCGACCCCCCGTCCCGTGCCGACCCCCGTTCTGCTCGTGATTTCCCCTCAACACGGGATGGGACGAGACTTAAAAAAATTGTCCCGTCTCAATCGGGACGGGATAAAAAGGCTAAAAAATTGTCTCGTCTCGTCCCGTGCACTCCCCTAAGTAGATCAAATCATCAATCGATCAAATAGAACATTAGTTCTAATTAAGAGCTTGAGAGAAGAACACAATTTCTTAAAAAGTGGTTTTTTCTACGATTAAGAGTTAATCAAAATCTCTAAAAAATCATCATCACGTTCTTTTAGAGAATCATCTCACAAAAATGTCTTCCTTATATTCTACATGACCATACACGTTCTAGTGCCGTGAGAATTGACTTGAAAGATCTTGGTGTGGATCTTGGAGTCTGCTGAACGTTGAAACGATTTCATGGGAACGGGAGAATCGATCTGTTTCGTGAGGGCGCTTGATTTAGACTACAAGGGGTATATGATTCTTAACCTTATATGTTAATTTAATATTCAAAAATATAATGGATACTAACTGATTGAGAATGAGTTCTCGATAACAAGTTTTTTTTGTTATCATAGCGTTCCACGATTTTATTTTACTAAAATATTCATCTTTTATTAAAAATTTAATTTTTTAAAAAATCATCTTATCTCACGTTTCCGTCGTGTACGCGCCGTAATCACCAACAAAAATAACCCAGATTCAATAGTTGTCTGTATAGTTTCTTCTTGCCTTGGTGCTCTCCGGACTCGCCAGAGTGAGTTTCTTATAGCACTTCCTTAATCCAGGCGTCGTAACGGTTGGCCATTAAATACATTTCGAAACAAAACATTACCCTTAAGTGTGTATCTCTTGGCTAGGATCTTCAATCAATATGCTTCCTTTGATTTGGATGGGAGTGTCATGTGCAAGATGTAATTATTAGACGGAACCCTCCAATCTTTAGAAGTTTCCGTAGTGAGAGCCTCATGGTTTGTGGGAATCTTTGAGCTTTGCGGGCATGAAACTTGATTTCATCTGCATCTTTCTTCAACTCTGGCCAATAGTACCCTCTCTTGAGCAACCTCACTACGTGGTCAGTATCACATGTATGCTAGTGGGTTTGTGTCAAAATTAGGTGATCCTGATCTGAACTAATACACAACACTAAGGTTCCTCTTGAGAGTCGTTTATAGAGTTCTCTTTGTATCAGAGAGTGTAGTCTTTCAGATCCTTAATTGCCGCCTCTGCCCGGTATAGTCAACGAATGTTTTATACGATCCCTTCAATCCGTCTTTTCCTTTTCATCCTTCATCGGCAGCCTTTCCTTAACTATGGGAGTGTATATATATATACTATGATATATTTATAATATATTAAAATATATTACGGTAAATATGCATAACACAATATATTATTATATATCATAAAAATATATCTATAAATTACATAATATTTTTGTGTTGGGGTTGTTACGCTAATAAGGCCCATTATTAGTGGGGCAATCTCGTTTATTTGCAATATTTTTTAAGTTTTAAAGATGTCATTATAAAATTCGACCATTCATGTAAATTATAATTTTTGGGTCATTTTTCTTTTATTTTCATATAATGGTCTATTTATCTAATTGAGTAGTTTGCATCAAAGTAATGTAAATAAATAGACCATCGGCCCAGACTAACATAAAAAATATCCAGGCCTGAAACTAAAGTAAAAAATAACCATTTGGGCGCTGCCCACTGTTTTAATGGCTAGTCTTTTACGGTTGCAACTGCGTCCGCGTACCGGTTCGTGGCTGGGTATATGTCCTGGCGATACTGAGTCAAAGGTGGCTATGAGCTACTGGGCTAAGGTTCTGTATGGTGCCAAGGTTGCTAATCCCACTGCGTACTCTCCCAAGGACTGGTTCACCACCAAATTCGAGTCCATAATTACCTTGACCTTTGTTGCTCCCAGCTTTTTTGCCATATAAAGTCCTAAGGTAAAAGCCTCATATTCTACAATATTATTTATGCAAGGAAAATCGAGCTTGCATGTTATGGAAACTGTTTTCCCTTTTAGATCAGTTCGGACTATTCTCACCCCTCCTGTCATAGAATTCGAGGAGCCATCAAATTGCTAAACCAATGTCACAACAGCTCCAGATAGCATGATTTCTTCAAAAGAGGAGTTTTCTTTGGTTGGTCTATCTTCGCTAGTGTATTTTGCCAGCATCTCCACGATAGCTTGCCCTTGATTTGCTTTGGTGTGACGCAAGTTATGTCACATCTAGATAATTGTGGGAGACACCTTGCTAATCATCCTGGCAGTACAGGTCTAATCAGGAGGTATCGAATTGGGCCAGTCTTGGTCCTGATGTGAAATTTGTGTGAGAGAAATAATGTTGCAGCCTCTGGGAAGCATATATCAGAGAGACACATGCTTTCTCTATTTTCAAATACCGCTCTTCAGCTCCTTTCAATTGCATGCTCACGTGATGGATCAGGTGTTCCCTCCGTCTCATCTTCTTACGATAGTAACGCTCTGACTGTTTTGTGAGTGCATGCCAAATATATCCTCAAGGGAGTTCCTCCTGTTGGTGCTTTCAGAGTTGGGAAATTCATGACTAATTTTTGGATAGTCGGTAGGTTTGTTGGCGCTCTGTATCCCATTAAAATCTCTTTCCTTTCTTTAGAAGCGGTGTGATTTTTGTTATCGCGGCAGCCAATCCTAGAATGAAGTGACGTATCTATGAAAATTTGCCAAAAAATTTCTTCAACTTTTTTTATTAGCTGGAGGGATGGATGTTGTGATCATTCCCATCTTTTTCGGATCAACATCTATTCCTCTTTGGTGCACAATAAACCAAGAAACTTACCAACAGTGACTCTGAAAGCGCACTTCTTTACATTCATCTTGAGATTGTACAACCGACATCTTCAGAACACTCTTACGAGTGTTTGGAAATGGGTGTTGCGTGTTTTTAACTTTACCCCATATCATCAACGTAGTCCTCAATTTCCTTCCTCATCATGTCATGAAAAAAGGCTGGCATTGCTCGCTGGTATTTGGCTCCGGCATTCTTTAAACCAAGGGGCGTCATTGTGTAGTAAATTTTTTTAACGTGGTTCACAATGGTGTTTTCTCCGCGTCTTTAATTGACATTTTGATTTGGTTATAGCCGTTGAATATATCCATGAAAGACAACATGTAATGACGGGTCCTAGCGTCCGTAAGAATGTTCATATTTAGAAGAGGAAACTCATCTTTTCGGCTTGCATGGTTGAGGTCCCTAAAATCGACGCATATCTTGACTTCCCCATTCTTTTTCCTTATGTTCACCAACCAATCCGAATGTTTGATGGGCTTAATGAATCCAACATTTATGAGTTTCTGCGCATCTATCTTAACTTGTTGCTTGACCTCTGGATGAAAGTTGCATTTAGCTTGTTTAATCGGAACTGTCCGAGCTTGCACGTTCAAATCATGACACACCATGTTAGGATCCAATCCAACATTTCTGTATAGCTCCAAGCAAGCATGTCTCGTTATTTTCTTAGAAGCGCAATAAGTTGAGCTTTCTCATGGGGGATTAGTGGAACGCTTATCTGAATCATTTTTGGAATATCCAGACAAATTTATGAATTTTAGTTCCTCTATTACCGCTCTAGTACCATCTTGCATGTGTTTGGGGGTTGGGGCCATATCTTAATACTCCATGGGCGTTCCACCTTCCGTGCTTGCATAGACATGTTGGGTCATAACATCACAATTGGAGCCTTTACCTTTTGGCAGGTTAGGCCCCACGCACTGTCATAAGCGGTACGCTATGCGTCCATTCGACAATGTTATGTTGGTGCATTGAGGTGTTTTGGTCTCAGCATTTTGACTATTTTCGGCTCATTGTTTTTTCTTTTCATTGAGATACAGTCGTAAATCGTCGTCATCGAGCCCTCGAATATCAAGCCATGGAGGTAGAGTTGTCCCAGCCGTCTTAGAAGGTCCCTCCTTATGAGTAAAGTCATCATAAAACTCTGCATCTGCAAAGTGAGTTTTTGTATGGCCGAACGGTGTTTGATTCCCCACAATTTGTATGGGTTTCAGACTTGGACGCCTTTTAACACACTGATGATATGCAGATGCAATGAGCTTGTGCTTGTTGAGCCATGGGCTTCCTAATAGGACGTGGTAGCTCACCTCGGTATCCAGAGCATGGAACTTTGTTACATATTGAATAGGGGCCACTCTGAGGTCTAATTGAATATTCGCCCAAGCATAGTTTCTCCAGAATTCCCAAACTCGGCAATTTATATATGTAATCGGATGATTTTAGACTGAGAAATCCCAATTGATATTAGGACTGATAGTGGTATGACGTTTACAGATGACCCCGTATCCACAAGTGCCCTCAGTATATGTACGCCATTTATTTATGCTTCCACATAGAGGGGTCCTCAGAGATCAGGATAGGAGACTTCCATGTTTTCATCCGTGAAGGTGATTGAGTTCGTGGTTCCTAAGAAGGCGTTGCTGGCGTGAGCTTCAACAGAGAAGCACTTGGATTCATACTCAGTGGATAAGTGCATAAGTGCTTCAGTGGCGGCTTGTCTCGCTTGTGTATCGTAACCGAGCTAATCAATCAACGACTTGAACTTAGGATTACGCTGAAGTGCCCTAGTGGTGGGGTGCTCACTTAGTACCTAGTGTGTTTCAAGGTCAGTTTCTCCTTCGGCCCCACTGATGTGTATTACCACCGCTGGTTTCTCGTTTGGTTTGGAGACCTCCTACTCGGTATCACCTCATCTGTTAGGTTCTGGCATTGTTGGTGAATTCGTGTATAATACGTGAATTTTTAAATTTTCATATTTCAAAGTCGATTGTTGGAAAAATATAGAATAATTCACATATTTTTTACCTAAGATGATAAAACGTGTATGATACGGAAGCGGTGTAAAAAGAAGCCGTAGAAAATGAGAAAAAAATATGGTATACTATATAATAAAAGTCTGAGCAAAATAAATGAAGTGCTCAGTTAGCCCGGTGGCAGGCTTGCACATTGCTCTGCTTTAGGGCTAGGGTTTGATCCTTGGGAGTTTCTTTAACTTTTTTCTTCTATAATGCATATGCATTTTGGTTTTCTTTTTTCTTATATTAGTTGAAAAGCACATGTTTCTCATGTGATAAATTTTTTTTTAAATTATACAATAATTTTTAAAATTACTATTAATGTGAAATGATTACATTAACTTTCAAAATGTTGTAAATCTAAAATAAATAATAATAATAATTTTCTCATATATACAGTTAAATTATTCTAAATAAAAGAAAATTCCGTATATCACATGGAGATGATATATTTATAATATATCATCTATAAAAAAAGGAACTTGATTAAATTGTGCATCATTTAGAGATGATAAAGTATATACAATAATTTTAATTAAAGAAAGCATGATCCTAACAAATTTATATCGTAAGATGAAATGATAAGAAACTAAGAAAACAAATATTTGAGAAGAGAATTAAACGATATTTATGTTATAAATATCTTTAAAATCATATACATGATCTTTCACATTCCAAATATATAATAATACAAAATTTTAAATTTTATAAAGTATTAGTAAAAGAATGATTAGTGAATAAAATTATAAATAAATTAGATAAAAAAACTCAATCTTATACTATATTTAGTGGGGCTTAAGGGTAAAGGGAGAAATCAAAATTTTCTCTACTTTAAGCCCATTTTAATATAGTAGAGATTATGAATTTATGTATTAATATAATTGTTTAAGGAGTAGTAATATCAATTTGAACCAATTAAATTGGTAATTTAAAAGATTCATATTGATATAAAAAAAAAGAGAGACTTAAAATTTTACTATAATTGGAGTGTATTTAATAAATAAATAATTTATTATTTACAATTGATTGTATAATAATACTATATTCATGTCAAGGAACACACATGCTTTTGTTCGCTTTATATATATTATAAATTAAAAAAGTATATACATACATAAATTACTCTAGACCTAAAATTGACTTAAAATGCCATGGTTCTAATAAAATTTTCAAAACCATTATCCCACTCCCGACTCAACATTACAGGAACCTATATTCTGTATTTACTGCCTTCAACTTCAACTTGAATGAAATTGAATCAGTACTTCCAATAACATTGCACATAAATTTCTTATCTTCACCGAGAAAATCGCCAATATCATAAATCCTTCAATTGAAGTTGGAATAAATATTTCAATTTAAGCATTACAAGTTGGAAATTCACTTGACAGAACACATTAAATCATTATTTTTTGTCAAAAATTTTAAAGCATTTTAGTTCTAAAGACATGAATTTAGAACTCAAATTATCAACTTGACAATACACCAAATGTGAAAAATGGCAATCAGAAATCAACTCCACGCCACGCACTATCTCCAACAAACAACTTCTCTTCAATACAAATGAAATTTTCTTTCTGAATTTATTAATCAGAGAATTCATCATACACTAGCACTTCTCTTCCACTCCTCATCTCTTCTTCTTTCTCTCTTTTCCTAAACCTAAAAAATGAAAGGGTACAACATAGATAAAGAGAAAAGAGAACAAAAGCGATGTTGATGATTTAGAACGTCTCTCTCTTTCATTTTTTATCTTTTCACCCTTGATCTCCCTCCTCTTTCTGCCTCTTTTGCTTCGCAGATTTCATTTTCAGTTTGGGTTTTTGTGAATTTCTGTCTGCAAAGAAATAGAAAAAATGATTTGAGAAAGTCATCGACAACGAAGAGGTAAGTTTTCATTATGAGAGCATCACTTTCTTGCTGCTACCAGCAATGAAGAGCTAGGCTCAGAAGCCAAGAATCCTCTGAGATAGAGATAGATAGTTGTTCCATCTTTGGTTAGAAAATTTAAAACAAATCTCTCTAATATTTATAACATGGTGATAATTAATTAACAAAGAGAAAATTGGTTTAAGTTAACGGAAAGGACTTGAGGGGAATTGTAAGAGACTTATTGACAGATAAGTAAATGGAGTAGATGATTTGAATGGAATATGGATTTGAAGGGAATTACAAGAGATTGGTGAGGAAAGTTCATTCTTAGAGTACATCCATTGAATCCATAAGAAAAAGTTGAGGGGTGATTCAGAAAATCAAAAGTTTCTCCTGAATTAAGTCACTTTTAAATGTACTAGTCAAAAAATATTTGCTTCGCATGCTTGTTAAACCAATTTAAATATTTGAATTTAAAACTAATATTAATGTTAAAATAAATATGTTATTTGAAGATTTGTAAGAAATCTAAACTAAAAATAAAATAGTAATAATAGAAAATACATCAACATGTTTATAACGTTGAAACTGTACTATAATATAGCATTCCTCCTTGAATATCATTGAAAATGATTTTATTTGATCAATTTGTCATCTTTTTAATAATAATTATCATATTGAGGAATGTATTCTCTTATTAAACATATATCAATGCATTTACTTAGTTCTATTTATATGAATTTTCATGTTTTTGATAATATAAATATTATAAGATATTAATTTATAAATTTTTATGAATAAATTATTATTGATTTTAAAAATAAATATTTGATGAATAAAAAATCTTTCATATGTACGGATATTCACGTATCTAATTACATAATACTATAAAATATTTAATTTTACTAACTATTAATAAATGAATTATTATTGAATAAAAATAAGCTTTCATTTCAGAATTAAATGAGAAAATATGAAATATATAATATGTACTATATTTTAAGAAATTTTAAAGGGTAAAAAAGAAAATCAAAAGTTTCTCTCCTTTAAACTCATTTTAATATAGCATAAATATAAATATGAATATAGATTTTTAATATAATATAGATATAGATATAAATTAAGCATTTTGTTTTTCATTTCTTTTATTAGTTATTTTGATTTTTTATTCAGTATTTTAGTTTTTCAATTCACAATAGTAAATATTTTAGTTTTTTAATTGTTCTTCAATGATAAGCATTTTAATAGAGTATAAATAAATAAATAAAAAACAATGTTAACCATGTTAAATGAGAATGAAACTTTTATTATTTTAGAAGTATGAATTATCTATTAATATAAATATAAATATAATTAATTTAAGATTAAATAAACTAAATATTAATATTTATTTATTAATATATTGTTTCAATTGAGTACAACATGTATTTATCGACTTTACTTATTTCATATTTTAGATAATCATGTATTTGATCATTTTTTATCTTGTTAATGAAATTATCTAGTTATAATTTTTTGTCTTTTATCATATAAATCTTATATATTTTCTCAGTTATCATATATTTGTCGTAATCCGTATTTTTACGTCAAACTTTTAAAATGAAAACATATGATACACTTAATAAACGTACCTAAATTCTTACGTAGTGCGTATTATTGACCAAATTCTAAATGTTTGACCGTTTAATATATGTATTATACTTATTGAATAATACTCTATAATTTTACAATGAATTAATTAACTATGGGTTCTGGGTCTGGCCATGCCTCATTGAAGCTTGGTTATGATGTGTAGAATCTCCAACTTTTCATAATTCCCTACGATAGAGTGTGTACCTTTCTTGCTTAATGATTGACTTGTCATGGCCACCATCTCCTTTCCCTTGTGTTAAGGAAAATGATTTTTGTCAACACTCGACTGTTTGGTCGATAGCTCTAAAGTGTCATCTTCAATCTTGTAGTGAAAGATCATCCAAATAGCCTAGAAGAGAGTTGGATGCCTTGATGGTACTTACAAAAACTTGGGTGCTTCCTTTCCTCGTTGGTTTGGGGCTTCCAAGGCTCGGGCAACTTGGTGAGTTCATCGGCTATCCACATGTCGAGGATGGCATGAAAGTTCCTCCTCACATGCCCCCATTGAAATTTTGAAATATAAATTCTCTATTTCTTTTTCTTTTTTAATATACTTGTTTTATAAATTTAACCACTCTTTTATTCCCAATTACTCCTATAAAATTGATTTGACAAATCTATTTATTAGGCTATTACATGTCATTGAGATATACTGTTTGTAAAAAATTTGGAACGGATAATATGATAAAATGGATAAAAAGTTAAAAAAATAATGGTATCAGATAATTCACTACCATATATCATTTACAAACAACTTAGTGTTGAACTCGGCTTAAAAATATACCATTAAAATTTGTAAAAATTATATCATGAAAATACCTTTATGATATACAGTGAAATATCCACTGTAAAAAATATCGTGAAAAGTATATAATATAGTGTAAAAAGAAGTGACATATTGAACAAAATTTCTCACTCTATCCTGATCATGTCCAATGATTTCATTCAATAACTCACCTGATAGGATTGATTATTGAATATCTCAAGCATAAGAAAAATACCAACACAACTCCTATTACTGTCAATTTCACTCGGCATTCTGGTAATAACCAATCTACCTTCTCAAGGAATGGAACAACACTCTCTCGAAGTGATAAATTCTCCATCAACTCTAATGCAAGCACATTTACTCCACAAAGATAGTATGCCAATAACGAACAGAAACCTACAATAATATGCCAATTTTGTTAAAAGTCCAGACACCATGTTCGACAATGCTTCAAAGCATTCCCTAACTTGTGTAACACTCCAACCATCAACCATACTATTAGTGGACAATCTTCTTCTAATTGGCTTGTGGATTCTACTGCTTCCCACCATGTAACCTCAGATTTCAACAATTTATCTCTTCATCAACCGTACGAGGGTCCAGATGATATCATCTTTGGAAATGGGTCATGTCTTGAGATAACACATACTGGTTCTTCTAAACTCTATTCACCATCTACTTCATTTTCTATATATACTCTATATAATGTCTTGTGTGTTCCTTCTAATAAGTAAAATCTTATTTCAGTTTCATAATTTTGTAAATCTAATAATACCTTTATTGAATTTTTTTATTCCTTTGTTGTGAAGGATCTCACTACGAGGGTACCTCTCATTCACATCTAGAGCAAAAATAATGTATACGAGTGGCCTCAAACAAAAGATGTTACAGATGGGCCAAAATGTGCATATGTTAGCATCAAGGCATCACTTGATAATTGGCATCAACGTATTGGTAACCCTTCTCCAAAAAATATTCAATATCTAGTTCGAAATAAATATATCCTTTACTTTCGTCTCGGTCATTTAGTCAATTTCATTGTGAGTCTTGTCTCTGTAATAAAAGCCACAAACAACCATTTGGAACTTCTAGTCTTAAAAGTTGTGGCCCTCTAGATTTACTTTACATAGATGTGTGTGTTCCTTCACCAGCTGAGTCCATGGATGGCTTTCGTTTTTATATTATCTTTGTAGATCACTTCATAAAATATGTTTGGTTTTTACCTATGGCTCATAAATCTGACGTGTTTAGCATTTTTTCTAAGTACAAAGTCATGGTAAAAAAGTTCTTCAAAAACTCCATTACTACCATTTACACGGATGGTGGAGGTGAATATAAAGGATTAAAATCATTTTTGAGACCCATGGTGTACAACATTTAGTCTCCCCTCCCTATACCCCTCAACACATTGCTTTCGCTGAATGCCATCATCGTCACATTGTAGAAACAGGTCTCACCCTACTACATAAAGCCTCATTTCCTTCAAGTTTTTGGTCTCATGCATTTTTTGCTGCCACTTATCTCATCAATAGAATGCACACTCCTATTTTAGACTATAAATCACCTTTTGAAGCACTATTTCATGAGAAACCAAATTATTCTAAACTTCGGGTGTTTGGATGCTTATGCTTCCATTGGTTACGACCATATACAACACACAAATTAGAGCCCACATTTTAAGCCTTGTATTTTTGTGGGATATTCTAACATACATAATGTTTATAAATGCTTGGACCCAAGAACAAACAAAATTTACTTTTCACGCCATGTTGGTTTCACTGAATCAACTTTCCCATCTAATAATGCACAAAGTCAGCCACATTCTCCACCTCTTGAAGCTGTAATCACCACTTGGACGTCCCTCTCTCACTCCCTTCATGCACTAGAATCACCTCACTTCACAATTCCCATGCCCAACACAAAACTTTCTCATTACAATAACAATTGTCAATTGATGCCACTAATGCTAATACTTCTACACGCGACCTTATTGTTTCATCTTTAATTGACAACGGACACTCGATCAACACTATGGCTGCCTCTGGATGTGAATGTGAGCAGGTGTGAGGCCCTACCACCTCAATCGAATCAACCTATGCCACCTGATTCACTTCGCACTTATAAAATGGTTACTTGTTCTCAAAATAATATTTTTCAACCCAAACAGTTGAACCATGTTACTAAACATCCTCTTCCACTCCCTCTTGAACCTACATGTGTTTCTCAAGCTATTCGGGATCCAAAACGGCGAGCAGCAATGTGTGATGAAGTGAATGCCCTAATAAAAAATGGTACGTGGGATTTTGTTCCACCACAACCACATCAAAACATAGTGGGATGCAAATGGGTTTTTTGCATAAAGCATAACTCAGATGGGAGTATTGATCGGTACAAGGCCCGACTGGTGACCAACGGTTTCCATCAACGCCCCGGAGTTGATTATTATGAAACTTTCAATCATGTTGTTAAGCCAACCACAATACGACTCGTTTTATCTATCGCTATCAGTTATGGATGGTCTATTCATCAGTTAGATGTCAATAATGTCTTCCTCCAATGAACCTTAATCGAAGAAGTTTACATGTCTCAACCTCCAGGGTTTGTCGATGAATCTAAACCAAAATTTGTTTGTCAGCTGCACAAATCACTTTATGGTTTAAAACAAGCTCATCGTGCTTGGTATACTGACTTAAAAATTATCTCATCGGCTATGGATTTGTGAATTCTAAATCTTATGCCTCCTTATTCATTTACAATCATGACTCTCTTACCATTTATTTTCTATGTAGATGACCTTCTTGTAATAGGAAATAACAATTCCCTCGTCAAGAAATTTATATGCAATATGTTGAAATAGTTTTCTATTAAGGATCTTGGTTGTATAAACTTCTTTCTCGACATTGAAACAATTTGGACTCCCCATGGCATGTTTCTTTCACGGGTGTTAAAGATTCTTCAACACCCATGTCTTCTACAAGCAGACTCATCCTTAATGATGGTACTCCATCTTGTGATGCCTCGCATTATCGGAGTTTGATTCGTGGTTTGCAATATTTGTTGTTAACTAGACAAGATATTGCTTTCTCAGTTAATAAACTTCTCAATTTATGCATGTACCTAGTCAAACACATTGGTCAGCTGCTAAACGTTTGTTGCGTTATCTTAAGCATACCACTAATTATGGCATCTACCTTCGACGCCATCAACCACTCTTGATTAACGCATTCTCTGATAGTGATTGAGGTGGAAATAAAGATGATTACACTTCTACCACAACCTATGTTGTCTATATTGGAGGGAATCTCATCTCGTGGTGTTCTAAAAAGTAGAAAATAGTTACACGTTCGTTAAACCGAAGCCGAATATCGAGTTGTCACTTCTACCACTATAGAAGTAACATGTATTAAAAATATTCTAAGTGGCTTGGTATTACTCCAATTCAGCCTCCACTAGTAATGAAAATTAATTCCCACACTAGTTCAATCTTAGCATTGAAATATATAGGTGTAATACTTAGATTTTACTTTTAAATTAATAGAACTTTGGACTTCTACATTTAAAGAGCAAGAAATTTTATCGGAAAGGCAATAAAGAATGTAGATTCTCCTTAAAAATTTCATGTCCTAAGAATTGTAGGAATCGGACTCACAACATCATGATGTTATTTATAAACATTAAATTACCAAAGGCATGAATCATGCTTACACAAATTGATAATATCATGGAAAACCAATTAGATATGATGACAATGATGAAATGGATCTGGTTGGTCATGCTTATAATTTATATAAAACCACAAATGAACATGAGGAAGGGTATGTGGAAGAGATGAGGACTTCAATAAAGCATTGGAAGATGTCAAAACTCCTATATATCCAAGTTGTACAAACTAAAAACTATAAGTGGATGAATTGATTTTCATTAATCTTTTAAATGTCGGGTGATATGCTAGCTGAAAACGTACTTCCCAATTTGATGTATTCCGATTTCTTAAAGTATTCAATTAGGAGTATATACCAATATTCATGCACGCGTGAATAATTATTTTTTATTTATAAAAGACATTAAAAATCTAGATACACGTCCTGAATGTGGTTCTTCAAGATGGAAAATAAGTACATATAAAAATAAAGTAAAAAAGTTGTTCATGTTACTTTCATAATTGTAATTAAATTTGTAGTCTTTTCTTAAGAAAAAGAGTTCCGAGTCGATCCATATAACAAAAGTTGGTGTTTGGATTGAAGCATATAAGAAAAATGGTGTACCAATGAATGTTATCATGAGTATTTCTCGGGCCCTATTAAGACCACGACACGCTTCCTTCTCCCTAAGTAGAAAGATCTTTTGGGGTCTTTCTAGATGTCTCTCCACTAGCTCGGGTTAAACAAGGAACAAGGCCCAAGGTTAAATCCTCCTAACCTAAGCTAGAGGTCAGTGAAAACAGGCCAACAACTATGATGAAGAACACCTTAGCACAAGATATATGAGGCCAAACGCTCAGGAATCAACAAGGTGGGAGCCTGAAGTCTTAGCAGCTTGAGAGATCGTGCACACACGTCATTATAATCATTATCAGCCGAAAGCATATTTCCATATTGCTTCCGTGCTATTAGACTCAAGATCCACCTGTCCAATTGTAGTTCTTCGTGTGAGACAGGTCTCCCTCGAGTCACCTCAACCCTCCTTTACGTCGGCTCGAGGTACATCAACATTAAATATCACTCCTATTCTTTCAAAGTAGTAAGATGCCACATCCCAAACTTCTCCAACGCGCCTTGCCAAAGGGTAAGCCTCGGGTACAAATACCCTCTCCGACCAAATCCAAAGGTAAGCTCACCTAAGACTTACAACACATCTGCTAAAATACCTCTACACTTCTAATTTAAGTATCGGATGTTCTTAGGCAAGACAACAATCGTCAATCATCCTCGTTCTTTGGGTTCTTTCATCTATGGTGTGCAGGTCTACAATTCACCATTATAGGACATGTGTATTTGGTGAGATTTCTGCATGAACAAACATAGACGTTGATGAAGCTATTGTAAGTATGTCCATTTGTATTTGTGAGAATATATAGGTAGATTTAATAAATTTACTTGGTTACCAAAAATTAAATGATAGTCTTTGTAAAGTTGCTGGAAATGAAAGGCGCGCCTGTGCAAGAGGCCTTACATCTACAACACTCAATAATTTAACACTAAAAGATTGTCATATGAAAATGTGGTCTTCGGTCAGCAATTTTATAAGAAAATCAGAATAAGGTATTGAAAAAATAAGTTTGGTACCATTACCCAGATTCAATAATGCTTTTTGTTATCAGGGTAGTCCAAGTAATTCAAACATTCACAATCTTTCGTTGAAGCCTTCTCCCTTGGTAAAGTAATTGTATATGGTAGTTATTTGTGTTTTCAACTTTCATGCTGATACTTGTTTATTGATGATAAAGTGTGGCAATAAATTAATAAAAAAAACTTTTACAAACCAAAGATAATCATTTTTCTATAATTTTAGAATTTATAACTAAATATTATTTACGATTAAAAATATTTAAGAGAATAATAATCTCCGGTATATTTAATCATAAATTTTTTTTACAAACAATAACCACTAATATTGCATTCACGTTAACGTAGTATAAAATTATGATGCATTACTAAACAGAATAATAATATATTTTTAACAATATAATTATTATTTGTTGTATACTCGCTAAAATCAAACTTTTTTAAGTTCAATTTTAGAAACCTCATACTAAACGTGCGCTGATTTTCTCTGTCAACCGGCGTGCAAAATCACTTCCCTCCTATTCTTCGATTTCTTTTCCATAGAGGTATTTCGTCAAAATACTGGCGCCTTCTTCAATCTCTTTAGGCAGCTGTGCCGCAAGCCTTGCTAGTCGAAATACCGGTGAGCTTTTGCTGGAATCAACCAAATTGAGCTTTAATACTCGGGGTCATCGGAACGTCGAGACATCGTCGAAATTTCGCCAACATGTCGACACCCGGTGGCAAACAGCGAATAAATTGTTTTCCGTATCGGTGTCGGGGTGGTAGATAATTCGATCACGTCGACGAAAACGTCTCGACACAATCGATTTTTGCTTCCTTAATTACGTGTAACGTTCATTTTCTGGATGTTGTGCAGTTGAGGCGTATTATTTCTGTAACTAGGCAAAATGGGTTACCGACCAAAAAAACAACTAAGCAAAATTGGTGAGAAGCAAGATAATGGCATTGCTGATATGATGTTGCCTCCTACTGAACAGGTTCTTATGAACTTAAATATGTCGTCTACAGATTACATCATAGATACATAAAATGTCATTGCCTTTTCAACGGTATTGGTGGTTTTGAATTCGGGCCCTTAATCCTTTCTAATGATGAAGCACCTAAAGTTTGATTCGGTATAAGATTCAATTCATTTTGTTCGGTTTGCAGTTTGTAAAAATATAGCCTTTTTTCCTAATACGTAGGATATATCCAATGAGATAGATTTGAAAGTAAAGAAGTATCTGCGTGGAGAAAGTATTAATCTGGAGGTATGGTCCTCTCTAAGGATTTTATTCTCCTTTTATATATGTATGGTGGCAAATATATACTTCAGGTTTTGCAAGATAAAAAACTTAGGGGTCAACTTGCTGTTAGAGAAAAATTATACGGAAAATCTGCAAATGCTGCTGTCAAGACTGAGAAGGTAATTTCTTATCCTAATGATCTGTTAGTCTTCGTAACCTAATAGAGCTTTATTTCTAGATGCCCCAGACTGATTTTTACCTTCATAAGGGAAGATAGATATGTTTATTGATGAAGATGTTGTGTTCTACATTTTACGATTCGTCATCACTCATCATATTGATAATATTCTAATTCCATTGTCTTCATCTGTTGAAAATGTCTTATATGCTATTTATTTGTAACATCTTATTTTTTATTAGCTCATGCCAAATGAGGAGGCTACTTGGAGGCTGAAGGCATTGAGAAGACATGGAGGATTAAACAGGAATCGATTGCTTCTCAAGTAGGCATCTTAAGTAGAAGGAATCAATATGATATTACTTTACCAGGTTGAGCGCATTGTCTGATTTCTTGCAAATGATCATCTAGCTAGTTTGTTGTTTTGCTGTTTTTTGACTTGAGGAATGTGCTATATACTCTCCAAATTTGCGGACTATTCAAAATGTCATCCCTTGCACTTTGCTCAGTATGGATTCTCAGTCACAAGACAAAAGATGAAAAGTAACAGAAATTTGTTTACCCCTTCTTCCCCTGGCGTAAGTTGTTGTACTAGAAAATCATGACATAGTCTTCAAAAATAAGAATTCTTAGTAATCAGGCCTTAAGGTCAAGAACCACTAATGTATTTTTGTTATTCAATAATTGATGCTGCCATATTCAGGAGTTTTGTTTATGAACAATACAGAATTTTGTAGTATTAATGTGTTTCATATCTGCAGCACTTGGTCCATACACTATTGATTTTACTGAAAGTGGGCGGTATATGGCATTTGCTGGACGCAAGGGCCACCTGGCCATCGCAGACATGCAGAATTTGAACTTAATGAAAGAGGTTTAGGTATCCCATGATACTTTATGTGGTTTTATGATCATAACCAGTTTGAGATGAAGTAAAAAATTTTGTGAATTAACCTGGCATTTTCTTTCTCAAGTTTTTTGATCTTGAGGTTGCACTTGTAAGTTGAGCATTCTCTTCAATGTTACTTTTAGTTGTGACGAGCACTAATGGGAAACTTTATTTTGGAAGGTTGGGATTATAAAGAGAACATTGTTAGTATTTATGTTCATTAGGGGCACAACTTACTCTAAGTTGACAACTACTTGATTGAACTTTTTTAGCCTTTCGAGTTCTTGTATGTTTTAACAAACAAGTATGGCCTTTAATTAATGATATTATGTTTGTTTGGATGTGTATGTACTCTATATAAAGTAGGGTCTGCCCGGTCCGGATAAGAGCTTGACATTTAGTCAGTGTTGATTGTTTCAGGTCAGAGAAACAGTGCATGATGTGGTCTTCTTGCACATTGAGTTGTTTTTTGCAGCAGCACAGCTAAAGTATGGTCTTCGTTTTCATTCTCTTGATAATTTATTGTGACTCTTTTGTGTTGCTTCTCTATAGACTCCTGGTCTCTAAACATATGGTCTAGGAGCACGAATTTGTTATTTTATATATTATTCATTTGTCACACCTTAATCACCATTCGCATATGTGAAAACATGTTATATGTATTATGTAAGTTTCGTTTGGAATCAACTTTTAATTTTCCTTGCATTCTATCTGTTAGAAACTGATAACAAAAACAGAGGCTGCTAAAAGCTTTTCAATCTGGTATCCAACCTATGTGATCCATTGTTTTTAATTTTCCTTCATTTTCTTTGTGTTTTACTGATCATTTGCTCTAGTTGCTACGCTATATTATTAACTTTAATCGCATCATAAAATTTTGAAGTGGCATTATTATTAATTTTCTTTTTTGGCATGGCTGCTT
This sequence comes from Datisca glomerata, assembly GCA_003255025.1. Taxonomy (NCBI): domain Eukaryota; kingdom Viridiplantae; phylum Streptophyta; class Magnoliopsida; order Cucurbitales; family Datiscaceae; genus Datisca; species Datisca glomerata. The sequence continues at coordinate 981,968 of QANY01004032.1, read as the reverse complement.
CTGTTACATTTAAAAGCCAAAACATAATACAGTCCCAACTACAGATATTGTCATCGAGCTCAAACCTTTGACGTCAGGTCATCAGCATATTTTAGTTTATCCTTACTAAAGTTTACAGTTCTGTTAGATCTCTCCCATGGTGTTCCTAGTAAAAGGATTTTTGACATGATGAGATGAATTCATGTCGTGAACTATTACTTTTACGTGTTTGCTTGGTTTGCTTGCTTTGTAAATCTTCCCACATACGTCTTATTCCAGGATTTACCTTCTAACTTCCATCTGTAAAGGTTTTCCTGAATTTTTTTGCTGTTATATGATGATCGAAAAATTGTTTTGCTTATTTTTTTTTATTTATCTTATGAAAATGAGAAGCTCACCGCTAGTTAATTGAGTGACAGGTATGCTTATATCTATAGTCGATGGGACAGAGCGTCATTGCCTAAAGGTCTGCATGCTATCTTTTCGTTTTTTCACTTCCTTTCTTAAATACTTGTTAAAGATGCATCGCTGCAGAGCTAAGCTTATAGCTGGTTTATCTTTCAGGAACATGAAAAAATCATGAGACTTCAGTTTCTAAAAAACCACTTCCTTTTGGCATCTGGGAACATAAATGGGCGGCTTCATTATCAGGATGTGACAACAGGTTCGATTGTCAACATATACCGAATTGGTTCATGTTCAAGCTTTACTAATGTCATGCAAGTCGATCTCTATAATGGAGTTATTGCTACGGGTCATTCAAGCGGTACAATTATGTCGGAACCCTTCAAAACTTGGTACAGTTAGGCCATTAAGGAAGGAGGAGAAGAAAAGAAAGGAGGAAACAGAAGCCGAAAATGAAGCCGCCATTGATGCTGTCAAGGGCTTTTTGCTGAAGAAGAAAACAAAGGGAAGGAATAAGCCAAGTAAGAAGATGAAAAAGAAGCAGGAGTTGATTGCAAAAGCAAGGAGACCATATTTGGAGGAAGAAAAGGGATTGTGTAGAAAGAAGCAGAGAATGAGTGAAGAAGTTGAACTTCCATATTTTTTGCAGCGGTTTGAGCCTATAAAAGCTACAAAACGATTTTCCCGATTTTTATTGACAAATTTGTAGATTCTCTTATTAGAGGGGTTATGTTGTGCGGACTTTATCCGTTTGGGTCAGACTGGCACAACACCGATTTTTTTCAAGATCGGTTGAGATCTGATTTGTTTTTTTTTTTTTGCTTATTTAGTGAGAACATATCTGGATTGTCATACTGATGTAACATGATAATAAGGAGTCGACCATGAACTCAATTTTGTAGCTAATTTCTTTAATTAATGGTATTCTTGTATTTATTATTTCACAATACCATTTTTAAAACCTTTACACGCTATATATTTTTATCACACACTGTTGGAAGTATGAGGGATTATAATTTTAATTCAAAATATAGAGAAACTCTCCCTAAATCATCTGACACTCATTTCGTATAAAAATCGGCCAAAAAAGAAGAGAAAAATGAAATTTTAATTTTCCGATTTTAATGTTTCTCAAATATACATATAATATATGTAATATATAAATATATATACATATAATATATGTAATATATAAATATATATACATATAATATATGTAATATATAAATATATAGTTTTAGTTTGTATATTCATAATGATACCATGAATGTTTTAGAGCGCCTTAAAGATATATTTTTCGATACTATTAAATAATTACAACTCATCTTTATTCCATAGATACAAACACTAGTTTGACTTGGGAGTGGTGATTTAACAACAGTGGAAGACAAAGTGACTTTGTTACTTATTCCATTAGGAACAGTAGATTTATATATATGTTGATACGAACATTGATGAATACGTGATTTTGCATTTGTAATATAGCTGGGAGGGGAGAGTGAGAACTGAAAAAGAAGAATTGATCACCTTCCGCTCATCTTTTTACAGATAATAGTCTGGATTTGTTCAGAGGGAGAACAAATAATGACAGTCATCATAATCCTAAACTATTTATGACTTCTAACATTTGAATAATCCTAAACTTTTCTAGATTCTAACATTTGTAACTTTCGCTATCAAAAAATGACTCAATAGTGAACTGTTGTGATCTCTCAAACATCACCTCTAAAGTTTTTAAGAAATAGTCTAAAATTCTTTAAAAAAAAAAAGAGTCACGTCTGTTTCTGTTTCAATCCACACTCATCAATGGAATCTCAAAATTCTGTACAAAATTCGGAAGTTTTTAAAATTTATTTCTCAATCCAATGCTTTAACTCATCTGGGGGATGATGGGCGAATACTTCCTGCCGTAACTCAGGGTCAACCCTTCCTCCTATCAATTTTTTGTACAAAAATAAAGTTGTATCCAAATGCCAGTGGGGCAACTCGAACCTTGAACGAAGCCAATGAAGGCGAGCCACTCGCTCACTATATCACCTGAGCCCACCTTTGAGGCTATACCACTTTCCTTTGACCTTTAAAAAAATATCAAACAATTTCATATATACTTGATGAGAATCCAAAATGTGAAGCAGAGGGTAAGCTCTTTGACAAGCTTCTGAACATTACTTAATTAAACTATTCCAACAAAACCTCATCTGACAAAAGATAGAGAAAAATTCTTCGACACTTCACAGGAACATGGAATCCTATTTCTCATTTCGTTACAATTAGCCTTTACCTTTACCTTATGTACAAAACTTAATCAATGTAAAGAATAATTACAGTATCCTAATATACAGTCATACACAACTTTTATTTCGAAAAAGAATTACAAAGCAAGGAAAATTTTGGGGGGTAAGGGGAAGAGACTACAAAAAGGAACCAGCCACCGACATCCTAATTTATATCATTTAGAAGAATTGTGTCATTGCCACAGCAATTTCGTGTGTTAGTCTGTACATAATTGTATCAATGCCTGCTGGTCCTCTCCTTGCCTAAGTAATCATTTTTCATGGGTAAGAATTGTTTAGAACTGCAGATATGGCAAAGCAGAGTAGGTAAAAACAAATTTTACTCACCAAATAGACTTGATTTCAAAGGAAATCTAAGTGATGAGGATCCCTTTACTTTCAGCTCCCGGAGTTGCCTGGTTTTACTTTGTTTCTCTACTTTGTCCAGCCCTTTGCTACTTTCTCCGATTAAAAGATCAGGTCCTTTTTTCACCTTCTCATGGTAAACAGCAGGTGGTGTGAGGCGCAACTGTGGCATTTTTTCTATCTGTACTACTCTCTGATCTTTCTGTAAGTTGGTCAGGATCTCAAACTGCATGATCCAATTCTAGTTTAGATTAATTCTAATGGAAATGTGTAAAAGCATAGAAGTTAATGATGATACTTAGAGAAGTTAAAATATACCCGTGATATCTGTTGAAGCCCATAAGGATGCTCCAACGTGTCTGTTTCATGTGGGTGTTGTACCATAGTGCCAGATCCTGGTTGGATTCTCGGGGGAAACTTCTTCGATAAACCATTCTCTACAAGAACCGATTTACTTCTAGGCCGTTGAGATTTATTAATTGGCATGCAAAGAGGGCATCCAGATGAGTCACCACCTGATGCCGAACTTTCCAGAACTTCGCATTGAAGATGAGTTGAATGACCGCAGTTAAAAACACGAATTCTAGAGCTCAACGGGCTCTTGGTAAGGAGGCAATTACATATACAACACACAAGACTCCGAGGAGCATACCCATGAGAAGCCCCCTTCTTGAGTAAGCTCATGGTGTAAAACGTGTCGTCCTCTATCAAGGATTTGGCAGTATCCTAAATACAATATGCAAATCAACTAAAAAGGTATGATTGATAACATCAATGTGAACTTCTTAAACTAGGTACGTAATTAATATAAAAACGTTTGCACATAAACTGTGATTATGACCAAGGCCTTAAACTCACTATATTCAGAAAATGGAATTGTGTAAAATAAACATAGGGGAGAGATAATAGCTTGATGAATGATCCATATATATATATATACACACACGCACACACATCTACAGGCTTTCTCTGAGGGGACACCGTCTAAGAGCCAACAAAATAATACTACATAATAAAACACTTTATATGAATCGCATACAAACACTCAAAATACTTCCTGACCAAGGGAGGCTTCTTTTGGCTGGCCTACACACTCGCTAACTAATAAGTTCATGAAAAGAGCATGCCTAGCACACGAGTATTCCCTCTTGGACTCACCTTTGACCTAGAAACTCTGCAAAATGGCCTACATGACACACCTTGTGGGAGCCCAATGCTTATTTTCAATTAGGTAAGTGCGACTAAACAAACTGAAACTAATTTACCCATGTCGAAGAAACTGAGCTAGTTCATCATTCAATTAGAGAAACTAAGTTAGACAGAAGTTTTTGTGAAGGTGCCCAGAAAGGGGAGAGGCGGAAGGGAGGAAGGTGAAACTATCAAACTTCAGGATAGTTCAGTATCACTACTGCTTGGTGTACATATTCTGAAACCACGAAAAATACGAAGCTAACTATCCAAGAAGACAGATTTGTACTCACAGATACCTATCAAATTATACAAGTATATACCTTCACTTACAGATCCAGACTTCCAGTAAAATTCAGTAACGATTACTAAGATTTTTTTCTGGGGGGCTGGGGAGATGGGGAATTGTGTTTTTTTTTTCTGGATAACGCGGGTATCCGGGCTTGCACCCGATTAATCACACGGGCCCTGAAGTTAACGATCAAGTAAACCTCCAGTGGACTTGGGTGCGATGTGACTAGTGATCTCCAAGAGCAAACTTAAGGTCTACCAGTCGAGCTACATCTCAAGGTTGGGGGGGGGGGGTATGTTGCTGCTCCAAAACCAGTGTGTTCCTTGTTCATTGTGTAGGGGATGTAATTGCAAAATAATCAAAATTCAGGAGGTGTTTTTGCAATTTGGAATTGTTTTTATTCTTAGAAACTTTGTCCTTACATAAAAGGATATTATGTTGTCAAAAACTAAAAAGTTACTTTATATCCACCACATTAACTCAAGCTTGTATATTCTAGCTAGTCGATTAAATACATCTAAATTACATAGATATGTCTATTTAAGTGTTGTAATTTCATTGTGGCTTATGATTTTAATATTTCAAATCGTTCTTATGCCTGGGGACGTGTCGATTCCCATGTAACGTGTTCATTCATACAAAATCACATATATGCATATAATTAAACAAGCCAGATGATATGTTTAAAGCATGATGGAAGTTATGATGTGAATATACCAGAATTCTCCGTTCAAAGCCATATGTTCCGAGCATCCCCAGTATGGTGAGTTTAAAATCACCAAACTCCTGGCTGCCATTATCAGAAAGGAGTTTCGACATGATAGTTGGAAGGCGAACAAATCCTATCATGCCCTCAACAATCTCTTTTATGAACCGGGAGAACAATTTCCTCAAAATATGAGCACCTTTGTGCGACTTTGAAATTTTCCAATTAATAATGCATGCACCTTCATCATTCTCTTTGCCTGATGACTCAGTTACAAGTCCATTTTTCTCTATTTGAGTTGCTGTGACATTACTATATGAATCTATTAAAGGCTCACAAAACCTGGAGCAATATTGGAAGACAGTTAGAGTTGAATATAAATGTTTTGATGATACCTACTAAGGCAAGTACTTGGAGTATTCACTCATCAACTATTGAAGAACAGAGCAAGACTACCAACAACATCAACTACCTATTAGCAAACGACATAAGGCATTACCTTATAAGTATTTCACAAGGTTCCTGGCATGCCATTTCTTCAACATTTCAAAAACTTTTAATGGTAATAGTCACAGTAAACAATCTTTCTTACTAGGAAGACAAAGTATAATTGGATCTTCTATTAAGATTATTAACTATTTATTGGAATTATATTGGTGAGAGAAAAAGGGTTTTGTCCAGTCTAATAAGTTGCAGATTCAGAGTAATCCTTGGAAAATGTGAAAAAAAGAACAGATTTGAAATTTGTTAAATTACCTTTGTCCTCGTTTAATTATATCTGAAACAAAACCACGTCTCAAGTGATGGATACCTAAGACATGATATCTTTTTTTGGAAACTGAAAATTCATTAATGAAAAAATATACAAACAAAAGGATGTGAGCCGAACAAGAAGTCCACAAAAACCAAAACAAAAAAAAACAATACCACAAACAGAAGTTATCCCAGCTGCGCAAAATAAAAAATAAAGGTACAACCTTAAACAGTTTAGACTTTGAAATCTGTGAAGAAGCAAGGAAAACCGTTCTACTCCAGATCGAATTAAAATCTTCACGCTTATCATCGAACGTCCTCTTATTATGTTCTAGCCATAAAAACCAGCTTGAAGCCATCACAACGCATCTCCATAAAGTCATTTTCTTTACACTTGTCATGGCTACCATGATATTATTTCATCTTCTTATCAGTATCATCTCCTTATCCTTTTGCTTCAGGATTTTCTTAGAGCAGTTCCGTTTTACCTGATTAACTTGGGGTGAAAATCGGATTCGAAGCTTATGTTCCATTAAAACTAGGCTTTCGCGGACCAACTGCTAACCTAACTACTTTCAGCTATTCATATGATGAACATATAACCACAGAAACGATGAACATATCACTTCTTGTAACTTCAATACAGAACTTACTAAGTTTTTCCTATTCCATCCTCCACTGCTAACCTGTTGAAAAGAAAAATGAGAAAGCCATGGCCAGAGGATTGCAATGAACTCCATTTGATTTAGTGCAGTAAGGTTTGTTCCCTCTTCAGCTTGGGAGGCTGGACATCTGAAGAGTTAAGGTCCTCAAAAGGCCTTATTGCAGGGAAGTGGCTGTGGAGGTTTTCCCAGGAGGGTTCTTGTTTTTGGAGGAACGTAATTGTGGCTGTCACTGGGGACACTGTGGAACGTGGTTCCCTTCCACCTCATGGAGAGAAACGCCTCTTTCATTTGGAGATTTATTTGCGTAAGACTCCTTTTCAAAGCACATCTTCAAAGGAGGGAATGGGGAAGGGGTGAATTTTTGGGTTGACCGTGGTGTGGGAGCATTTCCCTGACTGGAGCATATTCCAGTTTCTTCAACTTTGCGGTGAGCAAAGAGGCTAGATTGTCTAACTATCCGGACAGAAGTAGTGGAAGTGATGTGTGGACTCCTATCTTTAGAAGGGCATTCAATGAGTGGGAGGTACATATGTTGGGTGACTTTTTAAGCAGGCTTTATTCTATCCATTTGGGGTCTGACTCTCTCGATGCAGTTGTTTAGAGAAAAGATTCTCATGAGGAAGAAAGAGACCACCCGCGCGAAGGAGGAAGGAGGAAGGAGGAAGAAGGAGACTGTTCGGCGAAGCACCACCGCAAAGCACCCCCGCGAAGCACCATCGAAACACCACCGCGAAGATTCCCAGTTCTCGATTAGGGTAAGGTTAGGTTTCTGCTGCAATTTTTCTGCGCATCTGGAATTGTTGGTGAAATTGGAAAAGAAAATGAAACAGGGATCCATCACAGTGAATGAAATTTAAAATGAAACTGGGTGAAATTGGTTCTATTACAGTGAATGAAATTGTTGGTGAAATTGGAAAAGAAAATGAAAATGAAACTGGGTGAATTTTGGTTCTATTACAGTGAATGAAATTTAGAAGTGGTATTTTGCTAACAATTGGTTTTCTCCTTTCTTTGTATTCTTCCTACAGAACTTGCAAAGGTAATTTGCTAACTAATACAATGCATTAAGACTACTACTATCGGAAATAGAGAGAAATATGGAACAGAGAGAAATATCGGACCCTAAAACAGAGCATAACCAGGAAAACAAAGCATAACAAAGAGTTCGGTCAATATATTCTCTTAATCTGTCTCCTTCAAATGCAGGAACACCCACAAAATCGTTTGGGCAGAACAAAGAATGCAGTAAATCGAGGGAAGAAGGAGAAAAAAAATTAAAAAAATCCTTCGAGCAGCGACTGGAAAATAAGCGGAAAATACCTCACCCGAGACCCTCTCTTCCTTTGCTTTCGATCCTCTTCCTTTGATGACTGAAATTTTTGGCTCGGGAAAGCTTTAGGGTTTGTGGGATTTTGGGGGAGATCGATTTTGGGGGATCCTTCGATTTGATTTTGGGAAAAGTTAAGGTTCGTGGGTTTGATACGGGTTGTTGCTTTCGGGTAAAATAATTCGGGTAAGGGTGGGTCGGGTAAGGGTCTCAGGCAAGATAAAAACTTAGGGATATTTTAGTCAGTTCACTTAAAAATTAACAACATTATAACAGATTGTACTTATGTGTCTTTTTTGAAACTAAAGGGATGTCCGTATCTTTTAGGCAAACTTCAGGGGTGGTCAGTGTTTTTCCCTAAATTCTATTTATATAAAGAGAGCATGTACAAAAAAGGTTCGGAGGAAAAGAACTCCTAACCGAACACCAAAAGGTTATAGTTAGTCTATACAAGCAGCCATCCAATTACAACTAAGCATAAATAAAGGAACACCCTTAAAAGTCTTAGTGTTGGCTCTCCAAAAAGAAGTGAAAAACCGTATTTTCTTCTAAACTATATTAACATCCTCCGAAGTTTCTTCAAAAATTATTATGTTCCTCTGTAACCAAGCATGTCAAAAAATTGCGAGCGTGCCGAAACACAAGAGTGTTTAAGTTTCCTGTGGATTTTCAGCTGAAGAACCTCACCTAACAGCCTCTCCACGTGCTCCTGGGGAACCCAACTGAAACTAAGTTCATATCTCCATTTAGACCAGAGAACATGCGCAACAGAGCAATGTATAAAGAGATGGTCCAGACTCTCTCCATTTTTACCACACAACACGCATCTCGAAGGAGATAGAGCCATGTTCGGATGTTGAAAACTTACTCTGGACGTTCTCAAGCGTAAAGGCTTTTATTAGTTTGGCACGGTTTGTTTCCTCTTGGGTTTTGTTTATGAAATAACCTGGTTGGACTCCTTGCTAGCTTTACACATAGAGATAAGCTCTTAAAGCTATTAGTCCCCTTCTTTGGATTTTTGGCATAATACAATCAACTTTATCGCTACAAATAATGACAATAATGACAATAATGACGAGGAAAAAACTTCTTAGTTCGATAGGAAAATGCATCACCAAGAAAGTTATTCTTCACTAGATTATATTATCACTTTCCTCCACAACTTATCACAACATACATAACATATATGACAGCCATCATAAAGCATCAAGAACTTGGTATGCCAATACTGTATACTGGAAGACAACATAACAACCACACAATCATAAAATGAAGAAATCATAGGCCAGAAAGAAAATTAAAAAAAATTGTACTCACGAGTCGAGTAATCTGAACCAAAGTGTCTCTGACTCCTCAGGATTCAAACGAGGAGTGTTCCGCTGGCACAATATGATACAGGCTTGCAATACATTCTCTACATCATTCACCTGAACCACAAAGATAAGCATAACATGAAGTTTCCGAAAGCCCACATACAAATAAAAAGCCTTAGCATTTTCCAATTAGAATGTCATGCTTGCAGACCTCTACCAATTGCAATGCGGAGCTGAAATGCTCAGCGACAGCAGAACCATTTAAGGAAACCTTGGAAACTAAGCTCCCAATAGCAGTATCAAGGTTAGTGAATTTCTCATTGAGGCTGGAAAGCGTTAGCAACAGAGCATTCCCAACATCACCAACTCTTTCTAATAAGAATGCTGTAGCATCAACAACCCCATATTGTTGGCATAGGCGTAAACAGTGCTCCACACGATAGCTATCAAAAGTCTCCAGGAATTTGAGAACTGATTCGCGTTCGTACTGACATAATAGCTGTAAAAGCAAATGTGAAACACAAGATGAGGAATTAGAAGATTAGAAGGCAACATAAATGGGCTAACCATAAAAGAATGTGCTAATCGATTTGCAAATCAACATAATTGAGTAACAAATCAAGCGATCAAGCAATCAAGATTTATGAAGTAGGAACCTGGTTGATCAAATATTAGACACAATTAAATCAGAGTATTATCAAAATGATGGAACATGGTCAACAATGCAACTCCAGGTAACAGAATGGAGGAGGGGTTAATTTAGAAAAAAGAACACTTGCATTAACGCTTAATCGCAAAATTTATGAAAAGTAAGATTTAAAAGTAATTCTTGGAAAGAGCTCAAACATTTCCTGTACTTCTAGGGAGAGACGTGCTTACCTCCAAGTAAAGCTCAACAATATCATCAGTCACATTGACCGGATTGTTACGCATAAATTTGGGAAAATCAGAGAGCCTTTGCAAGTAATCCTTCACTTCATTTGACATATCCTTCAACCCCACATTATCATCTCCTAAGTAGGAAAAGTTTACTGTTCCAGACAAATGAGCCTCAATGACTGTTTTCAAGTAAAGGAAAAGGCTTCTTGGATGAAAGCGGAGTTCAGAGAGTATATCTGGGGTTTCATTGTTGAATTGGTCAATGACCAAGAAGAAGGCTCCCTCTCTGCAAAGATCCAAAGTTTGAAAAAAGAATGAACAAATAGACCCAAAATTTACAAGAAGGCTTAGACCAATAAAATGAATCTGACAAGTGAGAGAATATCCAAGCTAGCTCATAAGTAATAAGATGCATCACCTGTTTAAGTTAATGAGCTGTGGGATTCGAGCAATTACTGCAGATCGAAAAGCAGCGTATTCATTGAGAGTCAACTCTAGTAAGATTTTATTGATGAAGGAGAAGGCATGAATGGGTTCATTTAGATCTTTCATATAGCTGTCCAAAGCAGCTACATATTGATGTCTGACTGTATGAATTAGGCCACAAACCTAACAGACAATGAGAAAGATTCAAAGCACAGATAAACCAATTAGAAAATACTATATATCGCATGCTTCCAAAATGATATCATAGTAGTAGAATAAATAAAGTTATTACTTTACCTAAAAGGTTACCTGGTAAAATTGTGCTTTCTCGCATAAACTTAATACATAAGATGTGTCCCAATGGTTATCAGACACTACTACCAAAAGGGCAAGCACCTGCTTTTCCCTTCTTTTTGAAGTTATACTTTGTTTGCTATTTCTTGGTAGACAATCACTCTCTGATGTCAAGTACTCCAGTATCTGACTCAGTACACCTTTCGAGACAACAGCCTTCCCACGTGCAACATACTCTGCAATAAACTCAAACAAATGACCTATATCCTTCTTGGAAGGCCACCCATCTGTTTGGGAGACATCATTGCCAAGTATATGAACAAGAGCGTCAACAATATTCTGAAGCAATAAATTCTGATTTCCAATGATCGAACTGCCGTTTTTCTCCACATCCAGACTTGCATCATCTCTATCATGCAAGGAAGATTCTGCCTTTGGGATTTCAGCGTCGACAAAAGCACATCTCAAAACATCTAAAGTGGCTTCAATATCTAATTCCAATAGATGGTACACGTTCAGATATCCTTTTTCAGATGATAAGCTAGAAACTGTTCTTGAATTGCGGGCATCAGCATCCTCCAATAAAAATTTTAGAAGTTCTGTTTTAAGAGATGGCAAACGTGAAGGTGAAAGAGTTCCTTGTCCTGCAGAGAGACATCACTCAATTTTTAGTTTCCAACAATCCTTTAGTGAAGCTAAAAATTGATACAACTCGAGACACGTTACATAGAGGAGCAGCCAGCTTCACTTCATCATAACTCATTCCATCTGGTTTCTTTGAAGTGTTAAAATTCAGCATACTCATTCAAGCATAGAATTTAGTCCAACTACTTGGTTTAACATTGTGATAAGACAAAAAAATTGATACGACTGGATCATAGAGTACATGTCAAGACTTACCAAAAAAAGTAGAGTGCAGGTCAGGACTGGAAAGTTTACGAAAAACGTTGTTTATGAAAATGTTAAGCTACAACATATTTTATACCCAGGAAATTGATTATCCTACACAGACATCCATGTGGCAGATTAGCTAAGTTCAACAATATCATGATTCGAAATGAAAATTCTCGTCCGCTACTTATCAAATATATTTAGTTTATCAAGAAGAGTTCATTGGAAAAACCCTGTAACATTTCAATTGGAAGTACTCTACCAACAGTTACTCAAGTCATACCTGGAGGGAAAGCAAGACCTGAAAAACAATACTTCAGATAAACTAGCATCCTGTACCTGTACAAAGAAGAAAAACAACAGGTGAATACTTTAAAGAGGCATTGCTGGCAGAATGAGACAAAAAATAAATTAAAGGAAACGGGATGATTAAATACCAGGGATGTATTTTGTACAATATCTTTCATTAATATTAATGCAAACGTCAATAAGTGACAAAAAGAATATCATTAACACTCAAAGTTTATTAAGCGAAAAAAAAAATTATACTTGAAGAAATGTCTACTGTGATCCGTTATAGATTTGGATGTTATCAACTGAACAAGTTAAAAATGCCTCATGACGTAAACTTTACCATTCTCTCTCTCTCCTTTACTCTTTTGAGAAAGAAACAATATTAAAGAATGAAATTCTCAATAAAGGATATTACAGATATTAGAAAGTAATAATGCATGTATGGTCACTGCACATCCAAAGCAAATAAATTCACTAGCTGGCTGAAATTTTTATGGCTAATGATTCTTACTGGAAGGTTCTTAAAATGAATAGTATACGATATTCCCATAGAGAAGTCTGTTAAAATAAATCAAAATATAATCGTCATGCACGAAACTTTTTCTTAATCAATATTCAGCGTTTAAGAAACAGAAAATCGGCTACTTCATCAACCACAAAAACAGTGAAGGAATGAATACTGTCACATTCGCATATATAAAATTATAAAAACTGTAACTGTAAAAAAGAGATATGTAAAAATCTTCAACAATCAATGGATTAGACTTGACAATCACGACATACCCTAGGGCAGAAGCATTTTCTCTTTGACTATTACGTAATGCTACCAACAGCTCCTCTAAAGGTGCCCTGAAATCATCTAGCCCTTTGTTGAAAAGATAAATCAATGCACCATATAATCCATGTTCCCGGCATAATCTAACAACCTATGAGCAAAAAAAAAAATCAATATTAGATTCATAGTTACATAACACAAAAAATCATTAGAAAATTTTTTTGGTCGGTCATTGGGAAATTTTTGAAGTTATGAACCTGATTAAAATCCAAGGAAGAAATATCCATGTGAAGGACACATTGTTCTACACGCTGCAACCACCCCTTATGGCTGTAATGCTCCACCAGTTCTTGCATAATCTTCAGAATTAGGAAAAAGAATAACTATCTGCATATTATTTCCCAATATAGCAAGAGAGGGAGATTGTGGAAGAACACTTCAATACTGACAATACCTCTGGCGGAAGAGATCCAAGCATGTCCTTTAATACATATGGTTCCAAAAGCTCCAAAAATGTGTCTACTTGTGACAAAGATAGATAATCTTGTTATAATTAATGAAAGAGGAAGATCAATACATTTAAGAAGAGAACATTAAAAGGTCGGTGAAGACTTCAGTCCCGTGTAGAGAGTCACATTAGAGAACAATGTACATACTTCACAAGCAAATTACAACATTGCTCGTGAAAAAGAAAGGCTCAACATTACTGGACAATGACATCACCTTATTTTTGTATGCAATGTGCCTTTTGTTTTGCAATTTCCTTCATAGAGTTTTCATACAATGATAATTATGATATTAATACTTAACCTTTGCTATATAAACAATCTATGAACGCAAATGAGCCATAATGGTCCTATGAGCTTGTCTAGGCGCGTTGTCGAAGACCAACTAATGATTCAAAATTAGGTGAGGATGTAAAAGTCAAAGCCAGAAGCAATGCCAGGATAAAATGCTGGTACTATCATCACATTAACCCCCCTCTTAATTAGATATGACCTGAAGAGAAAAGCGTAAAATCAACCGGTCAAAGAAACTTTGCAGAATCGAGTATACTAACACTTAAGTCAATCTTCTCACTTCAAATGCAGCTGTTGCAGTAAAGTTAGGTCGAACCAATCTCCGGTAAGGATCTTTATTGCAATGAATATTGCAAAAAGCCCCACTACAAGAGTTAAATATGGGAGAGGAGAACTACCCACAAGACGAGTCAAGAGACCACTCACTACAACAATGGTATCAAAAAAGACAATCAAATCTATTTACCCATCCCTGGCCCCCCTCCTCCACCCAGAAATCCCTTCCAATTAACCATAACCTTTTTGCAAAAGGAGTGATCATGATGTATCATGAGGATGCCTTTATACTTAGGACGAAATTCATAGTCAACTAAAGATACAACCTCACTTTTCAGAGAGAACCATTAAAACAAGCATTTAATACAAGAATAATGTATGTCATATGATTATACCTCTCTGTTGAACAGCCACAAACTTGGAGAAAATTTCATCAAAAAGTAAATCAGTTCTCTTAATATGAACGCAAAACTCAACAGAAACTCCACCAACACGAGAATATTGCTCTTTTATTTCAGAGTGCACAACACAGCTTCTATTACTTGGGTCATCCATTTGCTCCATTTTTCCTAGTTGGTTGCAGAATGCCACTGAAATATAGGAAAATACTTCGTCCACATACGATAAAAGCAAATCAACCAAGTATGGCATTATAGCCTCCTGTACAGCCTCCAAGGATCTGGGGAGGTCAACAACTCCATGAGCATGTCCATCATATATAGTCATTGCCATGTTCAGGGAACCCATCCAATCACCTGCTTTCCGTAACACCTCAATACGCTCCTTCCATGGGAGAAGGCGGGAAACAACAAGATGCACAGATCCAAGTACATATATAGAAGCTCCTCTTACAGCTATACAATTGTGATAAGCCTTCTCGGGGTTCCCGAAGCTATTGATGAAGAAAGTATGATATGAAACTACATCATCCCATCCAAAACCATCTACAGCAAAACTCGTTTGGTGAATCCCAGTTCCATCCTTTGCAAACAAACAGATTTGTCCGGTCATTGTTAGAACAACAAGCATCTGCACGAGCATACAGCACTCAGTCAAACTTCTCAAATAACCCTTACTACAAGCAGAGAATCTAAATAAGAAAAGGGATATAGACAAAATAGTATCAACATGTTTGGAAATGTGATAATTCTACTACTGTTCAATCATAACGCATAGAGGTTGTTTAATCCTTGCTACTTCATGGAACACGTCTTTGAGTAGGATTGAGTGCAAGACGACTCTTTAAGTTTATGGCTTTACTTCAATGATAGGTAACACACTAGAACACATCTGTATCAGATAAAGTCTTTTGGACAAACTTCTTAGTTAATTCTCTTGTGAAACTTGTTTTAGTTCTCTGAGTGAACGATCTCGATCCGCACTCTGACCAATTCAAAAGTTTGGAGAATGGAAGTCCTACAAGGTAAAAGGCGACTAGCTACTAGAGAATGGAACTCCTACAAATGTGCAGGTTTTGTTTGGCTGGTGCATCTAGAAAAGCATGTAGTAGGCGTTATGCTTCCTTCAGAAATCTGGCATTTGAGAATGCTAGAAGAGCATTTGCAGCCTATGGGTCTAGCATAGGATTTGCACTTCAATCCCTCCAATAGTTTGGTGTGATTGGCAAGGAATAAACTCAAGAGTTGAGAGGTTGGAAATCCCATTGATGAGGAAAAATTCTGTTTTTTTTTCGCGAAGCAGTCAATTCATTTAGCCAGAAAAACCTTAATGAATTCTTTTATGGATAGCTTGAAAATTTTCACTTTCCTTTACCTGATATCTTGGGGCCGTCATGTGAATAACATACCACTTTTTACTGATAAGGAAGGTGTGGGATATGCTTCAAAGGAGAAGAAAATGTTTATACTCTAGTTGTTTTCCCTTGATATTTGAAAATGTAGTTGAAATTGATCCAGGAGTTTGATTTTTTTTTGTGTATTCAATTAAAGCACTCTCTTTCCTTGCTTAAATGGATTTCATATAGCCTTTCATTCATGAGAGAGAACGCACTCCTTGAAAGTGCTCAATTTTTAGCAGTTTTCTAGAAGTCTGAAAGGGGAAGAAATGATAGGACCTTGGAAAAGAATTATGAAAAAAATGAATTCTTATGGTATGGAGCGACTTATTTTCTGTCCTTTTTTTCTTAGTAAGTGATATATGTATAAAGAAAAAGCCCCGAGAACAGGTAATTACAACCTAGTAATGAGGATCTAAAGAGAGCCTGCTGGCTGATATTCTGGTTGTTCTAAAAAAAACAAAGTGATAAACAACCAAGCTACTCTCTTAACAAACTAATAAACCAAGAGAAAACTAAGATTTGTGATTTCTATCCCTCCAAAAGTTCTAAGATTTTTCTCCCTCCAAATAAGCCAAAAGAGAGCCAGAGGAACTGAATTCCAAAAGGGGTGTCCAAAACTCCTCCACCTAAAAACTTCCAGCAAAAATTGAAATTAAGGCAAACCCCATTTAATATGAAGTGCATCCAAAAGTTATCCGCAAAAAAGGGTCCAAGAAAAAGAACAGTGGAGGAAATGGTGATTATTAGTCCACAGTGAGGCTTGCTTCCCACACAGTGCTCCAGAAAAGAAAAGCATATGTAGGAGGCGTTTTAGTTTTCCAAATACTTCTCCAAGGAAAAGAATCCCCACCTAAGTCATGCGAAAACAAAAGAAGGGCTTCCCGGTCTTGTTCCAGCAAACCAAATCAGCTCCCCCACGATTAAATCGGTATGAAACAACATTCGGAAAATCCTGTAGCTCTTGAAACTCCCAGTCATTAAATTTCTATGCAAAACCAGGTTCCAACAAGTGCCAACCCATCCCCCTCTCCCCAAGCACCTTTAAGGACCTCAAAGTTAAACAACTTCTCACTTGTAAGATGTTTATTTTTGTTGTAGTTCAAAAGGAAGAAAGTTAATAGATGATGTACCTTTTAGGTTTCTTTTCCTTTTAGACTAAGAGTTCAACACAATGGCCTCTCTTTTCACTACAAGGAGGGCCTAACAATAACATGAAAGTTGCCAAATTAAGCACAATGACGTAAATTTCAAACAATTCAAATGATTTCAAATCATGAACCTCAAGTCTAAAATCAAGTGAACTGTTCTCAATGATCATTTTATTGTGCATGTGGTGCTTAAGCCTATACAGATTCTTCAGCCCGTCTTCGAATGTCCATCAGGAGCACTAATAATGTATTGAAAGAGGACAATTGTCCCCAACAATCTCAAATAAATTCATTACAACAAATGATAATGACAGATACCTGGTCATCTAACCAAGCCACGCCTATGGCTGCACTGTCAAGAGACCACTTGCCATATACTTTCAGCTCTGATTTGACCAACTTTGCTACCTGAACTTTTCGATCCCAGGCAATTGCAAGCAAAGAAACTCTTTCAACGACTTCAGCAGTTTCTGCAAGAAACTCAAACCTTAGACTAGAGTCATGAACAGGAAATTGTATCAATAGTCCATTTGGAAACCCAGAAATAGCTCAAAATGAGATTAGTGAAAACCCAATCAGTATTTTTTATGTTAGAAATTTAATTGATACATTTTGTGGGACTGCTGATAGGATATTGTCTCACTTAACACCTAATTATGGTGGCAATAGAAAGAATTCTGGTGCCAGTAGAGGCTGTTATGGTGGGCGCATATTGTATTTGTTAAACTGATGAGCAAAACCTGACCAGGTTGTTTGGTTAGTCAAAATTTTTGGTCAAACAAAATCCTTTTAGTTTTTTTGTTAATGAAATAGATTCAATTTAACAACCAACATCTATTTCAATTCAATAATGACAGAGAAACTTCAGGCTTTTTTCTATTATCATGCAGTATATATTAAATGCGTACCACCAGGTGAACTGCGAGACTGTGTAGTGCATTTCCAAGCAGTGTACGGCATAGAACCTTCCCGAACTCCATCTGGTTTAGGAAGCTGTGCATAAACTTCTAAAGTGGGACTAAGCCTCACCTAACAGAGGAGAAATGGCTTTAAAACATTATGAACAGAAGACCTGAAGTATACACAGTTTCCAATATGAATAATATATGGAATTTATGCTATCATCTGAGTGCTTCATACCACAAGAGCAGTTTGATTGGTGACAAATATCACCACGCCTTCTTCAATCAAAGGAGATCCTTCGTTAAAGAGTTTCCATCCTGCATCTCCTCCAACAACACCTCCCATCATGCTACTAATACTGCTGGTGGAAACTGTGCCATTTCCCTGAGAGGATGGCAAAGCACTTCCGCAAGAATCGTCAAAAAGGAGTGGTGAAGCTGATAGTACTGTGCCCGTTCTTTGTCCATCAAGAAGACACTATTTCAGTAAATTAACATCAGGAATCAATTTGGGAAACTGATTTATTGAGATTCATACATCATTTTTGAATAAAGATTTCAATACCAAGCCCAAAACATGTGTAACTGATCCATGCAAAATAATGTACTACCTGAGTTTTAACGGAGAACCTATTTAGTAAAGGAACGGGAACCACTGAGAAAGCATGTAACAGAACCAGACCCTTACTATCACCAGTAATAGCTTTAAACTGTCTAGTAACCTGAGAATCCTGCCCCAGAAACAATGTATGTACAACTGGGGCTGTATGTTCTCCAGATATAACTTTTGCCGCAGATGCCCTCAGCACGTCCCAAACATTAACATGGCCGTCGCTGTAACCAGCTAGGAGCAGGTCTCCTTGCTGATTGAAGCATATAGAAGTTACTGCCGCATTAGACCGATCTCCTTGCAATCCAAGCATCAAAAACTGGAATTATACAGGAAAACCATCACTAAGCAAATCAAAATATGAATCAAGGATGAAATTACTTTTGGAATAGGGATGATGTCAATAATGTAGGTATCAGCTTCACAAGATAATACGGTATCAGATATTATGCACGTACAAACTTTCATTACTATATAAGATCCTTCAATAGAATGTCCAATTCTCTAAGACGGTCATGGGCACTCTACTTCCATAAGAGTACTTTTATTAGCCACAAATTTTCTCATCATTAAAAGCGCCTTGGAGAAAATGGCAAGCAATTCCATAACATGGTATATCTCACACCGCTTCAATGAAATACTATTCCGTTCAGGGGCTTCTATCCTAAAGTAGCTCAGGAGGTTGAAGCTTTCAGCATTTCAAGGGTTGAATAAGAAGAAGATTGCTCAAAACTTCAATACTGTGGCCTATGTTCAGGAGGAAAATTGACAAATGTAAAGAAACAAAATAAAGAAGGCATTGATGAAAAAGCAAATTCAGACAAGGATTCAGATACTCTCATGAAAGCATATGCATATCGTTTTTATATTCCACACACACACACACACACAGAGCTAGTCCATACAACCTCCGGAAAACTCTTTCATCAAATCTTTTTCTGAATTTAGTACAGCATCATTGATTCAAAATAGTGAAAAAATTAATGAGAACTGCTTAGGGTTCAAAATCTGAGTAGAGTTCTGTGGCCTGAAAAAGAAAGCACTTCAGTTTACATAACATAAACCTACAACTAACTCTTTCTTACAATAATTATATCTCAAATTATAGTTGAGCTTCAAGGAGGGCAACAAAAGATGATGTAAGCAAGAAAAGCCAATGTGAAGATGATGTTTTGTTTCAAAGGAAAGCATCAAAGGCACTAACATTAAGAAGCTATATGATTAAATTGTATTAAGAGCAACCTTTGAATCCATAATGTCAGCGTTTTGAGCAGAGTATTTACTTGGGAAGACAAAAATAACCCCTTTCGCCATTCCCACGGCAATATAATTCGCATGAACTGCCAAGACTTGAGAAGAACCATGTTCACGCCTAAATGTCTGGGATGAGATTGTTGTTGTAATAATATTGTCAGCTTCAACGTCAAAGTAGCCTAACGTTGTTGAACCCCTTTTGACACCCTCTAGCCTCATTGGTTGAGCAGCAGCACCCTCTTCCCAATGCAAACCAGTGGAAGCCTGCTTCTTTTCGAGTTCTTCAGCCAATTCAAGGGGTTTCATAGAGGACCTGGACCTCTTTTCCGCTTTTCTACCAATCCTCTTATTCTCTAATTGCCCAATTCTCTCCTCCACTAGTTCATTAATGTCGCTCATTGAACTGGCATCCTCATCGCCATGATCCAGCTCATCATCCTTTGATCCAGGAGAACTTTCCTGTAAAGCCTGTGTTTCTGATTCTATAGTTTTGGAGTCCACTTCAATCCTTCCACTCTTACCAGATTCAGGCAAAGTAGCTACCAATTTTGAAGTCTCTTCCATGCCACTAACTTTCTCATCTGCCGAAGCAGACACAACATTTCCAACTTTTACTTCTGATGAAAGAAGAATTGTTGATTTCCCGTCAATATTCCCTTCGTCTTCAGTGTATCTTGAGGGCTCATGCTGCGGTTCCGCATTCGAATTTGAAACCAAGCTTCTTGGACTCCCCAATTCTTCACCGACAATATTAGAAACTCTCAAATCATTAGCCTCAGATGCTTGCTCTGCTTCACTTTCCAAATCGTTACCCATAAAAACAACACCACTTCGATCGGTACCACCCTGGACCCCATCTGTCACTGAAAAGCTACTAGTTACATCAACCAAAGCGGCCTGATAATTTGAAAATCTTTCATCATTATCCAATAACTTCTCACCAGACGCACTAAAATCGCCATTTGAAGAACCCAATCCACCAGAAGCAACCTCAGAATCATCGCCAAGAGTAGAAGTGAGCTCTCCACCGTCCAGAACTTTCTGCAAACCCCCACTAACGGCCCTCCTGGACTTGATCGCTGCGGCGTGCGGGGTGGGAATTGACCGAGAAGCCGCAGCAGCAGCCGCAAGTGCTGCCCCAGGTTTAGCATTCGATCTAACACCACCAAACAACGATGGCAAGGGACGCGAAATCCTTCGAAATGGATCGTCGGAGAATTCACCCACCTTCGCGCGAGAATTCGAACCCGGTCTCAACTGAACCAACTTTTCGTCCCATTGAGCAGATTTTGGCGCTTCACTCGCCTTGTGGCTCACCTCAAGAGCAGACTCAGAAGGTAGTACAGAAGAAGAAACAGAAACGGTGTCGTCACTAGTGACAGAAGCGCGGTGCTGATCAGCAACCGGAGAATGAGGGGAAGTGTCAGGTGAAGACGCGATGGAAGAATCCGAATCATTAAGAATCTCATCGATTGTGCGATAAGGGACAGAGAGGAGGTCATCATCGTCTTCGTCATTGGAGAGATGGGAGTGAATGAAAGCATCCAGGTCGAGCTCCATAGAAGATAGTGGATCGGTTGGTGAGCTTCTTGATCATCTCTCAAAGTTCTTCCTTAATTACGTTTTTATTATTAGTTCAACCCAATTCTGCAATAGATCCAAAGCTCATCTACTGCTAGTAACAGAAACTGAGCTGCAAAGAGTCAAGACCCAACAACCCAAGAGGCTTCTGCAAGTCCAAAGTTGCATCTAATTTGGGGAAAATTCCAACCTTACCCTAGAGCTTAAATTTACTTTTGAATCGTATATTGTAAACCACACCGTGAATGATGCATTGGCCTCGTTTATGATGATTGGACTCGGTCAAGATATTACTATATTAAATTTATCATATTGTATTATATTATATTGTGTTGAATTAAATAATGATGACCAGTATTTTGTGTTGTATTAGTTAAAAAATTGTATTACTTGTACAACGTTTGACACATCATAGTACTAAATTATTGTAAAACTGTTTGTCATAATTTAATTAACACAAGTCTCTTTAAAATTCATTAACATGTTATTTAACATTTTCAACTACAAAATAAACATTCAATCAATCAATAATAATAACAATTAAAACACTTCAAAAAAGATCATGAAACATCATCATTCATTTTCATAATTTATAATAATATTCATACAAAAATTTACATTCGCCAAGACATCACAAAATAAGCTTTCATGTTCACGACATAATGCTCATCCACTAAGGCATCACATATAACATATATGCTCCCTATAATGCATATCCACTAAGGCATCACAAAAAAATCATCACATCAAATATTTTTAATTCACCATTTAACAAAAGATCATGTATCCACAAAATAAGTATGAAAGGAAGCTTAAATTTATCTCTGACGGGGTAGTTTTACTATAAATGCTCGCTTGCGCTCGTCCTTCAAAGATCTGAATGCCAACACATTTTCTGATTTTGCTAGAATGAGAGTAAAGACATCAATCTCATCACCAACTAAAAGCCCGAAACTTTGTAACTCATCAGCAATGTCAGTGTAATTTTATCATCACCCATTACTTCACTACTAATTGTTTCCATTCTCTCAAAAGACTTCCCAAACATTTTCTCAAAAACATTGGCAATCTGATTCAAGTTAGTATGAAAGTTACTCCATGCTCTTGTTCTCTTTTTACCAAATAGTTGAGACTAAGCTTTGTTACTTTGTTGAGAACTTGAATTTTGTGGTACTGAATGAGGAGAAGTAGGGAAATCTTTACCTATGTCATGTATATTAGCCTCCCCGTACTCTCAGTTCATGTTCTCAACCATATCATTAGGAGTTTCAGCACCAAGCCCTATTGCACAATCCTTACCAAATATGCGAGCAAGCATTTCATAGTATGGAAAAGGCTTGTCTTTCTATCCTTTTGCATCCTTATTATGCTACAAGAATAATAAATTATTGTAAGTTAATATTATGACAACATATTCATGACGTCAGCAAATAAACATACATTAGTTTCAACATGCACATAATCTTGCCATACTTTATAATTCTCCACTTCCACACACTTTCTAACATCATTCCAACCAAACCCGCTCTTGGTCAACATGTCAATAACAATTCCATGCATTTTTTCACATCTTCTTAACTTGGACTCAATATGTGGATTAGGCTTTAGCCCAAAGTTAAAATACTTTTCATTCAAGTTTTTCTTCATAAGCGTTAGAGTACCAGATTTAAAAGAACTAGTATCACAACGATGCCCTCATGCAACTACTTCATCAAGTATGTCCAATAACGCCGCTTCCTCTATTTTGGTCCAAGAACGTCTACTATTTCTTCGCGTAGTCTGCTCATTATTTTGATTGTTATCCCCATCAATTCCTAATAAAACATATCTGGATCAATAATAAAGAAAAATACCACAAGACAAATAAAAGTATATGACAACTCAATCCAACAATAAAAGTATATGGCAACTCAATAATAATTAAAGTATATCGCAACTCAATCCAACAACAAAGCATATTGTAACTCAATCCAACAATAAAAGTAAAAGGCAATTTAATCCAACAATAAAGTAGTATAAGGAAACTCAATTCAACAATAAAGTCCAAATCCTCAAAATGAAATAAGGGAAAGTCTTAATGACTCGGTTCATTCTCCTTTCATTATACATATGCATAGCTAAATTATTCCGTCATGCACTCCATTGATCATACGAGTCTATTATCCCAATATATCAATCTCCTCCATATTCGTCGGACCAGCATTTACTTTATCTAGCTCAATTTCCATTGGGTCTATTAACATTTTTGTCCTAATCAGATTATGTAAAATATAATAAGCAGTATAATGCGACAATGAGTTATGTAGGATAGAATGACGGACTTCTTAAGATAGTCCATCGTATCTTGAGCAAACCAAAACATCTTTCAATAACATTTCTTGCAGATGCATGCTTCATATTAAATAGTTCTTCATGATTTAAAGGTTTACGCCAATTTCTTCATCTATGAATAGATGATAACGTGTCCCTCTAAATGGTGTAAGAAACCCCTCACAATTTGTATATCCAGCATCTATAAGATAATGATAACATGTGAAAGGGAGCTTCGATTAGATTATTTAAGATAGCCCAATTAGGTTACGGATAGAAAGATAGACTTCTTAAGATAGTCTATCATATCTTACCTGTAGGGACTTGAAGTCCATTAGGTCTACTAAGTGCATCTCAAAGTACTCTAGAGTCAAAAGTAGATCATTCTCATCCTGGTAGAACAAATATAAACTTTGTGTTTGGGGAACAAACGCCCAATACATTTGTGATTTCTCCATTTCTTGTTCGATCCATTGGCTTCTCACTTTCAACAACACGAACATCAATATAAGGACCATCTAAGGCTCCCAAACAATTCTATATAAAATATTAACACTCAAATTATTATTTGAATAATTATAAACAATTAACATTTTTCATGAAGAAAACTTAAGATAATGTATACTTTAAACCATTTACATCTCTCATCATTACAATTTGCTTGCATCGGAGTTGATGCTTTAAGTAGACAACCTTGTAGTCGTAAAGCTCCATGTAATACAAAATTGAAATACCTACTTACGATCTCTCCTGAACGATTGAATCCATTACCTATTGTACAAATCTTTACATGATAAGCAAGTATATGCAAGAATATGCACACTTGCTCCCCTAAAGTAACCAAGCCATCATTTTTCGCTCTTCTATCATTATGAAGTAATTCACGTAAGATACTAAAGGTTCTTCTATCCAT
Organism: Datisca glomerata; assembly: GCA_003255025.1. Taxonomy (NCBI): domain Eukaryota; kingdom Viridiplantae; phylum Streptophyta; class Magnoliopsida; order Cucurbitales; family Datiscaceae; genus Datisca; species Datisca glomerata. The sequence goes on along the minus strand of QANY01004032.1, from coordinate 957,550 downwards.
TCTGAGTTGTCCACACACGACGTATCATTATCTCCTATTATAATATCTAAATAACGTAATCGTGTTTCACGATTAGTAAAAGTACGATCAGCTAACAAATAAGTTTCATAATGCTTTCCGCCATATCAACTATTATCCATAGTGCCATCATGAATATACTCATCATTTTCAAATGTCACATCTCCAATACAAGATACATCAAAAGCATCCTCTTATCATCTCTATTCAAAACAAAAATATTTTTAGCTAAACAATTAATATAATAGCAAGTTGCATTCAATTCACACACTCAGCATGTACCAATTAATATAATAGTATAGAGACTTTTTTGTATTATGTTAAAACATACTTGTATTTTTGCATATTTTTCACTGATTTACAGAAAAATTGCCTCGGCCTTTTGATTTGAATATCTTTGATTTTTGTTCAATTGTCTGATTTTCTCTGTGATTATCTTAAACCATTCGTTTGAACTTTTCAATTGTTCAAACCATCATACTGCCAAAGGTGATTACATCAACAAATTACAGCTCAAAGTTTTATTCCACATGAACCAAATCTAAAATCAGGTCTATAATCAGATCTCGAATACAGAACAAACATAAAAATAGTTGCAGAATAAACACAAAACCAGAACGTTTGAAATCAGCTCCTCATCTATAGATCTAAAATTAGATCTAACACAGTTGCCAAAATACAGATTTAACAAACATAAAAATGGTGGAAGCAACGAGAACGCAGATCTAACAAAAATGCAGAAACGCAGATCTAACAAAAATTCATATTGAATAAGAGGATGAGGATGAGGCTTACCAGGAATAAGTGGTGGAAGGAAGAAGCTTCGTCGGCGACAGGAAGAAGCTTCATCGGTGACAGGAACGAAGACATCTTCGTGTGGGTCTGTCTTCATGTCGGTCTGTCTTCGTGTGGCTCACCCTTAGTCCCATTTAGTCCCCTCTTTTAGGAGGGGACTAAATTATCCAATGTAAGTGGGACTAATCAGTATAGAACTTTCTGATTCATACCGCTTCTTTCACAGATTCATAAGCCATTATATATTCGGCTTTCATAGTGGAATCTACAATACTTGATTGTTTAATATTTCTCCAGACTACAGCTCCTCCACCTAGGGTGAATACTGATTCAGATATTGACTTTTAACTGTCTCTGTCTGATTCAAAGTCAGAATCAGTATATCTAGTGAGGTTCAGGTCTCCATCTAAATAAACATGCATACAGTTTTTTATCGCTTAAGATACTTGAGAATATGTTTTACTGCAATCCAATGTTCCAAACTTGAATTCGATTGATAACGATTGACAATTCCAATTATATAACAGATGTCTGATCTCGTACACAACATGGCATACATTAGACTTCGAACTGCTGAAGCATAGGGAACCTTGCTCATATCATCTTCCTACTGAGGTGTCTTAGGACATTGTTCCTTGAAAATGACAATTCTATCTCTGGTCGGTAGTTGACCGTTTTGAAATTCTTCATAGAGAATCTCTCCAGTACCTTACCAATATAAGATGGCTGAGAAAGGGCCAAAAGCTTGTTCTTTCTATCCCTAAGGGTTTTAATGCTCAGAACGTAGCTCGCTTCTCGCAAATCTTTCATTTAGAATTTCTCAACTAACCACTTCTTTACCTTTAACAGAGTTTCTATATCATTCCCAATGAGTAGAATATTATCAACATAAAGAACCAAGAAAATCACTATCTTATTTTTGATATATTTATAAATACAGGGTTCATCAACATTTTGCTTGAAGCCATAAGACTTTATAAACTCATCAAAGGTAAGATTCCAATATCAAGATGCTTGCTTTAATCTATAAATAGATTTAAGCAACTTGCATACTTTCTTTTCTTGCCCCTTTTGTACAAACCATTTTGGTTGCATCATATAGATGTTTTCTTCAAGAGAGTCATTTATAAAAGCTATCTTGACATCCATTTACCATATCTCATAATCAAAACTAGGGGCTATGGACAAAAGGATGCAAATGGATTTTAGCATGGCCACATGGGAGAATGTCTATTCATAATTGACTCGTTCCCTTTTGTGTGCAGCCATTGGCTACTAACCGTGCCTTGAAAGTCTCTACTTTCCCATATACACCTCTTTTCTTCTTAAAGATACATTTACATCCAATGGGCCTGACATATTCAGTGGATCTACAAGTTCCTAAATAGAATTGGAATATATAGATTTCATTTCCTAGTTCATGGCATCTTACCATTTCTCTTTTTCAGGATCATCCAATGGATCGTCCTTATTAGTGCTTGACACTAGGACATGTGCCTCTAGTTCGTAGTAAGCTGGTTGTCTCACAACCCTCCCCACTACGATGTTGCATCGGGGTTCCCTTTACAGGAACTGTGGTTTCTCTGTTTTGTCGTTTATTAGTAAAAATTGAAGGTGGTTTGATCTCATCAGTCGCTAATTTCTCGAGAACTACTTTGTTTTTAGGTTTGTAGTTTTTCATATTGTCGTGTTCAAGGAAGGTGTCATTTGTCGATATAAACACATTTTGATCCTTGTGAGTATAAAAGTACCCACCTTTAGTCTCTAGGGCATAACCAATGAATATGCATACTTCAGGCCTTGAATATAACTTGTCAGTATTGGATCTAAGAACATGAGTTGGACACTGCCATATACGGAAATGATGCAAACTGGGTTTGGAGCCATTCTATAACTCTAAAGGTGTCTTGCTTACAGACTTAAAATGCACTACATTCAAAATGTATGTAGTTGTGTGTAATGCATATCCCCAAAATGTAAGTGGTAGTGATGAGTAGCTTAACATCAACCAAAGCATCTCCAATAAGGTATGGTTTCTCCTTTCAGAAACATCATTTTGATGTGGCGTTCCAGGTGCTGTGAGTTTTAATAAGATTCCATACTCCAGCAAGTATTATTTAAATTCTAAATCTAAGTATTCACTATCTCGATCTGATCAAAGGGTTTTCAATGATTTACCTGATTGTTTTTCAGCTTTAGCTTTGAAGTTTTTAAACTTTCTAAAAGTTTCAGACGTTCTTTGCATCAGGTAAGTATAATCATATCTTAAGTAATTGTCAATAAAAGTGACGAAATACTCATACTCACCTCTAGCTTGTACTTTGATCGATCCACATGCATCACTATGCACTAGCTCAAGTGGTTCATTGCCTCTTTGGCCATTTCCAGAGAAAGATATCTTGGTCATTTTACCCTCTAGACAAGATTCACAAACAGGAAAAGTTCCAACTTTTAATTATCTCAAAGCACCATGCTTTGTTAACCTATTTAACCTATCTTGATTAATATGTCTCAATCTAAGACGCCAAATATGTGTATTATCATCATCATGAGAAACTCTTTGTCGTTTGTTACTTTTAGGTTTTACCACTTTAAATAATTTAGAATTATTTAATGACTGTTCAGTCGGTTTAAGCATATACAGTTCGTTGATAACTTTGGCATGACAAATATCAAATCCATTATTAGAAATAATAAACTATTTATTAATAAAAAAACTTTGAATGATTGTTCTTGTAAAAAATTAAGGAGAAATCAAATTTCTCGAAAACCCAGGAATATAATAAATATGTTCAAAATTAAATAATTATATCCAAAATGTAAACGGATTATCCCTAATACTTTAACTGACATGAGCGCACCACTACTAACTCTCAAAACGACATCGCCATCAGTCAGCTCCCTTGACAAATTAAGCATGTGCAAGAAGAACATGCATGGTTAATGGCTCATGAATCAAGTATCCACGATGACAAATCATATTCCACTAAGTAAGTTTCAAGTACAAGTAAATCGTATTTTCCTTTCTTTTTCAGCTCGCAAGGATACTTGCTACAGTTTCTCTTCCAATGACCTTCAACCCCACAATCGAAACATTTTTCCTTAGACTTGTTGTCGTTCTTGTTCTTCTTTACTTTCGGCAATATCTTGACTTTCTTTCCTCTTTTGCTATCACTCTTGTTCTTACAATTGTTTTTCTTCCTTTTCTTGTTCTTAACAATGTTGGAAGAATGTTTCTGCTCAACAACATTTACCTCGCCCTCTTTGGTCATTCTAAGGTTGAGTGACTCAAAAGCGTGCAGTTCATTCAACAATTGGGTCATGTTGAATTATAACTTGTTTATAACATAATTGGTCGTGAATGTAAAAAAGCTGGTGTGAGCGACTAAAGTCTAACGCAAACCTTGAGTCCGCTCATCAACGGTCACCCCATGTACTCTTGCCTCGTGCATTATGTTGATCATGTTCAAAACATGTTCTCATATAAAAGTACCATTTCTCATCTTAATCGTCCTATAGCTCCTAGTGGCCTCATGATGACTTTGATCAGACTGCTGCCCAAACATCGCTGGAGAGATTCCATAATCTTATAGGCAGTCTCAGTGCTTTCATGCTTGATTCTCAGAACATCATTCATGCTCACAAGCATGTAGCATTTTGCCTTTTTGTTTGATATGATCCAAGCATCATATTTGTCCCTAACATTCTTAGGGGCATTAACAACGAGCTCTTCAGGATATTTCTCAGTAAGAACGGACTTATGGGTATCATAAATCAGGATTAAGTTCATATTTGATTTTTGACGTACGAAATTTTCACCATTCAATTTCTCAAAAGCGAGTAAATCAGTAACATATTTTCCCATGGTAGACATAATAATGATAACTGAAATTTAAAATATATAAAATTAAATATTATTGATAAATAACTAGAATTCGAAAAGTAAACATGATGTATAAATGTAACATAATAAACACACAAATTTAACAATCACTAATCATGATAAAATAACCCAACGATTAATGTGATGCATTAGGGTCAGTCAGATTAACCTCAATCTGTCTATGAGACATTCTCATCCTTCCTTACTAATTAAAACTTAAAATATCTTATATTTTCTCTTTTAACAATAATGTATCGCTTGTTCGGTCAAGTCACAACTATCCACATGAAAGCTTAATTGTGATTTTGTGAGTCTAACCCATCATTTCAGATTCCATGACTTCATTTAGGATATACCGTCTTAGGGTTGGTCAAAACTAAACTACATCACTTCCTCTTATCTTCTCAAAAAGTCCAACTCTGGTATTGGTACAGCTCGAAACCTTCCTTAGGAGGATGAAAACAAATCCATCTCGATGCCCTTACTGCACCTCACGGTGTTGTACTAATGATGGAGACTATAGGTTATATTGACATATCAACCTCCTCCCACTCATTATTTTAGGATTATGTATTTTCATTTTAACTAATCAATTAATTTCAAATTAATCACTAGTTAGAATAATAACCCTATGAATATTTAATAATCAGTTATGCCAATCTAGCAGTTTACATGCAATTGGTTTCATAAAATAATATATATAAACATATTAGGACAATCCTAATAAATTCATGTTTTTACAGATGAGATGCATGATCAAATAAAACTGTGTGATATTTTCATGTATGGCATGTTATCGACTAATGCATGAATATATTATCAAACATAACAATTAAACAATTATTTAACAATTGAATAACATAATAATGGACCGAGTGACTATCGGGTATTTCTAAATTACAACCCTTAGAATAAAAAAAATAAAATTACGAAGCGGACTTCAAAAATACATATTTACCAAATATTGTCTTCTCCTCTTAATGTTCATTTTCATAATCTTCAAACTTTGAACAAAATCTTATTTAATAAGGAAAAACTATTTTCTTAATTAAAATTAATTTTATATTTATCCCTTTAAAAATAGTTGACTTTGACTTAGTCAAATAAATATTTTATTTGATTTGGTCAAACTTGGGTCACATACAATCAATCTATTAATTTCTAATTTTCATAAAATTAAAAATTAGAAATTAATTTTAAAATTACATTAATTTCAAAATTTAAAAGGATACTTAGTAGATTTAGGTTTATCGAGTTGGTATACGGGTTTGTGCAAAAATTTCCTAAATGTGACAACAATTGTCACCGACCACCGCCGCCGTCTCCACCACCATCAATTTTTTGGCGACGTCACTGGAGCAGTAAATTCTGGCGACATTGCCAGCCAACTTTAGTCAGCGGCGCCAGCATCAGAAATCAATTTTCCGGTGTCGGCGTCAGAATTCTAAAAGAATACCTTTTTTTCCTATTCCTCTGTCATTCATATCGTGCGTTCTTCGTCTTCTCACGATTGGAATAATTATAATAAATATTCAAAATAAAATTACAAAAGTTCTTACACCCCAAACTAGGAGTGTTCAACGGTAGGTCTAGTCAGATTTTTGGAGGAAAATAAGACAAAACCGAAAATCACGGTCCTTCATATGAGAGGACTGAACCGACCATAAAATTGAAAAAAATCTAGACCGAAATTCAACGGTCGATTCGGACGGACGTAACGGTCTAAGTACTTATTTTAGAATAAATATATCATTTAACAATAAATACCATATTCTCCAAATCAGTCAATTGAAAACAAATATTATAAGTTCAGAATTGAAAACGGGTAGTACTAAAAATTAAAGCTTTCCTCATAAAATTACTAAAAATATACAAATGAATCAATTAAAATTCAAAAATCAATTTCATGTCAATATTTATCATCTGTAAGAACCAAAATCTCATTCAAACACGCAAGATAATACAAAATCACAAATTAAAGAATGAAAATTCGCACTCAAACTCTCGATCAGTAAGAAAATCAGTCTGTTTCATATGAAGAAGCAAGACGACAATCGTTATCGTAGTCAACGTAAGTGGTTGAGCAAGGAAAGGGGGGAATCTGAGATTTAACAGAGACTTCACGGATAGGAAGGTTCCCATTGATTTTCTGCTTATTTTCCTTGACGGACGATGGTGGAATCATAAGGTTTTCCATCTTGGACTCGAGAGATAGTCTGAGTTTTAGAGCGGACTCAGAGTTTCTATGGATTGAAACACAAGGAGAGGCGAGAGGGAGAGGAGACTAAGGGTTGATGGAGGAGGGGCGAGAGGGAGAGACGACTAAGGGTTGATGGAGGAGGGGCGAGAGGGAGAGACGACTGAGGGAGAGGGAGAGGCATATGAGGAAGAAGCGAGAGGCGACTGAGGGTTGAGAGAGGGAGAGACGACTGAGGGAGAGGTGAGAGGGAGAGGCGACTAGGGGTTGAGGGAGGGAGAGGCGACTGAGGGAGAGGGATTGAGGGAGAGGGAGAGGGAAAGAGTCATTTGTTTAACTTTAACCTAATTACCTAAAAAATAAATATATATATATATATATATATACACGGTCGAACCGGTCAGTTTCATCTAGAATTAACAGAAATTATGGACGGGATCAAAATTTTGGTCCTTTCTAAAAGGAGGACCGGACCAATCATATACGAGAAAAAACCATCCAGCCTGATCAATTTCGATGCAGTAAAAGGAGGACCGAACCAATCATATACGAGAAAAAAACCATCCAGACTGATCAATTTCGATTCAGACTGGTTCGGAATAAATGGTTTTTGAACACCCATACGCAAAACGAATTACACAAGATCTAAGGAAAAATTAAAAGAATAAAGTCTAACCCAATTATCACATATAATTAACGATCAATTATTTTTCATTTAAAAAATTAAACTTCTAATAAAAATCGAATCTTATAATAAAATAAAACTTGCGCAATGCCACGATAACCAAATAATTTTTTTTATTGAAAACTCTTGTTCAATTAATCGGAATCCATTATATACTTATACATTAAATCTACAACATAAAATGTTAGGAATCATATACCTCTTGTAATTAATATCAAGCGTCCTTGCAAAATCGATCGATCATTCGTCCTACGAAATCGTTCTAACGATCAATTGACTTCGAGATTCATACCAAGATCTTCCAAGTCAATCATCAACGCCCTAGGATGTATGTAGACACGTAGAATATTACAAGACACTTTTTCTGTCTCTAGATGTACTCAACACCTGAGATCTAGAAATTTTCTGAGAATGACTTTAGTGAGACGAATATCTAAAAGAACGCGATAATTATTCTTTCAAAATTTTGATTAACTGTTAGTCAAAGAGAAAAATCACTCAGACACTAACCGCATTCTCAATTCAATTTTTTTATGAACTGATGAACTTATTCATCCATTAACGCTATTAGAATAATATTTGTATATTTTTTAGATAATAGCGTATTGGATTTTTAGGATAAACTGAAATTTTAATTATAAAATTATCAATTGTAATGAGACCCACTGCAACTGCACACAACTGCAGTGCCATACGGTACTGCAGTGTTGCACCCCCACTACTGTAGTGCTGTGTGACACTACAGTAGTCCATGTAAATCTCTGATATCCAATTAGTGATTGACACGTGATAATTACTGTAAATTAAATATATATTTTAATCAGATATCAGATAAATCAAAATTAAGATATCTGATTATCCCTATCAACTTATTTATATGTTATTTCACAAATAATAGATTTAGTTTATTCAAATTGTTATTTATTAATAATTTAATTATCTAATTTCATAAATTAGATATTCTGTCTCACTTATTGATAATTAGAAAAAAATTGATAATTACTTGTATATATAACTCAATTAATTAATTAATCACACACAATTATCTCATCATTATACTTGCCCCAGAATAAAAATTCTTTTTACAAGTCAGTCCTTTTCTCATATCCTGAAATATTCACACCCTAAACTGCGTAGTATAGAGGTGACTTGGAGACCATTGAGCTGTAATCCTAAGCTTCAATAAACTATATAATTAATTAAACTCTTTAATTAAATAATTTTATCGATTAATTTCATTATTTCTTCACTATAAATATGGAATTGAACTCTTAGTGATTATAGAATGTATTTACAGAGTATTCTCATGTAGTCCACTGATATAATCATTTCATGTAGTTTTGTCCTTCAATTATTGGTACGTAAATTAGAGCCGGTAAAAAATTATCATTTTACCCATCTAAATACCTCTTGATTCTTAAGTACCATTAAACTACTAGCGAATGACTAACTTATAATCTTATTATAAATTTGAACTCAATAAACATTTAGTTTCAGAATTAACACTTAAGGGAACCAATATACGATCCCGTTAGGAAAGCTTGAATTTCAAATCTTGCATTATCATGTTTCTAGCGATTTGCATCACTAAATCTTCAAAACAAAAGTCATTAGCTTGTTTTACAAATAAATCTTGACGAGTGAATCAAAAGATCCAGTAAACATGCATAGGAGTTCATGACTACTTAGGATTCAGACTGATCTACATATGATCATAGAATTGATGTGTATTTCTTTATTATAAACGACACGTTGATAAAGATATTAATTGACATCGGTCTAGTCATATATAATCTCATTATATAAAGTACATTCACTAAAATGTCTATACATATTAATAATCTGAATCTAGATCACACGCATTCATAATGCTTAGTGAACCGTACTTGTAATCATTCATTAAAAATTACATACTTTAATGTGTTGCTGACAATTTTATTCATTATCTATGATCTTAATTCTCTCGTACCAATACAATATCATAGTCTCATTAATGAATATGTAATTTTTTGATATTTATATAAATTATTTAATAATAATTTAGAAGAACAATTATAATAAAAATGTAATCCTCATTAAATTTCATATCAAAATATCAATACACATGTGAGGGCATAACCCCCAACAAAAGTGAACCGACTAACAAATGTGAGTTTCATCAGGGAAGTGATGTACCTAGAATGGCTATTTAATGTGTTGTTGGTGAAAAAGAAAAATGAACAGTGGAGAGTTTGGGTAGATTTCACAGATCTCAACAAAGTGTATCCTAATGGTGATTATCCGTTTCCACGAATTGATCAAATGATTGATGCAACAGCGTGGCATGAATTATTGAGCTTCATGGATGCGTTTTCTGGAGACAACCAAGTGAAGATGTACCCGCCAGACCAAAAGAAGACGTCATTTCAACTGATCATGGCATTTACTGTTATAAAGTGATTCTTTTCAGGTTGAAAAATGTGGGAGCAACATACCAATGCCTAGTGAATCACATATTCAATAATCATATTGGACGCACAATTGAGGTCTACGTGGATGACATATTGGTCAAATCAATTAACCGCAAAGTCAATATCAAGCATTTGGAAGAAGCCTTCTCAGAGCTACGAAAATACAGTGTGAAACGGAACCCAGAAAAATGTACTTTCATGGTCAAGTCAAGAAAATTTGTCAGGCACATGGTCGCGCTGAGGGGAATATAGAGTAACCCTGACCAAGTAAAGGAAATCATAGAAATGAAAACTCAAATAACCCTAAAGGTCTTGGAATGCCTCACGGGGAAGCTGGTAGGAAACGAGAGATTCCTAGCCAGGTCAGCAGACAAATGTAAACCATTATTCTTGAGAGTAAAGATTGTGAAGCGACATTCCAAGTAGTTAAGGAATATTTGGCTTCGCCACCCAATTTGTCAAAACCAGAACCAAGTGATAAGTTGTACTTATACTTGGCAATTTTAGAGGCATCAATTAGTGTGGCTCTAGTTAGAGAAGAAAAAAATCGTAGAAGCCAGTATATTTTATTGCAAGAGTTTGGTGAAGGAGGAGAGCAAGTATAAGAAAATTAAGAAGATCGTCATGGCTCTGATAGTGGCGTCACAAAAACTGAAGCCATATTTCCAGGTGCACTTAATAGTTGTACCAGCCGAATTCCCAATTTGAAACGTTCTACATTCACCAGATCTAACAGGCAGATTAGCCAAATCGTCAGTAGAGATAGGCCAATACGAAATATGCTATGTCCCTAAAATAGTAGTGAAGTCACAAGTATTGGCGGATTTCATCGTTGAATACACAAACAGGACAAAGTGAAGGAATTACCAAAGTCAGCCCGCAGACGGATGAATGGGACTTATACGTGGATGGAGCATCGAATCAAAAAGGATACAGGACACGCGCAATGCTTCGAACCTCGCATGGAGAAATTATAGAATAAGCTCTATCATTTGGATTCAACATATCAAACAACGAAGCACTACTAGGTGGAATCTACCTCGCCAAGGAATTTCGGGTAAGAAAAATACGTATTTATTGTGATTCGTAATTAGTGGCTAACCAAATTGCAAGAATATACACCATTAAAGATGAAAGAATGTCGAAATACCTCTAATGTGTGAAGAAACTATTAGAGCAATTGGAGGAATATCACGTAAAATAAATTTCAAGAGGGGAAAATTTGCATGCAGACGTTCTAGCAACTCTGGGATCATCCATCGACAATTATGAGAGAAGAAATATCCTAGTCGAATTCTTAGAGCTCCCAAGCATAGAGAATCAAACAACCATTCTGAATACGGAACCTGCAGAGTCTTGTTGGATGGATCAAGTTACTTAAAATCTGCAATACAGCAAGCTCCCAGAAGACGGACTTCAAGGCCTTACTTGAAGTGTCTTAACCCAACAGAGGCAAAATATGTACTCGCAGAGGTCCATGAAGGAGTATATAGAAGATGTATATGAGGAAGGACCTTGGCGCACAATGAGTTGAATGGGGGGTACTACTAACCCATAATACAAGCGGACACGAAGGACTGTGACAAATGCCAAAGGTTTACACCCATCCCTCGAATGGCTCCTGAATCACTACAATCCTTGGTCAGCCCCAGGCCATTCATGTAGCGAGGACTCGAAATAGCGAGATTGTTGCCCATGGCTCCATCTCAGAAGAAATTCTTGATGTTAGCAACATACTACTTTACAAAACGGATAACAACAGTAGCACTTATGAGAATACAAGAAGGTGAGTTATAAGCTTTCTCTGGAAAGAAATCATATGCAGATATGAAATTCCAAAAACCATAATATTTGATAGCAGGTTGCAATTCACCAGGAAAAGTATCAAGAGTTTCTATGAAGGATTGCAGATCAAAGCCTTGTATTCAACTCCATATTTTCCACAAGGGAATGACCAAACAAAAAGGTCAAACCGAACTATCCTAGAAGGATTGAAGAAAAGTCTGGAAGTGGCAAAAGAGAAGTGGGTTGAAGAACTGCCTTCGGTTCTTTGGGCTTACCGTAAAACTCTGCGAGAACCAACTGAACAAACCCCGTTTGCCTTAGTGTTTGAGGTATAAACAATCATTCTAGTAGAAATTGGTTATTTGACCACAACAACAAAGATCAGTCAGGAATAAAACTCCTAAGTTTTAGAAAAATAGTTAGACTTGCGCAATTACAACAATCAGATTGGGCAACTACAACTAGGGTAGACGATCCTATTTCTATAAACGGTTGAAGGTAAGGGGGTTTTCACCCTCGTGAGTTAGTTCTTTGAAGAATCATGTGAAAAAATGAAGGAAAATAAGACCAAATTGGGAAGAACTGTATAGCATAAAAGCAATAAGAGGCAAATGATCATATTGGTTAACCAATTGCGAAGGTATGGATCTTCCAAATCTATAACACTTTACATCTGAAAAATATTATTTATGAACCCATTCCCCTTAATTATTTAATAAGAATATCCTTACTCTGTGATTGTTTTTCTTGTTAAAGGGGTTTCCATATAAATATGTGTCTTCAATTCTTTTTCTTTGTTTCTTGTGATTACTAAGCTCGAATCTCAAAAGATAGGGAGAGCATAAAATCCCAAATCTCAAAAGAGAGGGAGAGCATAAAAGCACAAATCTCATAGAGAGGGAGTGCACAAAAAATTTGAAGGAAATTTCTGAGTGTGTCAAGCGCCCTCTTAAGGTAAAAAATTTAAACAAATTACTAAGTGTGCCAAGCAACTGCTCAAGGTAAAAACTCGAAGAAATTGTTTAAGTGTGCCAAACGGCCATTTAACGTAAAAAATTCAAAGAAAATGCCTAAGTACGTAAAGCGGCCGCTAAAGGCAAAAGAACTCGAAGAAAATGCAAGCGTGTCAAGTGGCCACTTAAGGCAAAATATTCAAAGAAAATGTCTAAGTGTGCTAAGTCGCTACTTAAGGCAAAAAGCTCAAAGAAGTTTCCTCAGTGTGCCATACGCGTCTTAAGGTAAAAAATTCAAAGAAATTGCCTAAATGTGTCAAGCAGCTATTTAAGGCAATAACTCAAAGAAATTGCCTGAGTGTGTCCGGCGGCCGCTTAAAGATGAAAAATTTGAAGAAAATGACTCAGCATATCGAAATATGCTAAATGGGTGCTCAGGATAAAAATTAAAAGGAATTTTTTAAGTGTATCAAGAGGTTTAAGTTGCTGGGAAAAACAAAGTAATACTCAAATCTTAAAGATGAAAAAGATCTTTCATTTATATAAAAAAGTACAAAAAAGTAGAAAGTAAAAGCAACATAAAAAGAAAAACTAATCAAGTTGAATATGCTCTACCGTCGAGTCATATGGAATTCGTGTCACTCCAGAAATAACTTATTTGTTGACAGCTTCAACAATTGGCTCTAGGGCAGCAACATTCTCTTCAGTTGGAGGAAAAATCACCTCAGTCATTTCGAACTGGGGAGGTGCCCAGGTGACACCATCGAAGCAGCCAATGGTGTAAGCATCATTCTCCAACAACCTGAACTAAGTAGTGTAAAGCTCGTAGGCTTCATCTTCCTTCTTCTTCAAAGCTTCAGCAGTCAAAGCCTTAGCGACTTAGAAACCTCACACACGGCTTCCTGAGTACGTCTGCCAGCTTCAACCCATAACTCTTCAATCAAGAGCCTCGTTGCTTCAGCTTCACTCTTCAACTTGCCAGGCTCTACATCCTTGGCAGCCAACTCACACTTAAGGTTAGGACACTTCTTTCTCGTGCCTAACCATCTCGCCACCAGTACTGTTAAGTTTGGCGGCTAGAGCCTTGTGATAAAGATTTGTCTAAAAGAAAGATGAAATTCATGAGTTCGTAAAGAAAAATAATGATAACAAAGAACAAAAGCTAAAAAAATATTATTACATGAAGAAGATAGTGGTTAATCCCTTTCTAAAGGGCTTCGACGAGTTCCTTCGCCAGTTGGACAGAACACTGCAGATGACTCGTGATCTGGTGAGACGTTTAACGATCCATCAGCAGGTTCATTTCAAAAGAAATCATTGGGTCAGAGCTCGAAGGAAAGAGAGACCAGAGTTGGGTCATTTTGGAAGCACCTAAGCTAAAATCTGGGGATGTAGGTCCAACCGGAATGAATGGCAGAGGAGTAGAAAGATCAGGCTGAATAGGATGCCTGACAGTTAGAAGAGATAAAAGAGAATAAGTCTGAAGGGAAGGACGAACATGGGAAGTCCCCTTGAAAGAAACTAAAGGTAATGGCTCAGTAGCCAGCCTCGAATGCACATTACATGAAGAAGAACGGTTCAAGGAAAGTTGAATGGGTCTTATCTCTTCAAAAGCTTCTCTGATGGAAGAAAAAATAGAAGACGAAGAGCTAGAAGAAGAAGATTGTATTTGGATGACAACGGGTAAGGCCAAAGGTCTAGGAGAAGGATGATAAAGAGAAGGAAGATCATGCTTAGGGTCAAGAAACCACTGTCATTCATGAGTGTGATCATTATAGGCGGTCGTGACCTTATCTCTGTCATCGGGAGTTGCAAACGGATGAACGTTATTTCTCTTGTTTGCAAAAAAGAAGGTAAAGAAATAGTTAGTAGAATAAAATGAAGAAACATGAAAAATAAAAGAAATGGAGAAGGGCATAGTCACTCACCAAATGACTCTTACATCTCAAGTCACCGGGGCCTTGAAACGCCTCGGTGTTCCACCACTTATTACCCTTAGGCAGGTCCAGTATCAGTGGACCATCGGTAAGGAGACTATATGGGGCAGTGTAGTGATGGCCGTTATTCTCCTTAATGGAATACATGAGACGGAATTCATTTAAACATAAATCTAAACCAAAAAGACGGTTTAGTGACTCAAAACCCAAAAAATTCTATATGTATTTGGGGTAAATTGAGCAGGAGAAAGGTCGTGGTAATGAAAAAATTAATAGAAAATAAGAGAAATAGGAAACCGAAAACCTTAAGCTATATACATTGTCCTAAAGTTCAAGACTCCAGGGTACGAAGAAGGATTGACAAGGTCATCATCGAAGTAAGAACAATCAACCTCATCGAGAAAAGCACTACGGTAACGGGAAACAAAACGGTTGAACTCATCTCCATTCCTAATCTTAGGGATAGTGGGAGAGAAAGAAGAAGCCATTGAAAAGCTTGAGAACGAAGAAGAACAAGACATGAAAAAGAACAAGAAGAAGATAAGAAGAAGAAACTTACTTAATGGAAGTTCGTGTGGGAAGGAAATAAAGTAAAAATCTTTAAATAACACCCCCAGCGGACACCAAACAACAAACTCAAAAGGTAAAATAAATAACTGTCAAGAGTGGAAACAACGAGCGAAAGCAAAAAAGAACGTGTGGAGACACGTGGTGAAATGACATTAGGAGAAACATAAGTGAAAGCCAAACGGGTGGAGACGTCTCTTTTTTGTTCAATAAAACCCTTGATGGAATACAAAGAAGTCAAACGACGTAGAGCAGAAAGTAATGATGAAAATCATGACATCATTAGTCGTCAATAAATGGTAGATTAAAGTATTAATGTTTTACATCAACGACATAAAATAAGATGCAAAAAGGGGGAAAATGTACGGGGTTGGTTGATCGATACGGTAGTGGATCTCCGACATGACGGAAAGAAGACCAAAGAAAATGACGTGGAGGAATATTAAGGAAGACGAAGTCAACAAATATGATATGGAGACAAAAGAGAATCAAATCCGATAGCGGTAGTTACTCTCATCTCTACGATTTGATCAACGACCATAATATCATTAAATATTAATTATATCCCATTAAATAATTGTAAACGGCCAATGACGAAAATACCTATAAAAACCTCCATATGAATCGAAGAAAGGACAATTTGAATCAATACAAAAAACAGCCTACTCTCCTTTTCTCTCTCACTCACTTATTCTTTCAATTCTCTAAATTTTTCTGTTCATTCTGTTTCCAGAATACAGTAGATGAATAAATTCCTTTACATCAACCATGAGCTCAAAGGGTCATGAAAGTTCCTTTAAAGATAAAATTGCATAAGATTTACCAACAAATGAGACAAAATGAAGAAATAGCTTTACTACCTCCATCAAGATGACTAACAAGCTCTAGTATTCTATCTTTTGAACTCAATCTTTAAATTCAACATGGGAGCCAAAACTCTTCTTAAGTTGGAAGCTGGAATTATGTCAAACTAGACTGCTTCAACTACAATCAACCAGTAGATTATAGATAGATTCCTCTGCTTTATAATAAATTGGATAGGAAGCTTCATTAATGATATTACTTTGCATTAAAACTTGTTTAACTGAGATGAAAACCAAAGAGGCTTTCCACATGTTTGAAGATATTATCTTCATGGATATGGTGCTAACATGTTTTAATTGAGAAAACTCCATTTTTGCACAAATGCCAAACTAGAGAATGAGTAACTGCCAACCTAGGAAGATGAATAGAGAGAATTTCCTTTGCAACCCAATTGAGAAGCCATTGATATACTTTGCTTGCATTCCAAAGTTTGATCTACAACTTAACTGGTCTAGAATTACCCTAATATTATAGATCCTATATACATTAATCTTTCAAGATAAATTTAAAACTAAACAAAAATTAAAGAAACAGACTATGATTTTGCATATTTGAATAAAAAATGAAAGCTTAAATCGTTTATCATGCAACTAATCAATTATGCATAAAATACTTTATTTAGATCATTAGTACTTCATGATTTTCACATTCACATTTCATAGTTATAGAGAACATACCTTTAGACATTATAAAAACTATTTACGTCTTATTGAATCATTTGATGTAGAATTGATTTCTCCATCTTTACCATTTAGATCTTCAAGCACAATTAGTAATGATGTAAAATGAGTCTTAATTAGGGTTGAGAGAGGACCAATTTCTGAGGGGATTGTATTTATATCACTTCCATCAAGGAGGTGGTTTTCTCCCATTAGATGGTGGTTACTTACTTCAAAGTAACCATATCTCACATAATCAACCAATAAGATTTAGTTTAATTATCTCTATTAAACCATATTAATTAATTAATATCTGTATAGGGTCAAATAAGTCTTACATTCTCCCACTTGGCCCATACGATGATTCTTTCATGATTTAATAGAAGAACATAATGTGCATAGTATAAAACTAAAATCATCCATTCAATGGTGATAACATAATATCATCAGTACGTAAAAACTAGTGAAAGTCATGGCGGTTGTATATCATTAATCGATATAGTCCATTCCACATACCACAACATGAGCCTTCACCTAACATGATCTATAAGTGAGACTCACATAATGGTCTAACATTATTGTCCTCGTCAAAGACAAATCCTGTTAGCATTCTTCATTCATTCATGTACTTATCAGATGATATAACCAATATCAGAAACAAAACACATAATTGAGCTCAAAGTATCAAATACATAAACATCATAGAACTCATTACATAACGTCGATAATTATATCCAATAATGCCCATCCTTTCAACATGACCAATAAATGTCTTATATGACAATCCTTTTGTTAAAGGATCTGCAATCATAAGGTTTGTGCTAATATGTTCAATTGACACTTTTTATTTTTGAACCTCTTATTTGCCGGTAAAGTATTTCAATTTCATATGTTTAGCACCTTTTGAATACTTGTCGTTTTTAGCAAAGAAGACATATGCGGTATTATCACAATAAATTTTTAGCGGCCTGGTAATACTGTCAACAATTCGAAGTCCTGAAATAAAGTTCCGTAGCTAATTTCCTTGAATTGTAGCATCAAAACATGCCACAAACTTAGCCTCCATAGTGGAAGCAGCAGTGATAGACTGCTTCACACTTTTCTATGAGATTGCTCCTCCAACTAAAAGGAACAGATAGCCAAATATAGACTTTCTTATATCAATACATCTAGCAAAGTCTGAATCTCCATATCCAATCACCTCAAGATGATCAGATCTCTTATAAGTGAGCATGTGATATTTCTTTACTTGTAAGTATCTCAAAACTTTATTCGCAGCTTGCTAGTGATCCAATCCTAGATTACTTTGATAACGGCCAAGCATTCCAATAGTAAAACTAATGTCTGACCTGGTATAAGTTTGAGCATACATCAAGCTCCCAACAAAAGTTGTATAAGGAATCCCTTCCATTTGTTTGTATTCCAATTCATTCTTTAGGCATTACATAAGACTGAATTTATCTTCGTTCTGAATTGGAACAACACTGATGAGCACTTTTCCATTCTAAATCTCTCTAAAACTATATTAATATATGACTTTTGAGACAACTCTAACCATCCTTGTGATCTTTTCTGAAATATTTCTATTCCAATCACATAAGTTGCCTCTCCCATATCTTTCATTTCAAAGTTACTAGAGATAAACTTCTTGGTCTCATGTGATAAGCCAAGATCATTAGTTGCAAGCAAGATATCATCAACATACAAAAATTAGAAATATAAACTTGCTCCCACTACTCTTCAGATATATACACCGGTCAACGATATTTTCTTTAAATCCAAAAGAAGTAATGGTATCATTAAACTTAAGATACCACTGGCGGGAAGCTTATTTAAGTCCATATATTGATTTCATCAGTTTACACACCATGTGTTCCTTTTCTTCAATGGAGAACCCTCAGACTGATCCATATAAACTTCTTCATCTAAAGTTTCATTTTGAAATGCAGTTTTCACATCCCACTGACTTCACCATTCTCAATGAACATGGCATTTCCAGTTTCAACAATTCTTATACTATGGATAGAGCAATAAAATATATACCCTTTAGATTTTTATGGATAACCAATGAAATAACCATTGATTATTCTTGGATCCAGTTTTTTTTTCTGTGGATTATAGATCCTTACTTCTGTTAGGCAACCCCAAACATGCGGGTGCCTTAAATTGGGTTTTCTACCAGTCCACAGTTCAAAATGAGTCTTAAGAACTGCCTTACTAGGAACCATGTTTAACAAATACACACAGTTGTCAATGCATGCATCCACAATGGTACGGGTAAATATGAGTTACTTAATATACTCATAACCATATCCATTAAGGTACAATTGCGCCTTTCTGCTACATCATTTTGTTGTGGTGTACCCGACATAGTATATTGAGCACATATACCATACTTTTCAAGGAATTTAGCAAATGGACCTGGGCATTGTCCACCTTCATTATATTTTCCATAATATTCACCACCTCTATCAGATTTGACAATTTTCACATTTCTGTCTAATTGTCTTTCAACTTCATTAATAAATACCTCTAAGGCATCTACTGATTGAAATTTTTCATACAATAAGTAGACATATCTATAACGTGAAAAATCATCCATATATGTGATAAAATACTTTTCTCCACCAAAAGATGGAACATCAAAAGGCCTACATATATCAGTGTACATTATTTCAAGAAGTTGTGTGCTTCTTATAGCTCATTTCTTTGTGTGTTTTGTCTATTTTCCTTTAATACAATCCACAGAAATACCTAGATTAGTAAAATCCAAGTCTGGAAAGATTTCATTCTTTATTAATCTTTCCAATCTTTCTTTGAAAATGTGACCTAGACGTTTATGCTACAAGTAAGCAGAACGTTCATTTTCTAAACCACGTTTAGTTCCAACTTTATGATGTAAGATCATAAGAGTTTCAGCAAAAAGATTATCAAGTTTCAGTTTGTATAAATCATCACAAGGAATACCAGAACTGATGAAATGATTTTTTTAAAATAAATTGATGCATCTATTTCCAATTTTAAAAGTGTATCCATCTAAATGAAGTTTAGACAAAGAAACTAAATTGCGAGAAATAAAATGTACATAAAATGTTTGAAATAAATCTAAATGATATCCAATATCTAAATCAATCGATAAGTTCCAATAGCTTCAACTGAAGCTTTGACTCGATTCCCCACATAAACGAACATTGCATTTGGATTTGTGGTTTAGGTCGTAAGGAATCCCTGCATCGAACTTGGAACATGAGTGGTACACCCAGAATCGATCCATAAAGTATTATAAGGAACTTCAGCTAAATTTGATTCAAAACATACGAAAGCACTAGGCTTACCTTTCTTTTCGAACCATGCCTTACGTTTCATGCAATCTTTCTGAAAGTGTCCAGGTTTCCCATAGAAACGACACTTGTTGATTTGGGAAAATGTCTCATTAATCTTAAGAGGTTCACACTTGCCCTTTCCATGCTTTCTTATGGCTTCTTTCCAACTCATTGATTACTTACGAGATGAATGGAATTAGTTCCCTGATTCTTAAATCTCATTTCCTCATGAACAAGCATATTGTAAAGTTCATTCACATTCCATTTATATTTCATAATGTTATGGTTCATTTCAAAAGGACCATATTGAGTAGGCAGTGAATTAATGATAAACTGCACAAGGAAACTCTCATCCACATTCATTCCCAATGACTTAAGTCTTGCTGCAATATTCATCATTTCAATGACATACTCATGTATGCTACGAGTGCCATCATATTCCATGGTGGTTAAATGTAGCCATTAATGTCACTGTAAGTGACTTATCAGCAGTGTGAGAACGCTCTTCCACAAATTTTATGAATTTTTTAGCATTTTTAGTTTTGGGAAGAGTAGACTTGATGTTGTTTGCTACACTCATTCACATAAACATTAGGCTTAATCTATTAGACCTTTCCTAAGTATCATAGAAGGTCTTATCCTCGTCACTACTGGCATCAATAACAGCAGCAAGTTTGTCAAATTGTAGTGACAAATCCAAACCCAAAACAACTAAGTGAAATTGGACTTGTTCATACCAATCGGGAAAATAAGCCCATTAGACATTGGTATAGACGAAACATGTGAATGGAGAGAAACAAGAACATGTATTGCAAAAATAACATTATGCTCATACATTAATACTTTGAGTTGTAAACTTAACCATATTATACATATTCAAACACATAATTCAGATAAACAATAAATGCGTATCAATGTTTTCCTTTGGGTAACACAATGACATACAAGCATAAAACATAATGATGCTGATAAGAATTTTCAATAATTTGGCAACCATATATACACCACTTAGATACACACACACACACACACTATCTTTGGATAAGCAATACAACTAATAGAGCATACTAGTTACCAACAATTTTGTTCATTAATTATACGAAAAACTAATCAACCTTTGTGTGTGACTCATAAATATTTTATAATAATGAACTTCAATATACCCATAAAATATATATTGCATAACATTATGTCATTTATAAGCATCAACATTCATGGGTAATTGAATATTAATTATACAATACAAAAATTTTATAATCCTTACGGTTTTACAACTTTGGTGACAAATAAACTAAACATAATATAAAATTTTAGATCATATAAATCCTCACATAAACACATAAAATACACATTACTTAATGGTTTTAATTAATTACCATAAAAGAAATTACCCTATACAAAATTTTCATGGTGAATAAATTAATATGAACTAATGCTCTGATACCACATGAAAGTTTAAATCATTTATCATGCAACTAATCAATTATGCATAAAATACTTTGTTTAGATCGTTAGAACTTCATGATTTTCACATTCACATTTCATAGTCATAGAGAACATACATTTAGACATCGTAGAATCTCTTTACTTCTTGTTGAATCCTTTGATGTAGAATTATTTTCTCCCTCTTTACCCTTTAAATCTTCACGCACATTTAGTGATGGTTTAAAATGAGTTTTAATTAGGGTTGAGAGATAATCAATTTCTAAGATAATTGTATTTATATCATCTTCCATCGAGGTGGTGGTTTTCTCCCATTAGATGGTGGTTACTTACTTCAAAATAACTACCCTTCACATAATCAATCAATATGATTTAGTTTGATTATTTTTATTAAATAATATTAATTAATTAATATCCGTATAAGATCAAATAAGTCTTACAAAAAATTACTCTTAAATTCAGCACAAACTCAATCACAAAATTTTTTTACATTTAAAAGACATTGATGTCAAGTTTGATATAAAATAGAGTTAAAATGTAAAAAAAAAAAATTACTTATACACTATCTTTTAATTTTAGCAGCCCTTATAATAAACTTTCCATCTCGCCGCTGACCCTTACTCTTGTATAATGTATAATTTGAATAATTAATAAATAATTTGAATGCAGGAGGAAATATTTTCAAACAACTTTATCCTACTATTATTGATAACTTTGTTAAATCATAAATCAATAATAACAAAATAACCATTTACTTATATAATAATATCATTTTCTACTATTGTCGTTGGGATTTATTCTGTTTTAACATTACCGAATGAAAAAAAATCTATATGTGTCGCAAATTATTTAACTATTATTGTGATGCCTCTTAGGTATTTGCACTTGTTATATGAATCAATTGAGTTTGACAAGCATTTTGGAAATGGTATGAGAAGTTTTATAAAGCACAATAAATTCACATGATGTGTATTAGTGATAAAATCAACTTTTAAAATAATTTTTATAATAATTTTTTTGTTATTTTACCATGCGTCCATGATTTCAATTTAGTATGAAAATCATTTCATTTATCGGTTTTATTAACATGTATATTAATACTATATTACATGCTTTTCAATTGATTAAAGGCATTATACTTACCTTGATAATAGTAGTATCCCAAGTTTACTTTTACATGTTACTAGTAAGTGGTTTGAATATTCAAATAATTGTAACAAGAAATCAAATTTACACACATATAATATCTATTCTAAATAATTCAAGTTAGTAAAATTTAAGAATAATTATGATTTGTTTACTACGCACAAAACATGTGCTATTAATCTAGCTAATATATTTGTAATATCTTAAATAATCCTTAAGGGAGGGGAAACTTTGAGATCTCACATATTTTTTTATAGAAAACCTACACGTCTTTTGTAGTCATTCATTTGTGCATTATCTTTAATTTTTATAAAAATGAAGTAAATTTGACATTATCTTTAATTGTCGCATGTATTTGATTAATGACAAGTTTACTTAATTCTCTTAGAATCAGATTCCGCGAAATTCGATTCTAAAATATCATTCTAATTGTTTATTATGACATAGAAATTTGATTCAAACTGGATCCCACATCTTTGACCGGAATGAATTCATTTGACTGCTTAAAATGAGGTTCCTAATATAAATGTGGTAATGTGACTCAATATTTCTGATTTATTTGGAATGAATTGTGAGAAACTCATTATGTCCTCAAAGTTTTATCTTATCAACCCTCATTTCTTAAGCTTATTTTTCTTGAATGACATTTTAGTAATGTCATTTTTTATTCATATTCATTGATTTGGTAAATATAAACAATCATTCTTAATTTCAATAATATATTTTTTTATTCTAATTCTTAACCGTTAATAAACACATTGATTCGACATTTTGATTCTTAACGATTCCATTCTTCATTCGATTTTTAGAGAAACCGATTTAAAACTTCATCCGATTTTAAATACAAGTAAATGTGCAATAAATTGAATACATGGTGCATTATTTGAAGTCTTTTAAAAAACCAATAGGGTTCATGCATGGGCAAATATGGTCCTTTCTTGCAAAACACAGAGATCTTTCTTTGCTTTCATGCTTTCTTTTTAAAAAAATCTTAAGAAGAAATCAAGCAAGAATAATGAAGACAAAGGTTGATGTTCTTAAAGGAGCTATGTGTTATCCCTTGCACTTCACCGCCTAAGAAGAAAGAAACACATCATCTCATAAAAACAAATATCAAAGCTAAATTTTCCACATGAAAATGCTGTTGCGAAAATCAACGGGTGGGTTTGGGTTACGGGGCTCCTCTAAAGAGTCTGAACCAGAGTTAGGGA
Source organism: Datisca glomerata (assembly GCA_003255025.1). Classification (NCBI taxonomy): domain Eukaryota; kingdom Viridiplantae; phylum Streptophyta; class Magnoliopsida; order Cucurbitales; family Datiscaceae; genus Datisca; species Datisca glomerata. The sequence goes on along the minus strand of QANY01004032.1, from coordinate 933,634 downwards.
GCTTACAATCACAACAGCAAGTCACAGGCCATGTCTAACATGCATTAGAAGTAAAATAATCAATCTATCTACTAATTTCTCATTAAGTGACCCAAGATTCTTGATGTTATCTCTGTATTTTATTAAATCCTCAATACGAAAATAGGATATCTCAAAAATGAAAGCATGAGTCTTAAAATGTATTTAAATAATTAAAAATAGTTAATTAGAACATTTGTGCATGATATTTTTAATAAATGATAAATATCATAATGTTAAAAATAATATTTTTGACACTTATTCTCCAATTAAAAGTTATAAATACTAAAAGAAATAATATTATTGATCAATTATAAGACTCAAGCTCACCTCTTTTGTGTAATTTTACTTTCATCAGTAGTATTTAGTTCGTTTAGTTGATGTATCTATAATATATAATATATTCAAAGTTGGAAGAGTTTGATAAATTTTTTTGGATGAATAAACACTACTCAACCCTAAACCCTAAACCCCCTTACACTTTTTTATTTATCCAAAAATGCCCTAAAGAAAAACACTTGGAACGTTTCTGTTGGTTATGATCTAAATGACACGTTTCTTCATCACTAAAAACTTTTCATCTTCTATAAAAAGCTACCTTCCAAACAATACAACTCAATATTCCTCTTTCTTCTCAATTTCTCATATTAATTTTCATCAATTTATTTTATGTATTCCAATATTAAAATAATTTAATTTCAGTTACTTCTTGCTTTCTTTATTTGTATGTGTATTACATATTATCAATACCATATAGGGTTTGTTGTTATTCATTGCATGAACTATAAGATTATTCTTACTGTGCATTCTTTATTTAGTAATTCAGTATTTCTTACCCAAAAAATTTAGTTATTTCTTGCTCATGAAGGAATCGTAATTATTATTTTATTACTTTAATTGTTTTGAACTCTTTATATATTTATATTAGAAAGCACAATTTTTAGTTATTTTATTTACTTCATATCATAATACGAAGATATCGTTTATTTAGGAAAAAAATAATTTCCCTTAAACAAAAAGGCTCTAAGAGGGGGCTCTTCTTTATATATTACATAAGCCCTCAAGTAGGTAACCCCGAAAGGCGAACTCATCAACTTCTTAGAAGTAGGTTTGGCTTGCCCCTTTCCATACCGACGCCTCACTACTACTTAATTAATTAACAGCTAAACTCTTTCATAACCTGAGCTTTCCTTAACCAGCTAACCTTACTTCGTAACCTTGGCCTCCCTTTCTTTATAGTTTGACTAAGTGACTTCGTAATCTTAACGTACTTTCTTTATGATTTTAGCATAGGCCTTCGCCACTTCAAAGAGGGGCGAATCCCCTGCTTGTAGAAATGAATGGATTAGAAGGAGGTTGGGTTCTCTTTCCAGGTCAGGCGGGGCCTCTAGGCTGAACTTATAGTAAGTGAAGGTCGGAAAGGACTTGACTTATCTAAGTCAAGGTAGGAGAGACGGCTTGCATCGGGTATCCTAAAAAACGGTTTTTATACATCCCAACCCCATCCCTTGGAAAGAAAAAGGTAGCACCGAAGAAAGGAAAGAGCGAGATTGTTGTTTTTGTTGTTCTCGCTTCGACACAGAATTGGGATCTCTCTCGCATGCAACTCTTTCTATTGGGAAAGCCTCGCTTATCGAAAGGGCTGCTTATTTATAACCCTTTTGGCTCATCTTTTTAAAGTCACTTTAAAAATAGCATTTTTTCAAATTTTTAGGAAAATAGATAAATTTTTTTATCACGCCATCAAGTATTGTTTGATGAAATTTTGAAGAGATGATATTACCTCTAAATTTAAAGATTTCACTTTTATTTTTTATTAAGTATATCATCATTTAATTAATTATTTTAATTCTTTCCTTAACTTCAGCTAATACTGATTTATAGAAGATATGATCTAATTAATGTTATCACCTAATCACTTCCTTCTTTTTTAGCTAAATTCTATCCCGCGAGACTGTTTTGCCGGCACCGATTTTGTGTTTTCAATGACTTTCATGGTAATCATGCTTCACGTCATCTTCGTAGAAATTTTTTGAAGCTCCATTGTGCATTCTAAAAATTCTTCAATAGAGATTTAGGAATAGAAGGTTTGTTATTTTTTTCACCATTATAGAGCAATCACATAATGAAATTATCATTGACAAAGTGGAAAATTTTTACATTAATATACTATTTACCGATGAATAGATAAACCACTGATTACTTGATACAACCAACGTGAATGCTAGTTTAATGTTCATTCATCTATTAACCAAAAGAAAAATAATCACAAATAAATGTAGGATAGTGTTTAATCGTTAATTTTAGGATTCTACTCGAAAGGCTTGTTAGGTTTAGTCTTTTGATGGTTGATTGATGAATGTTTTTGAGTAGAGATGATTTGATTAGTCATGATGGCGGTTTTATTTTTCAGTTTTTTTAAGAAATAGGTGATAGGCGGCTTTCAATGTATTTTGAGCGGGATTGTAGTGGATTTCAAAATTTTCAGGTTTGGTTGAGCTGTTTATGGTTTTTAATTTTTTTAAAATATTGTGAGCATTAACTACCTCCTCAAATTAAGCATGGTTCATATTGATATATCATCTATATAGCATTAATTTATCCAAAAATTATTCAAACACACCATATTTAGATTAAAATCATTTTGGTCTAAAATTATTGACAGTTATGAAAACCTGATATGTAACTAAGACTTTTAAAAAAACTATCATTTCTTAAAATACCACCCCAAAAGTTATCTATTCCATAAAATTTTCTGAAAAAAAATATAATTGGTTAAACCGCGTGCGGTATACGTGAGTATTACCTAGTTGTTTTTAATTTTTTATCACTATTAGTCGGAGATTATCACGTGCAAAACACATTGTGAGGAGAAGTTAGTAATTTGAATGGAGAACTATATTTTTGACTTTTATACTATATGGACAATTTCACTTTAGACTCTACTTTAAAAGTTTCAAACTAGATCTAAGATATACATAAAAATCTCAAATAGACCTTTCGGCCAACTTCTGTTAAGATTTTCAGATTTTCATACCTCAGATTTTGAGATGTTTATGTAATATGAGATCTAGTTTAAAACTTTTCAAAGTCCAGGGTCGAAAATGGATTTCAACCTAAAATAAAAGAGATCAAAAGTGTATTTTCCAACAAAAAGCATATGAATATATGCATCTCTAATTTTACCTCTATTTCGCAAGCTATTGGAATAAAAATCAAGAAAATAAAGAATTTATTGGCGAAGATCTATAACTTATTTCATAGTAACAAAAACCATACGACACTCATTGCGCAAGGGAGAAATATTTTAGTGCTTAATGTTTTTTCTAACAAAGATTTGGAGTTGTTAGTTTTAGGTAAAGCGGGTATTAGAGTTTGTGAGCAACCAAACGCAGCTTAGACAATAGTCACAACTTGAAGTATAACGTTGATGAGATAAAGCCTGAGTGGCCATAACAGATTGAGTTGCCGATCTTTAGGGGCGAAACCTACGACATGACTAGCTAAGCTATAAGACAACGTCATGTTGATTTAATACTAAATTATAAGAACTCTTGAAAGTGAAAAGAACTCGTGTACAAAGAATATTTTTCAAATTGTTTGTTTTCAAATGTAATGATATAAAGAAAATAATATTATTTAATAAAAAATTCTAAGGTATCGATCGATACAATATTTCGCGCACCTTATTTGTTTAGTGATACATTATATTGAAAAAAAGATGTATCTTATGTGTGTTTCATGTATTATAAAAATAGGCTTTGGATGATGTGGTGGTTGTTACCGGTTACCAAACAATGACCCTTAATTAGTTATTTATACTAATACTAACCCTATTTTTCTTTTGGTTTCTAGTTTCCTTGAACCAAAAGTTGGTCGATGCGAATTATCTTTACCTGATCAATATATATAAGATGCCATAATTAATTTAAAAAAAAATTGATCCATCTACTTTGGGTCAGTTCTATTTTAGACTTTCAGAATTAAAAAAAGTTTCAAATTAGGTCTCAGATTTATATGATCGTGTTGAGTAAAAATCTCATCTGAAAATCTAAATGGAAGTTGGACCGAAGATCTAATTTGAAATTAAAAAAAATCTAATATCTATCGTGAAATTTTTTAAAGTAATAGGGGTCAAAAGTATATGTTTCTTAATTTAAAATATTGCAAATCCTTGTCCGGCGGTTGAGAGAACTTGCATGAGTGAATATTCAGCATATTTCTAAGATGGTCCCACGCGCTCTTGTCTTGCAATTACTAGCCATGAATGAAATCTGAGGTTCATGGGCAACGTAATATCCCCTCAACCATTTGGTAGTCGCCATGTGTAAGGTGAATCACGGTCACAATGCAGACTTCTACAAATAGCAACTTCTTCACTTAGCCTTTGAGTACCAATTTGTTGCAGATTGCTGGCTTCTGCACCTGCTCGATCTGTTTCTGCTTCGGAACTGAGCTTCTGTAAGCAAATAAAATCTTAATTTTTCTTTTTCTCTTCATTAATTGCTCACCACTCTTTTGAGTTCTATTAATCTTCATTAATTCCAGAAGATCATCACTTCTTCGTTAATCTTCGTCAATGGCGGTGACTGTAACGGCGTCAAGCTTTGCATCAAGAAGTTCACATTTGAGCTCTGGAGTAGCTTCTGGATCAGAGTGTAGAGCAACGCCGTTGAAATTTGAGTTAGGGAAGAAGGCTATGGTTTACAATGGACTAAGGTCTTCAAATAAAGTGGATGAGCTGCATCACAGAACCATGTCGAGAGTAAACTCAAGAAAATTGAGGAGAAAAGGAGTTAACAGTCGGAATGGAAGGCTTTCGGGGATCATTGTTTGTGGAAGTGGGATGAATTTGATCTTCGTGGGAACAGAGGTTGGTCCTTGGAGCAAAACTGGTGGACTTGGAGATGTTCTCGGTGGTCTGCCCCCAGCTATGGCGGTAAGCTGGCCATGTTTGTTGGTTAATAGTTGGATTTTGATTTCTATTTTTTTTAAATTAAGGAATGACACAAAAGCAATCTTATTAAACACGTCAAATGCATTCTAATATTAATTTATTTTGAAAATCTTTAATCCAATGCTTTAAAATCGATCAGGCCTATGGGCATCGTGTTATGACGATTGCTCCGCGTTACGATCAGTACAAAGATGCATGGGATACCGAAGTAGTCGTAGAGGTACATTCGATTAACCATATCACTAGTTTTCACTTTTCTCCAACAGAACCTTCAATTCTTGAAGCGAGTTTAATTAATGATCAAAAGCTTTCTGTGATATATAGCTTAAAGTAGGCGATAGAACCGAACAGGTTCGTTTCTTCCACTGCTTCAAACGAGGAGTTGACCGTGTTTTTGTTGATCATCCTACATTTCTTGAAAGGGTCAGGCCCAATTCCATACTTCATAGTTTAATTTCTCTCTTTAAAAGACCAGAAATATTGACAAAGTTGAGCTTGTTTTGCTTGGTGTCTGAATTTTCAGGTATGGGGGAAAACTGGATCGAAAATCTATGGGCCTATCGCTGGAGAGGATTATAATGATAATCAGCTTCGATTCAGCCTCTTTTGCCAGGTGAATTTAATGTCCCTCGTCTTTTCTAGTTAAATCTGCTATTGAAAATCAGAAGGAATCCACATTGCTTTATAATTTGAAATTGAGCTACGACTGGTTAGTAGGTAGGAGAAATTATTAGTACTAATTCCTTGTATAAAACCGTGATAGTCATGTCACATTAGTGATTCTTGTATAATCCAAATAAATTTGAAACCCAATTCTGAAACGGCAGTTCTATTGTTCACATAATATATTGATTCTGTAAAAGATATTTATTCTACGCACAGGACTAGATCTTACACCCAAATCAGCCTTTCAGTTTACTGTTAGACCCTTAATTAAGTTTACTTATGTGAGGAAGAAGAAAAACAAAGATTAAAAAAAATGTAATTAGATGAGGTGAGAGTAGGGACAAAAATTCAGTTAGTCAGAGGAGAGAGAAGAGGGGGGAGGGGTGTTGACTAGGCTAAAGTTAGTTATGCCTTTGTTAGGAGGTGGATTGAATAAAAAAATGTACATAAAGGATTAGGAAGTGGCTTTTGAGTAGTGAATGAATGGGAGAGACCAAGCTCTCGAACAACTTGGTGTAGGGCTTGTTTCTCACTTTTTCCCTTGGTGAATTCCACCATTGTTGAGTAATCAAGTTGTTTTTCTTTTTTTCTTCTCTGTTGTGGCTGTTTCTCTCTGCTTATCGATATTTGGGCTGTTGTTGTGTTAGATTAGAGTTTTCTTGCAGGAGAAATCGTATCAAATTGGTATCGGAGCAGTAAAATTCTGGGAAGGGGATGGCTCCAAAAAAAGACGATCCGTTAGAGAACCGACTCTCCCAAATGCAAGAGGAATGGTAGCGGGAGTTATTGGACGTGAGAAATGGAATTCATAAAGAGTTGGAACAGATTTAAGAAATTTTTTGAGATGTCTCGAGGATCAAAATCAGTTCGGCAATGTGGAGAAATCGTTAGAGACGATAATGGGTACCTTATCCCGAATGGCCATCGGGGTCAAATCGAGCGTGACGAGAGGAAAAGAGAAGGAATCAGAAGAAGTTCTTGATGGTTCGACAATGAATTTAGCTCTAGGGAGGAGTGGAAACCTTCGCGGGGATTTCAGAGTTTCGGCGGCGAAGATCTGGATGGATGGGCGTTCAGAGCTGAAAGGTATTTTCAGCTTAATTTGATGACAGATACGGAGAAGTTAGAGATGGTGGTGGTTAGCTTGGAAGGATGAACGTTGGCTTGGTACCAATACATTGACGATCGACGCCATTTCAGAAGTTGGACGGAGCTTAAGGTAGCCCTTCTCGTTCGATTCCAATCCAATCATGACGGAATCGGGTGCTAGAAATTTTTAGCTCTGCAACAAGATCCAACGGTCGAAGATTTCATCGATCAGTTTGAGGTTCCAGCAACCCTGCTCCATGGAAAGGTCTCCGATGAGGTTTTGGAGGGTGTTCATCAATGGGTTGAAGCCACACATAAGGGTTGAGGTGAGGATGATGAGAACTAGGGATTTAGTGGAGATGATGGAATCTGCCCAGATGGTGGAGGACAAAAATCGCATAACCCAGATGGGTCGGGTCGAGTCCCCGCACCTGGGAAACCCTAGCAACCATGCGGGTTCTAACCAGTTTCCCTCTAAACCCGCGAACACGGGGGGTTTGCGACTGGGGGTTTCGCAAGCCGCAGTTCTGCGAGCCAGACTAGAGCCAGGTTCCCACCGGTGACTACCAAGCCACCACCGGTGACGTCGGCAACTAGGGGAGCGGGAGATGAGCCGGCGACGAGGGGGCCGACCGGTTTCCGGTGATATGTAGATTCTGAGCTACAGCAAAACGAGAAAAGGGGTTGTGTTTTCGATGTGACGAAAAATTTTCTCCGGGGAACATTTGCAAAAACCGACAGCTTCAACTGTTGCTTGTGGATGAAATTGTCATCTCTGATGAGCTGAATTTGGAAGACGAAGCTGGGGTTTGGACCAAACAGACAACGGAAGCGGAATCAGTTGGGGGGCAGTGGAATTATCGATAAACTCAGTAATGGGTTTTACTACTTCTCACACGATGAAGCTCACGGGCAAGATCGGAAGCCGCCCGGTGACAGTTTTCATCGATTGTGGAGCCACCCACAACTTTATTGCCCTGATATTGTTCACCATTATCACTTACGCCTCACGCCTACCGCTTCATAATGAGTACCGAGGGCATATGCAAAGGATTGGCGGTATCTCTTCCGAAGGTAGAAGTGGTGGATGACTTCCTTCCTTTGGAATTGGGGAGCGCGGACGTAATTTTGGGGATGCAGTGGTTGGCCAAATTAGGGGTGATGCAAGTTAATTGGAAGATGTTAACGATGAAATTTCAGATTAGGCGAAACTCGGGGTGAACCAAGCTTATCTAAGACTCAGATTTCGCTTAGAGCAATGATGCGGGCAGTGAAACATGAAGGACGAGGGATATTGGTGGAATTAGGGGCTTTGGGGGTCTTCGAAGAAAAGGAGGAAGGTTCTTCTAGTGACTCTCGGGAAATCGCGGACTTGCTGAAGTAATTCTCTGACATTATGGAATTGCCGAATGGATTACCCTCACAGCGAATTCTGGATCACCGAATTGTTTTGAAGGACGGGGGGACACCGGTTTCGGTGAGACCTTACCATTACCCACAAATCCAAAAGAATGAGATTGAGAAGTTGGTTGGGGAAATGTTAGCAGCCGGCATTATACAGCCTAGCCATAGTCCATTCTCAAGCCCGGTCATATTGGTTAAGAAAAAAGATGGGAGTTGGAGATTTTGCATGGATTAATGCGCACAAAACTGAGTTACGGTCCCCGACAAGATTCCCATACCCGTGATTGATGAGTTATTGGAACAGTTGTTCGGAGCAAGGGTGTTTATTAAGCTGGATTTGAAGTCGGGGTACCACTGGATTCGGGTCAGCCCTTCGGACATTCCCAAGACAGCTTTTAGAACACACGAGGGACACTACGAGTTCCTAGTTATGCTTTTGGACTTACCAACGCCCCAGCTACTTTCCAAGCCTTGATGAATGAGGTATTCAAGCCTTATTTACGAAAATTTGTATTGGTTTTCTTTGATGATATTCTAATTTATAGTTTGAATATGGGGGTCCATTTGCATCATCTTTAGATCGTTTTTGAGCTCTTACGGGGGAACTCGCTGTTTGTAAATGGGAAGAAATGCATGTTCGGTCAGGCTGAATTGGAGTTTTTGAGACATATAGTTTCCGCAGCAGGGGTGGCTGTAGATTTGAAGAAGGTTAAAGCCATGGTGTAGTGGCCAATTCCCAAAAATTTGCGAGATTTGAGGGAATTTCTCGACCTTACCGGAAGTTTGTCTGTAACTATGGGCACATAGCAGCTCCTTTGACGAATCAGTTGCGCAAGGATAATTTTGGGTGGAATGAGAAAGCTCAAAAGTCCTTTGAGGCTTTAAAGGAGGCAATGGTTACGGTCCCAGTGTTGGCTCTTCCGGACTTCAAGCAACAGTTTGTAATTGAGACGAATGCCTCCGGATCGGGATTAGGGGCGGTGTTGATGCAAAACCAGCGGCCTATTGCTTTTTTCAGCCAAACACTCAGTGGACGGGCTAGGTTGAAGTAAGTTTACGAGCAGGAGTTGATGGCCATTGTCTGGCCATGCAAAATTGGCGACCTTACCTTTTGGGAACCAAGTTTTTAGTCTGAACCGATCAAAGGAGCTTACGCTACTTATTAGAGCAGCGAGTAGTGCCGGATGAACATCAAAAGTGGGTCTCCAAGTTGCTCGGATACAATTTCGAGATTGAATACAAGCCAGGGGTGGAAAACAAGGCTGCTGATGCGTTATTCAGATGAGGGGAAAGTTGTGAATTGGCTGATTTGTCTTTATCTTGGACAAATCTTTGGGATTTTCTTCAACGGGAGGTGACGAATGATTCGGTTTTGGGGCCAATCAAACAGCAACTTCTCTAGGATCACATCGCGGTGGCTGATTATACCTTGCAAAATAGGAACTTATTATTCCGGGGCAAGGTAATGATCCAAAGAACTCTTCTCTAATTCCTCAATTGTTGGAGGAGTACCATGCGGGGAAGATTGGAGGACATTCGGGAGTGTTAAAAACCTTCCAGCGGTTGGCGAGGGATGTCTTTTGGGTGGGGATGTGTAGAGTTGTTCGAAAATATGTGTCGGAATGCTCCACTTGTCAACAGAGTAAAACCCTTGTCCTTTCTCCAGCTGGTTTGTTGTGGCCTTTGCCCATTCCAGATCTGGTTTGGGAAGACATATCCATGAATTTTGTGGAGGGGTTGCCTAAATCGGAAGGATTTGATTGCTTTTATGGTTGTAGTGGACCGTTTGACAAAATATGCCCATTTTTACCCTTGAAACACCCCTTTACAGCCCTAATGGTAGCAGAATTATTCATGAGGGAGGTAGTTCGCCTACATGGGATTCCCCGTTCTATAGTCTCAGATAGAGATAAGGTATTCACGAGCAAATTTTGGTTTGAATTGTTCCGTTTGCAGGGTACTTCACTCAATCGGAGCTCCACTTACCACCCACAAAGTTATGGCCAGATCGAAGTGGTTAATCGGGGCATCGAAACTTATCTCCGATGCTTTGTTGGTGACAAACCGAGGAAATGGGTCCAATGGATTGGCCGAATATTGGTACAACACTTCTTTCCATTGTTTGATCAACACAATCCCTTTCAGAGCTCTTTACCACCGAGACCTCCCATCCTTGGTACGGTACGCCAAGGGCACCACCCCTTTATCCCAAGTAGAAGAGCAACTTGTGGAACGAGATTCTATAATTGAAGAATTGGAATACCATCTTGAAATGGCTTAGAAAAAGATGAAATTAACGGCTGATAAGAAAAGAAAAGATGTAGAGTTTCATGTGGATGATTTAACCTATGTGATGCTCAAGCCTTATCGTCACAGATCACTGCCTCATCTAATTACATTTTTTTTTTCAATCTTTGTTTTTCTTCTTCCTCACATAAGTAAGCTTAATTAAGGGTCTAACTTTACCCCCTCCCGGAGAAGCACCTTGTCCTCAAGGTGAAATGAAGGAAACTGAGTGTTAATCAGATCGAATTCTTCCCATGAGTTCTCGAATTTTGGCAGATTCTTCCACTTGATGAGCACTTCCAACCGCTGTAACGAAGGTCTTCTACCGCTTCTCGTTCCACAAACCACTCTAAGTCCGCCTTCAACACTAGTGGAAAAAACTGAGTAGGAACCAACTGCCCAACATCCCTCTTGAGCATCAAAACATGGAAAAGGGGATGTATGGGAACCGATTCTCGCAAGTCAAGTTTATACGCGACTGATCCGATCCGATCCACAACCTCATATGGGCCAAAATACCGGGGTGATAGCTTCTCATTCCGTTAGTTAAAGGAGAGAGAAGGGGGGGTGTTGACTAGGCTAGAGTTAGTTATGCCTTTGTTAGGAGGTGGATTGAATAAAAAGTGTACAGAGAGGGTTAGAGAGTGGCTTTTGAGTAGTGAATGAATGGGAGAGACCAAGCTCTCGAACAACTTGGTGTAGGGCTTGTTTCTCACTTTTTCCCTTGGTGAGTTCCACCATTGTTGAGTAATCAAGCTGTTTTTCTTTTCTTCTCTGTTGTGGCTGTTTCTCTCAGTTTATCAATATGTGGGATGCTATTGTGTTAAATTAGAGTTTTCTTGTAAGGGAAATCGTATCGTTTACCTATCTTAAATTATTAATTTATCCAAACAAGCTATTATCGCTAATCGAAACAGGAACTTGTTGATTCGCCATACCAATTCTATTCAAGAAAATGAAAGAGCTCTACTAACTGAACATATCTTGCTCCATCTTTTTAAGATTTTTCACAGTATTTATATTTTATGGCATAGGCAGCTATAGAGGCACCAAGGGTTTTGAATCTCAATAGCAACAAATACTTCTCTGGGCCATATGGTAAGAAAACTTGTCAGTGATTCCTAAAAAGCAACACATCTTCTAAATAACAGCATTTATGTGCTTCGAATTCAATTACTTTAATGTTCCTGTTTACAGGCGAAGATGTTGTTTTTATTGCCAATGATTGGCACACTGCCCTTATTCCTTGTTACCTTAAAGCTTTGTATAAACCCAAAGGGATATTTACAAATGCCAGAGTAGGTTTGACCTTTGCATCACCTCCTTATGAATCAAATCTGCAAATTTTTTATTTAACTAGCAGAATTTCTGCTTTTGCTAGGTTGCTTTCTGCATTCACAACATTGCTTATCAAGGGAGATTCGCCTTTGAGGATTTCTCACTTCTCAATCTGCCTGATGTTTTTCGAAGCTCATTCGATTTCATTGATGGGTATGTTTTGCATGAACTTTAATGTAATGCCATTATTTTATTGGAACTTTAAATTCCACTCTTCATTATTGATATGCAGTTATGATAAACCAGTGAAGGGAAGAAAAATTAATTGGATGAAAGCAGGGATCTTGGAATCAGGCAAGGTCTTAACTGTCAGCCCATACTATGCCGAGGAACTCGTTTCAGGTGTTGAGAAGGGAGTGGAACTGGATAACATCCTTCGTAGAACCGGCATTCTCGGCATTGTGAATGGCATGGATGTCCAGGAATGGAATCCATTAACTGATAAATATATAGGGACAAAATATGAAGCTTCTACTGTAAGAATCTCCAAAATATCAAAACTTTCAAACTCATCAAATTCATCAAAATAATTGTCCATAAGGCAACATGTTTTGAATTTTGCATTAGGTAATGGATGCAAAGGCTCTTCTGAAGGAAGCACTTCAAGCAGAAGTTGGACTGCCCGTGGACAGAGATATTCCGGTGATAGGCTTCATAGGTAGGCTTGAAGAGCAAAAAGGTTCAGATATTCTAGTTGCAGCCATTCCCCAATTTATAAAAGAAAAAGTTCAGATAATAGTCCTTGTAAGTACCATACTAAAGTTGCAAATCACTTTTTCTTTCATTGCCAGTTGTAAGATCAGATATTAACCTTTAAGCTGTTTTCTTTTACTCTCTTTCAAGGGTACTGGCAAAAAGACAATGGAGAATCAGCTTACACAGTTGGAGATACTCTACCCAGACAATGCCCGAGGAGTAGCAAAATTCAATGTTCCCTTGGCTCATATGATAATAGCAGGAGCTGACTTTATATTGGTTCCAAGCAGATTTGAGCCCTGTGGTCTAATTCAGCTACACGCAATGCGCTATGGAACCGTATGATCAAACATTGCCAAAAAATGTTTCCTCTTCTTTTCCATTTGCTTTTCTCATACAATAAAATCCCGTTAGAATGCTAATTGCTACCCATCTGCAGGTGCCTATTGTGGCGTCAACTGGTGGGTTGGTAGATACTGTGAAAGAGGGTTATACAGGATTTCAAATGGGAAGCTTCAATGTCGAAGTAGTAACTCATTTTCTTCTAAATTTTAAATATTAACTGGTTTTGGGTTGGTCGGTTAAAGTTGAGCTAGTAAATCTTAAAATTTTTAGTGTGAAGCCGTCGATCCTGCTGATGTTGATGCAATTGCGGTAACCGTTAAAAGAGCCCTTGCAACTTACAAAACTCAAGCTCTTGCTGAGATTATTCAGAATTGTATGGCTCAAGATCTCTCCTGGAAGGTAGGTCTGAGACAACCCCCCCCCCCCCCCCCC